>QTSX02001556.1:0-234373 GCA_014839935.2 Entomophthora muscae | reverse complement strand
ATTTTTGTCATATGTTGTAAAGTTAGCTCCTATCTTCTAGTGAGCCCTCCCCTCCGGGCCTGCATGCTGTCTGCCTGCAAGCCCTCAAGAACCCCCCACAGGATGGATTCCTGACATTTTTAACCTAATCCTTGTCCAACTTCAGCCCTACAATTAAAAGATCTATCTTTTGTTGTAAAAATTAAAAGATCCTTTTTTGGTGTTAAGAATTTATCTTTCTTTGTAACGAGGGTCCCTTACACACATAAATCATATTCATTAATTATTCCATGTATTCTTCAAATCAATAGAATTAAACAATATGTCAAATCTTACATTAGAATGTAAAAATCTGATATGTGTACACTTCATTTATTTGATGAGTTTTTTGTGATACAAGTTGAATTATTTGTACTTAGGATTCAGATTTTTCACATTTAAATAAGCATAAAATGATACATTAAATGATTTAATTTATTTTAATATTTTATTTTGATTCAGCTGAGTTTTCCAGATTTGTTATTTGATATTTGGCTATTTGAATTAACAATACTGTATTTTTTCTAGCAGGTTCTAAATCTACAGTAATAGGGTCTGAATAAGACAAACATTATTTTTAGTCAACCCTTGATAGCTTTTAACTTGTGACAGACATAGAGACACTTCAGGCCGCACAAAATGTGTTGAGCAGGGATGCCCATGTGAGAGTCCACACTAGAGTCACCAACAGCAAATATAAGGCTTGCTGCCCAGATGGAATGTACAAGCCTGCAAAACTATTGTAAACAATTAGAAAAATAGTAATTAATAAACATCAAATTTAAAGAAAGTGTCATGGCCCAGGCAACTCTACTCAGATAGGCATGGCAAAAAAGAGCAGTCTAGAGCTATGGCTTTCATCCTAAGTCAAACATGTTGGTTGAGACAGTCTTTTATTTAATAATAACAGAAAGATGGCTGGAATGGGAAGGAAAAGGGAAAAGGGAAGGAGATGTAAATATAGAAAGGACTAACTAGGATGAACTAGGATGTATTGGTTGATGCTGGCGTCCTTTTTTTATTTCATGGTGCTCATTTTATAACACTTTTAATGCAAGCTTTAGGAAGGGATTTAGATTTGCATCTAAACTGGGGTCACTTTTGCCATCACTATTGAACTCAATTTATTGCATAAACTGGTGCATTGACAGGCCTTTATCACATAAGAAAGTTGTCAGGAAGATCTGGAGCTTTTAAATGTGGTTCTATAATTGATTTATGTTTGGCAATTGCTGGTATATGCTTTCTTGAATGATGTCATTCATGCAGCTAATCTTCTCATACAGATTGGTGGATTTGGACCATTTAGGCTAATTGCAATTTCTGGTTTCCAGGCTCTGGTCTAGACTTGGGTATGAGACTCATAAGCTATACTCATAATTACAGCTTGTTATTTGATCTCTGAGATTATACATGATATCAATAAGGTCAATGCATGAATTTCTTTGACAAGCTCTTTAGCACGCAAACAGGATTATTATGCTCAATGTATCCAATAAGTGAAGTGGCTCAAATTCTCTGCAGCTTTCTAATGAATGTTTAAACGTCTTTATTTATTCAGTATTTGTGGAGTTAACATTGATTCACTGTCATTGTCACAATCACATCTGAATTTGATACTTGTCAGGACGGGCCCTGGCAGAAAGCTTAAAATAAGTATTTTTTAGTTGTATAAATCATTTTATCATTAAATATTTTTCAAAATAACTTATTTATTTATTTATTGAAATTATAAATGTTAGTTTTTTCTAATGAGTTATGTTGCCAAGAATGAATATAACCAGTTTTACTGTTAAGGTTTTTTATATTAAAAATGAGAAAACCAAGTTAGGTTTTCAAGTAAACTTACCCTGGAAATATATATCTCAGGTTGAGAAAAGGAGGACAGAAAGGTGAAAGACCTCATCTATTTAAACAATAGTTGAGGAGGTCTATGGTGAAGATGAGAGGAGGTTTTTTCATACAATAGGGGAAAGGGAAAATCCAACTTTAAGGGTTTGGACTTTTTACAAAACCAAACTTTCATTTGGTTTTATCAAGTTACATCATAATTCTTGATCAAGTTTCAATCAAGCAAAATTTTAAATTCATATCATTAAGATTAATCATCTTAGCTCATTTTAAGGTACAAAAGTTTTCAAAGCTGTAGTACTAAGCAAAATCAACTTAGATGCAAATAAAATAAAAAAAACCAATGAATTTATATTGATCAGCAATATATTTGTGTCCACTTTTATTTTTTTTGCATTTGAGTTGATTTTACTTAGTGCCACAGCTTTGAAAACTACTGTACTTTAAAGCAGGCTAAACTAATTATGAATTGATCTAAAATTTAAATTCCAACTTTGTTTTTGAGGAGAACCGAGTGTCCTAATTAAAACAAAGGTCATGGCAAAGTTACAAGCCTACAGTCTATCTAATAAAATCCTAACCTAATTAAACTACATTGCTTTATATTTAAGAAAGCAACTCCAGATCATCCAGTTAATGCAGAATAAAAATTTGTGTCCGATATAGTTCATAGCTATATATCAGTTCTGTTTAAATAAAATTAAAGATGTAACGCTTTGTTAAACTCAATTTTGTATTTTAGTATATTAAGTTCAATGATCAGCTTATCCATATATACAATTTAAAAGTCATAGCTGGCATATGCATTTACTTAGAATCCAATAATATGCTGCCCAACCTTGAAAATAGTTAAATTTAAATATTCTACAATTTTATAAATTAACAGATGAAAGCAATCAGAGCTTAAAGACTTTGTAAAATAAAATTGGGTTGATGTATTCTTAAATTCAACTTTCAACCTATCCTTGGCCGGGTAAATCACCAAGTTCGCAATGATTCTAGCTTAAATATAGCATTTTGTTTTTGAATAGTGAATTCGCCTTCATTCTTATTTCCTACAAGCATGATTTTAAAATAATTAAATTTTTATTTAACTCTTATCGTATACTATTCAAATCTTATGTTTTGTTATTGATTAAGCGCCATTTGCAGCCGAATGAACAGGCTATATATATTTATCCTGTTTAATATTATTCGAGCTCTATTGGCAAAGGCTGTGGATCGGCTCAATAATACCACAAGGGAGCTTTGAGTCATCGCTAGTCGGAAATATAAATTTCGATTGAATCAGTGAATTCTTTAGTGAACTTAAAAAGTCAACATATTGTTAGTAGTAGTCTCTCATTGACTTCATACTCGTTCCCGTTGACCAGAGTGAAGAAAACCGTCTGCTATAGGTAGGCTAGCGAAATATCAAGTAATATTCCACCATGGAATTAACTGAGTGAAGCCTGACATCTTAAACACAAAAATAAAAATTCATGAACCTAGATTATAAATTTTACCTCCTAATTGTATCAGTTCAACTACCAAAAAACAGCTTTCATAGGATATATTTCTGAATACTATAATGGTCGTTAGTCTAAGTATCAAAATAATTCATGAATATCTTAACATTTCCTCCTAAGAATTGAGTGATGCTTTTGATTTTGCAGCCCTTGACAAATATAGATGCTGGATTTTTAACCATTGCAAAAAATATTTAAAACTAGGTGGTTGCCCTGTCCAAGGACAGAATTAAAGTTGAATTTAATAAATCAATTAAATTTATTTTATTGTCTTTTTAGGCTTGTATTACTTATTGCATGTTTAATTAAAATTTTATTTGATTGCTTTATTAAAAAGTAATTTCAATTATATTTATTTAAATTTAAAATTAAAATTGTATACTCCAAGTATAAATAAAAACTAAACCTAAATAAGTATAGTATCACTATTAAGTTTAGTAAGGCTAAACTAATTATTTTATAATTTAGTAATTGATTTTTAATGTCTTTAAAAATGTAGAGCTGATCTGCAGCTTTTAAATAAGCTATTGGACATCAAAATTGGCTTAGTATTCACTGAGATACATTGATTTTAGTTTTTGTAGTGTGTATTAAAAGTAAATCATATATAACCGCTTGAGTCGTAGGAGAAATTATTTACATATGTTTTAGCTAGAAGAACTTACCTATTTTTAAGTCCGATAGTGGCTGACAACAAATGCAAAGTGCTTAAATTTCAGTTCGGTTTGCTGGATAATGCTGCTGCTCAAAAGGGTTGTTAGACACTTTGAAGTGTCACACGGCATCCCTACCTGTGGCAGTGTTAATAAAAGTAAAAATATATATAAATGGACTTAATTTAGTCTTGTTTGCCTAAAAGGTAGGAGAGTCAAAAATGATATAAAACTTTACTAATAATGATTGGAGCTTAGAATGCTTTCATCAACTATTATTGAACAATCCCATCTATTTCTCCGCCAAACAGATAAGATTAGATTTACTAAGCCAAGGTAAGCCTTCACTAAACACAATACTAACTTTCTCACTTTAAATTCTATAGATTCACTTCAAGTTAAAGGTAAGCTTCAAAACATACATATAATACTAACTGTTTTAGGAATATATGATCAAGAACATTCAAGGTAAGCTTAGTTTTAAAAATTTCAAAGCTAACTTTGCTTTATAAAGGTAATAATTTTAAAAAAACTAATTCAATTCAAGATTTAATTTGATTCTGCATTTCAGGTAAGCTTTTTCATAAAAATACTAACGTTCATTTCCTTTTAGATGGGCTTGATTCACAGCAGATCTTGGGGTGGGTAAGTTATTTATTCATCAAGTTTACTGGGCAAGTGCCTAAAGTCAAAGTGCAGAGATTGAAATCTTCAAATCAATGGATTTTTTGATCTCCGCACTTTTTTTCAACAAAAAAATTCTCCAAAAAATTTAATATTTTTCTTAAATTTGACTTTTTTTAAAATGTTTTTACTAGTAGCTAAAATCAAAAAACCAAGTTCAAAGTGCCCAAATTGATGCAATTTAAAACACACCTTAAATTAATTTGGCTTTTAAAATAGATATTATTCATCCTTTTGAATATAGGGGACAAAATTGAAAGTGCAGAAATTGAAGTCCAGAAGTCTCTTCAATTTAATATTTGGGGCCCCAAAATTAAAAAAAATAAAATATCACTTAATATTGATTCTATCACTATGTAAATGATCAGAAAAGCTTCAAAATCATATCATACTCAACCAAATAAACCAAAATTTATCATGCAGGTTCACAATCACCTGTATAACATTTGATTATAGTTTCAGTGATTTTTATTATGTAAAAGATAGAGTGCTGAATGAAACAAATATTATATGATCACTTAGTAATTTACTGGGTGTAGTAATAGAGTGTGCAAATCGAAAAAGCTTCAAATCAAAATTCAAAACACACTGATTTAGTGCTCACCAATATATTTTAAATTATGATTGGAATTTAATATTTTATTAACTAAGCTCCAATAGGTGTTTATAATTGAAAGTGCAGAAATCAAAAGTGCATTTAAACCAAACAAACACCCTACTTTACAAAACCATAATAATTTATCCAGTGTAAGTTTAAAGCTTAAAATAAGCATTTTAAAGGTTAAAGACTTGCTTTAGAACATAGTAGAGTTTCAGGCCTTTTGGGTTAGTTTAGTGTAACTTTTTAAAGAATTTAGTAAAAACTGCAGATTTTGGCAGTTTTGAAAAAAATATTAAATTAATTTAATATGTTACTATGTTTCCTTATGTTTTTAGGGAGTGTTGAGATCAAAGTGCTGAAATCAAAACTCCCTAATTGTCTGATCAAAAGCCCCTTTTTTGCTCCTTTCAAAAGCATTATAGAGTTACTACCTCAATTAAAATATTTATTAAAACTAACAAAATATAGTAAAAAGCACTCTGAATTTCAGATTCTGTTAAAAAACAATATTTTTATTAATAATTCATATTCTTTTTTACTAACCAAAAAATACTAACTTTGAGCCATCTAGATGCCCCCTAAGTCAACTCCCATCAACCCAAAGAAGGCCACCCCTTCCAGATCCAAGAAGCCTGGCCCCAAGGCCACCAAAAAGATCACCAAGAAGGCCGCCAAGGCCACCAAGAAGACCCCTGAGCCCTCCCCCCTCTCCAGAAGAGGAGCCTTCTGAAGAGAAACCTACCCCCAGCCCCTCCAAGAGCCCAACTGGGCACAAGTTTGTCTACAGCCAGGCAGATAAAGAGAAGACACCTCCCCATATCTCAGAAGAAGAACATGAAGACCTGTACAACTCTGGTGATGCTACACCAACTGAGGATGACCTTGAGACCTGGGATATCCTGAAAGTACAAAATATTTGCAACTATGAAGAGGAGCTCCAACTGCCAGATGTCCTACTCATCTCCTTTCCAATAATGTCCTCTAAGGGCAATGATGGGTTCTACCATGATGGGTTTATGTTTAAGTATAATGATGAACAGAAGCACTTGGTGCTTCATCATTACAAGTGTGAGGGGCCTGCCCCGCCCGCCTGACTACAACTGGGTTTACCCAGTTTAAGAAGCTGAACAATCAGCACACCTGCCTAGAACCAACTGGGGTATATCAGCGCCTAATAAAGTGGTACCTGCGCCAGAGGCAGCCTTTCAACAGGGGCCTTACCTCTCAGGAGATAGTCACTAGGGCTATTCACAACTTGACCAGCTTTTAAAAGATAGCAGTTGGTACTTTTGGATCCCTTCAGAAGTATGTCAGTGATAATCACCGGAAGTCTGACAATATGGGCAGATCTGCCACCTCCCTCCTGGAACTGGATATACCCAATGAGCTCAGAGTGACCTCCAAGGATGAACAGTTTCTCCTTCATGACAATGGGCCAGATGAGCATAAAAGAACCATCTGCTATGCCATCCAGGAAAACCTTAAGAGATTGATGACAGCCAATATCTGGTTGGCTGATGGGACCTTCTCATCATGCCCTAAGATCTTTTCCCAGCTTTGGTGCATCCATGAAAAGTATGATGATAAAGTTTTACCAATGGTTCACTTTCTAATGTCAGGTCAAATTAAGGATGACTATACTCATGCCTTGGGAATTCTAAAGGGGAAGCTGGATCTCTTTCCCCCTACTGATGCCCCCACTTCTACCCCCAAGAGGAAGAAGTCTAAAACCCCAAGCCAACCTGATGATGAGAAAACATCAGAGCCTTATCATACCCACCTCCTTGTTGACTTTGAGCCTGCTCAAGCCAACGCCTTTAAAAAGGTATTTAAGAGCAAGCCTCATGGTTGCTTCTTTCACTTCAGACAATGCCTCAGAAGAAAGCTGCAGAGCTTTACTGAGCTCAACAGACTGGTTACTAGATCCACTTCCCAGGAGCCCAAGGTGGCCTTCAACTCCTTTTCTGCCATTTCCTTGGTGAGAAAGGAGGACTCTAGCAAGATCTATGAGGCATTAAAGAATACCAAGTATATGGAGGACAATGCAGCTGTCTTTGCTCCATTTATTGATTACTTTGAACGCCAATAGATTAGAAAACTTGAAACAAGACACCATGGAAGAAAGGAAAACAAGATTTAATGGAACCAGTTCAATTTTGTTAAGAATAAGACCATGAAGACTAATTCCTCCCTGGAAAGCTGGCACAACAAGTTTGCCAACTTTGTTAGGGTGAAGAAACCTAAGTTTAATGTACTGATCAACAAGCTCAAAGTTGAACAAGCAACCAATGAAACTCTTTACCAGGAGTTTTTAGATGGACCCCAAAGTGTTTCCCAGAGCAGCAAGAATCTCAACAGCTTTGAGATAGTCACAAAAAACTCCCTCCTTTCCTACAACTCCTCCAACTGGCTAACTCATCTTTAGAACATTGCAAAAGTTCTTTAATAATTCAAATAAAATCTTGCATTGCTTTTACTTTCTTTTAATTTTATGTTGTGACAATAAAGACCTTACCATGCAAATACATTTTAAAGCAGTTTTTTGTGTAGTTTTGTATTTTATATTCAATTGAATACATTTGCATATAATTTCTAGTCTAATTTTTCTTTTGAAACTAAAATAAACTTTCTTTTAAAAACAGCAAATTTAAGCATATTTTTATTATCTATTATATACTTGTTTATTGCAGAAATGAATTTCTTGGGGTCTTTTTAGTCTACAAAAGTTTTTAAAATATATATATTTATATTAAGAACTGTATTTTATTTGGCTTTGAAGTTAACCTCTGGAAAATCTATTTTTGCACTTTGATTTTTGATATTTTCAATTTTTGCACCATACATAGTGTTTCAATTTCTGCACTTTTTGGGGGTCCCATTTTCAATTTCTGCACTTTTGACCTTAGGAACTTCAACCTTAGGCACTTGCCCAGTTTACTAACCTGGATTAAAAGATTAAGATTTCCACCCTGAAGTTAAATATGAGAATGGTAAGCAAAGGTTTAATCACTAATATTTTTCAATCATGCTGCATTTCAGATAAGCCATTTCTTAAAAATACTAACCTTAGTTTCCTTTTAGATAGACTTAGTCTACAGCAGATTGTGGGGTTGGTAAGTTTTTTTTTTCACTAAATTACTAGCCTAGATTTAAAAAACCAGACTTTTGCCCTGAAGCAGATCTTGGGCTAGATAAACCATTTTTTCTAAACTTACTAAACTTGATTAGGGACTCCCAGATTTTTATCATAAAGCCAATCTTGGGCCAGGTAAGCTTTTTGATAACTTACTAACCTTTATTTTAAAAAACCCATAAACTTCCCCCTGCAGAAGATCTTGGGGTTGGTTAGTCATTTTTCACTAATTTTTACTGATGTTGATTTCAACCCCCAGATTTCTGCCAAAAGCAGATCCTGGGGTGGGTAATTTTTTTAGTTTAAATAGATATTTTTACAAAAAAACTGTTTGTCTGATTCAGTTTTTTATCCAACTAGCCTTTTAAACCCAAATTTAACTTACTACTTTTTTAGTAATATATCCTGGACTAATTGCTTAAAATTACCTATTAAAAATCTAATTATTTTCTTTTATTTTTTGCACTTATTAGTTTTTAAAAAGAAACACTTGGTGTGATACTTTGCAAAGCTTTATTGCCAAAAACTATAGTAGTTTTAAAAGCTATGGCAACAAGCAAAAATACTTCATATTTAAATGAAATGATTTCAGATTTAAACAAAATCCAAGTTGCACAAGATTCAGAATTCAATTAATTTAAATATTTTTGGTTAATAAATGAACTGTCAAACCAAAAACAAAATTTCACTAACTCATTATAAAAAATTAAAGCAAACATCAAGCGGTGTAGTTCAAACCACAAACAAAATGAACTGACACAACAAGTGAAATGGATGGATGCTGTTCTGGAGTATATTATAATCCAGGCAGGATTCATATGAGGCACCGGCAGAAGAACTAAAACAAAACAAAACTTGAGCAATCTAGAAGCGAGATTACACAAGCACAAAACAAAATGAACTCACACAAGATGTGTAGTATGAGCAGCCTAAAATAGAAAAATATCAATTTAACAGCCAATCAACAGCTATCCAATTTAGGAACAGAGATATTTTATCCATTTTCATGGCTCCAGATTTGTATGAAAAGGTTTTGAGAACCTTCTAAATATGGACTTGAGATTATAATAAAAATAAATTATTAATTTTTAAAATTTCTACTTTTAGTGATTTTATCCTAGGTTTTTTACAATGGTTTTTACAAGCAATATCTTCAACTGTGCCAGCAGCCAAGCCAGCAGCAGCCAGACCAGCTTCAATGGAGGCGAGGCTCAGAACGTGGAGGCACCTGTTTACACCCAAGCCTTTGAGGCGGGTAACGAGGAAGCTGACCTGTTGCTGTCCCTCAACCCATATGGCTTTGACTTGTTTGAGAGTCACTTAGTGTCTAGCTCTGCCCTTGCTCCCACACCCACCCCTGCACAAGCTGCCCATCAACCAACCAATCAGGATGATAACCTTGATTCATGACAACTTCCCGCCACCGCCCAACCTTCCCCCCTCAGCTAATCAGGCTTCAGCTCCTGCTGCCCAGCGCCTCAAAGGCAGAATGATCACTGCCCAAATTCTTCAGGAAATTGTGGCACTCAGCCTGCAGGGTCTATCCTGGGATCAGATAGCCAGCCAATTAAAATTCACCCGGGCTACTGTCATGGGGGAATTCAACAACCTGATGAATAAGGGAAATCTGATTGGGACGGCCAAGAAGCCAAAGAAGGCCACAGAGTCCCAGATCAATGAGGCATACCCAATAATGCTTGACCTCCTCCAGTGGGATCCCAAGCTTCCCTTGACCCAGGTCCAGAAGCAACTTGCGCACCATGGCATTTGGGTGTCTGAGCGCATGGTGCAGCTCTGGATGCACAGAAAGGTGGCTTCAATTAGGGTTCTTACAAATTTTGCCAGCAACCAATGGGATGGCGCTGAGGATTTCCCATATGACACCACAATCAAATCAACCCTGGTCAGATTCTTGACAAGTCTAACAGATGACATCATGTTTGTCTTGTACTACAAGTTATTAATTGCATTTGACAATTTTGGTGAGCAAGAAAAAGCCGCCACCAAGAATGGAAGGAAGAAGGTCAAGAAGGGGACATTCATTGGTGCATTTCTGGATGTTTCAGCCAAGGGTTTTGTCTACTATTGGACAAACCCTGATTTTATCAATGGCTACTCATACAGCCACATCCTTGGTGGATTACTCAACTCCTGGGATGGCTCAAATTCCAAATACAGGGTTTTCTTGAGCCACCAGATGGAGGGAAGCTCCACCGTCCTTAAGGCCATCCAGGAACGCGGGCACCAGGCCTCTGTGTACCCAGCTGGTCACACCAACATCCATCTGGCAGATGTTGTGTTCTTTAATATTGGAGATACACTCCGGGAGCGCCACCCTCAGGCTTTCAACAACCTCTATCTTGGGGTCCTTGATCACAATTTTCTCTTTGGTCACCAAATGGTGGTGAATTGTTTGCGCAAATGGTTTTCCATGTGAACATGGGCAACCAATCATGAAAGGATAAGTGCCTCTCACCCTGTGCCACAGCCACCTACCAGCCCATCCAGCCAATGACTGATGAGGAGTACAATGAGTGGTATATGGCAGCCATCACGCGCAATCCTCCTGCCTCCACCCCCGCCACCAACACCCCTAACCCCTAACCCGCAAGCCCAACTCACCCAATTCCAGACCCCCCAGGCCAGCACCACCTCTACGTCTTTTTCCTGCGTTATTCTGCCTCCTAGGCATCACTCTCCCCCACCCCAATAAACCCCTGTCACCAAACATTTTCTATTTATATTATCTTTTTTTTTGAATTTCAATTGTTCATGTTCTCTTTGTTTATAGTTGGTTTTATTCTTTATGTTCAGCTTATTTCTATAAAATCATATATTTACTATGTTGTGTATCTAGATCCAGAACACAGTTATTTTTAGCACTTTGTACAGCCCCTTGTGAAAATATTAACAACAATTTGGTGATCAGCTAAATTTGAATTAGAAAATTATAGTGTTAACTGTTTTTGGATAAAGTTGTTACTGATCCAAATTCAAAACCTTAATGATAAACTTTAAGCCAATCAGGAGCCAAGTGATAAAGTGATTGCTGTGACATAAAGGGTCATCCAATAATTCTTTGATGCATGTGCGCTAATTAATATGATTGGCTGGATGTTTTGCCATTGTGTGACATTGCTGCTGTGGCAAGTTGTTGGTGGACTAGTGCCCAATCAGCTACTGGGTTAGCACTAGTCCATCAACAACTTGCCACAGCGGCAAAGGCATACAATGGCAAAACATCCAGCCAATCATATTAATTAGCGCACATGCATCAAAGAATTATTGGTTGACCCTTTATGTCACAGCAATCACTTTATCAATTGGCTCCTGATTGGCTTAAAGTTTATCATTAAGGTTTTGAATTTGGATCAGTAACAACTTTATCCAAAAACAGTTAACACTATAATTTTCTAATTCAAATTTAGCTGATCACCAAATTGTTGTTAATATTTTCACAAGAGGCTATGTGAAGCACCAAAAATAATATGGTAATCAAGGAAATAATGCCAACACAAAGCAAACAACACATATTGAGATGTGCGTAAAACATATACAAAATGGGTAAAAAGATGGGATAATGTATTAGATGGGAAAACAAAAAGGAATAAACAAAGAGGCAACAGTATCAAAATAATACAGAATTTATTGGGGCAAAAGATCTAAAAACATGAAAAGGTTAGTAAAAAATCAATGAGAGAATTGAAAAAGCTTCTGAAGGACCTCAACTTGGCAATTGCCAAAATAAAGGACATTGGCCGCAAGGTCAAAGCCAAAGTGAAGTCTGCTGTCCTAACTGGGGACAGAATTAACAAGGTGTCCACAAAGGCACTAATGTCAAAAATGCCAGACACCCCAGAGAAGACAATTGAGTGCTTACTAAATATTCAAAAAACTGTGGTTGAGGGCCTCCAGTTCAAGGCATACAATCTTTCTGCGCTGTCTGTCTGGGTTGATGACCTGGAGATGTATGCCCACCTCAAACCTGCCAAGCATGCCAGAGCAGAGGATACTGAATTGCCTGCACAATTGATTGCACCAAGAATGGCAAAGCCGGCTGAAGCCGCCAGCAAGAAAGAAACCCAAGAAGGTAACCTAAAAATTATAATTAATAAAAATTCTTAAATACTTACCTTTTTTTAGAAGATGTTGATGGTGAACTCCGCTGGGTCCTGGTCCCTTTTGTCCCCCCCCACCTTCTATGCCAACTATGCTAATCATGTGGCAAGGCAACTTTTCCTGTCCCCCCTGTCTTACAGGAGCTTGAAGACAGGATCCATGATACATTCTCAATGTCTAGGGAGGCATTGGCTGGGCTTTTGCATAGTGAAGGGGCATCTGAGTGGGCAGTTACTGCCTACAAGGATGACCAACTGGTCCGCCTGGACCCGGTTAACCTCAGTGGAGTTTACTGTGTAAACTCCATTGAGCTTGTTTGGGACGTCCTGGCAACGCTCTCATTCAAGAATATATTGGAGATGGGCCGGGCTCATGTGGCTGCTTGCTTCTGCTTCCCAGTGGAGCATACCATCTCTTACCTGTTGGAGAACTTTGAGCGCACAGTGTCAAAATTGGCTGTTGCAGACACAACAGCCGTAAAGAAGACAAAAATCCTCCTGGAGGACTTTGGGCTGGCCTGGAGTGCCAACAAGACGGGGGTCCTTGCAGCTATGGAGCTGACCTTTGCCAAAACCAAGCACAAGAAGAAGATTAGCGCTGTATACAGCAAATTTTTCAAGTTTACAGAAGCCTTTACTGGACAAAGGCTTCACCTTGTTGTTTACCTTGGGTATCTTTTCTTCTTTGGGATGAGCGCCTGTGTAGAGGACCTAGACAGGGTCCTTCTTGGGGTTGACAAGGCCAGGCTCTCACTAGACAGGAAGAAGGTCCCCCCTGGGTATGACTCAGTAGAGCACGTCATCCAGGACGCACTGGTCCTGGCTGGCATCTTTGATATTGTAGCCCCGCCAGAAAAGCTGCCCCTCCATTCTCACCTCACCATTCTTCCTTTTACCAGCAGGCACAAATACTTTAATAAGGGTGTATCCTCTGTCCACAGTGTGGCGGTGGAGGTTGTGCGCCACCTCCATTGCGGGGTGGGTACATACCACCAAACCCATTATAGGCGCACTTAATTTTATCTCTATATCAATACATATATTTATACTCTACTATATTTTTATATTATAAATAATTTTTCAAATAATATTTTAGCAAACAAGATTTGCAAAATATATTGCAAAAAGGGGTTTCATAAAAGTATTAAATAATACAGTAATAAAATAAATTTCAACCTTACAATTTACGTTTAATTTTTATAAGACTATTTTATATTTATTTGAAAAAAGTGATATAAATATATTTGCGTAATCCAGTATCAAGCGTTTGGGATAACCTCAGATGACATATTAAATAATATATAATAAAATAAATAAATTACTTAAATCTATTGATGGATCTTCTGAATGTGATTGCGGGCGTGGAACCATCTAAATATAAAATGATAATCAATAAATCTTGAATAGTAAATTAGAGAATATAAAAAAGTTGGACACGCTAAGCCTTTAATTGATTGGCTGTTTGGCTAGGCACGCAGGGATGAACAAATCAGAGTGGCTATAGAATTTGGCCACGGTCTCAGCTGAGAGGGTATGGATCCTGGCCTGCAGCAAATCAAACAGGTCCTTGGTCCCTGTTAGGGTTCCTTGCTTGACAACTTGCTTGAGCCACCCAAAGACTTCCTCAATGGAATTTAGGAAGGGCAAATAGGCAGGGAAGAAGAGAAGACCAAATTTGCTGTGGCCAATTGCTGGGGGCCCACTGCAATGCTTGTGTCAATCATTGGGAATTCCTCGAGAATGTCAGCCATCTTATAGAGACCAACATTGTCCAGCACAATTACGTTGGTGAAGCCCAGGCTTGTGCGCCTCAGGTGCTCCTGGACCAATTGGAGAAATGATAGGAAGGTCTGGCTATTGTAAGATCCCAAAATCATTTGGTACAGCTCAACCCCCTTTGGACCAAGGAGAGCCAATATCAAATAGGCTGTGGCACGGACTGCAGAACACCAAGCCACCCCGTCATTTGAGCCTTTGAGGACATACCCATACCCATTGCGCGTTGAAAAGGCAAATGCTGATTTGTCAATATAATAAAATTTGACCATCCCCTTGGCTTTGAGGGCAGTGTACACCTCAGCGTAATTTTTCCGGGTCTCAATATTTGCTGGGCTGTTTCTGTTGTAGGGAGATACCCCAAGCTTTTTCCAGGAAAAGTGCATTTCCTTGACCAAATGATAATAGAAGGAAATTGAGGCCTCAACCCAAAAAGCAGACTTGACCATGGCCTGTATATTTGCCAGTTCAAGATGGCAGTCCCGGGTGATCCACTGGCGGATTGCCCATTTGTGCTCCTTGGTGAGCATGGTGGAAACACACAAGGATTTCTCCGTGGCAAGGACTCAGCCAATATCAATGAACTTGTTGAAGGTCTTTGAGGCGTACTTGGGATTCACCCCAACAAGAGCCACAGCCGCCTTGTAATCACCAGATTCCCACATGAGCCGGAGAAGGATGATGCGCTTAATGTCAGGAATGCGCTTGTGAGCGGGCTTTTTAGCGGTGGGGATTGGCTCATTGGCGTTGGACACAACACAGGGCATGGGCACCTTGGTGTAAAACGCAGCAACTTTCTTTAGCACTAACTGTCTCTCATTGGTTTGGTAGAACTTGGGCTTCTTGTCCTCCTCCTGATTGCCATCACTGACGTAGGGCTTGTAGCTAGTATCAAGTACAGGCTTCACCTTCTCCAGCATGGCTGACGGGACTGACTCTTGCTGGTACACAATGTTGAACACATACAAAGTAAGTTCTACCTCCTTGTCTCTAACTTTCTTGGTAGTGGTAACCTTAGTGGGCTTCCAGGTCAGCTTTGGGACCTGAGGGTTTATGCTCTGCGCCCTAGCAGCTTGTGCTCCTTGAACTGGCTGTGTCAGTGCAGCATCACTATGGAACTCTCCTCTCCCGCCTCCCTCCTGAGTAGGCACTTGTGTTGCACTAAGTCTATTGTTTGACCCACGGGGGCGACCACAACTGCAGCGCACAACAGGTGCAATGGTAGTCTGTTGCTGTGTTCCTTTCATTTTGAGAATTTAATAAAATATTAAATAAAACTTAATTAAGTTACTCCCTATTTTTAATTTTTGCTTTTATCTGTTTATGGATATTCAATTAATATTTTTTCCCACCCAATATCTCAATTATAGATTTTTTTATTTCTTAGTTAGTTGTTTGTGGTTTTACAACACCCATTTTAGAATACCCAAAATAATTTCCACCCATTTTCCCATATTTTACGCCAAATTAAGCACCCAACACAATATTTTTAAAATTTTTGTTTCAGATCTTGTGTCTTATTTTAGATACCTTGATATCATTCTTGATTACAACCCATTGCTCAAACTGATTGATTGATTTTGTTTACATAGTGAGTTGCTATTGTGTTTTGTTTTTGGATTGAGTTTTGACACATCACGCTTGGGTGTATTTTGTCACCAATTCACATAGTAAACATATGTACACCAAAAGTTAAATCACACCATTTTTTTTATGAATCAATGTATCTTGGATTGTATTTTGAATGGTTTTGCTTTGCATGTGAGCCCTTTGTTGCTGTTTTGACCCATTTTGCCCATTAACGCCAATAAACCCTGTTAACAGAGTGTATATTTTAACCTGAGAGTTGGATTTTGTTTAAATCTGAAATAATTTTGTTTAAATCTGAAGTATTTTTGCTTGTTGTCATAGCTTTTAAAACTACTTTACATATTATCACTCAAGAACTTTTAAATTGTTATAGCAAGACTTATGCTTAGCTTATTTTATACTGTAGATTTGAAAAATCTTTTTGGCATTTGTTTTCAGTTTTTAGATATGACTAGCATAGTTTCAAAAAAAATACTTGGCAACTTTAAAAGAACTAAAAAAACTGTATTGCTTAAAAAAGAGTATTTTATTATAGATGTTTTTTTATTAATTGTATTTATCTTATTATTTTTAAAGATCTCTGTATTAAAGCTACTTTGTTGTTTACCTACCAAAAAAATACAACACCAAAGAATTAAAATATCATTACTTTTTTTAAAAAAAATGGGATGCCTTTTATTCCTGAGCTTTTTGCTATAGATTAAAAGAATAAATATGCTAAAGAAATTAAACCCAGCCAAATGAAGAAAAATGTTTTAGAAATATCCATAACTATCTCAGATACTGCTAAAAAGGTAAAAAGTATAAGCTTATAAGTGGAATCTAATGTCATAAAAATACTTATTTTAGAGCTACAATAAAAAAGATGAACATGTCAGAACAAAAATTAAACAAAACAAACTAAAAAACATTCATATTTCAGTTAAAAAATTTGTATCATATGATAATGCTTATAGACTACATCAGCTAAGCCAGAGAAAGATATATATTTATATTAAACGCTTAAAATTTAAAATAATGGTATTGATTTGCCTGTTGGAATTCAAAAACTGTTATTAAAAATAAAAAATTATTTCAAAAGTATTGTAGTTTCAAAATAATGTAAGAATTATTCAATCTGTCATCTCTTAAATGCCAAAAGTATAATTCATAATAAAAAATAAATTGCTAAATAAGACCTTGCTGATAGTTTAATAGAGATAGTTGTATAGCATCTCCTTATACTTGTCAGGATACGCCCTGACACATCTTGTGTTACAGAAATGCCTTGGGAAAATTATGCTATTCTCCACAATCCCAATGCTAGTTTGATGACTCTCCTAGCTGCTCTTGACAATGAGTTATGGCTTTTTAAAGTTTGGCCACCAGCTAAACTTCCTAATCAGTGCGAAGTGACAAAAATATGCGACCAAGGCACAAGAATTGATGTGAATCTTAATTCGAGCATAACTCAGCAACCACTGGACGGATTTGGACGTCCAAACACGCATTTTGAAGCCAAACACCAGGAGAGTCAATCTGTGCTATTTTTAGACAAAACACGGATGAAAAGCCCAATGTGCGGGATTGTGCAAAGAAACATGAGTCATGCTGTTCAGAAGATGCCCCAAAACCCCAGCCTGATGCCACCAGCAGAGTCTCTAAGACTGTCTAGAAGATTTAAGAAGATTCTAAAGAATCTAATGAAAATGGTATATAAAGGTGTTGCTCACAATAATCCTCTGGTGATCATTCTAAGTTAGCCTTGAAATAAAGTTTTAATTTAGTTTGATTTAAATATTAAGTTCAGTTAGATGAAAACTAGTCAAGACTCTCTGGGCCCTGACAATATTTCTCTGATGTAAGTTGCACAATCAAAACAACTATAATTTTTATAATAAAAAACTGTATTTTTGAAAACTACTAAATCATCTTAGAAAACAAGAATTATGAACAAAATTAGAATTTTTGCTGAAACTATTAAAAAGTCTTTCTGCTAGACTAACAGAAAGATACCAGTGAGCAGCTGTAAAAATAAAGCTAACCATAACACAACTGTTCTCTTTTGATACCCTGCTCATCACTCATAGCTTTATACTCACTGATTTCTGCTAAGCTTTTAACCCTGTCTAAAAACATTGTAAATTATATATTATTATCTCTAATTCAAACAAAGCTAATTATCAGCTCTGAGACTAGAAACACATCATTGGGCTGCCGTAAAAGAGTAAAGCTGAGTGTAGCACAGCTTTGCTCTTTTGGAAGCCTGTCTTCACATCTTTTCTTTTACCAGCTATAGGCTATAAATGCATACCAGCAACCATCATCAAACACTTTTTACCAGATATAACTGGAAACACATATCAGCAGGCTGCCGTAAAAGAGTGAAGGTGAGCGTAGCAAAGCTTTGCTCTTTTGGCAGCCTGCCTGACACACCTTTCCTTTTACCAACTAGAGTTTAACAAAATAGTTTTAAAAGACCACTGATTTAAATAAACAAAAAATGTGACTCAACTAGGATACCTGGACGCGTATCTAGGCAGGATGCCGTAAAAGGGCAAAGCGGGTGTAGCTCAGCTTTGTTCTTGTAAGGGATTCCATCCCTAACACAAATTTGGAGTCAAATTTTAATTGTTTTGGAATCATTAAGAAACCAGGAGTTGCATTTATAAATGCTATATCAGAAACAAAGGACAAAACCAAACCTTTAAATGAAATCAATTTGAAAAAGCATTTGAAATTGATTAATCAATGTTTTAAAATTAACTTCAAAAGAGAAAACAAAATTGAGCATGAAAATCAAGGACAGAATATAAATCCTATTTCAAAAATGAAAATCAAGGTTCTGGACAACAATATCCACAATTCAGCATTAAATTTGGACTCTAATAAATATAAACCAACCAATCTAAAATTAAATGAAAATGATATCCCAACCAGAGACTCAGGGGCCTAAGTATCCAATCAAACCCAGCAAACCACCCAAACCAAAGGAATACTTCTCATCCAGCCCCAGATTCCATTCCCAACCAAAGCAAGGTGCAATACTGCAATGTAATAACCCAATCTTTCTCTTCTTGCATTGCAGGCTGCAGCCTGCTGCAGTCCTGCAAAGCAATACTTCACAATTCACTCTTGCAGATCCACCTGGTAACCACAACGTTCCCTTCCTCACTTGAAGTCAGTATTTAAACTGAAAAATTCCTCCCATCCAAATTTCTCCAACAATTTCTTTATTTCTATCAACCCAATAAATCTATATTCTCAATTCTAAACACTTGATTAGTAGATTTTAAAGGTTTCTCCCCAACAACATGAGGTTTATCTTCCTTGTATGGACTTTGTGTGTGTTAATCAATTATGGGCAAGCAAATGTTAACTTCAAAAACCCTGAACTAACTCCTACTGACAAATCTGAAGACTCAATTTGGTATCATTTTGGTCTGCATCAAAGACATGTCCCTTATGTTGAAAAAGCTTGATTCCCCCCAATCATCCACCCCAAGGCCCCCTGATTGGTCTTGGGGTACACCAGTGTCTATTATCTTCTCAATCACTTCACTCCCTTCTTGGGAAGATTCTGTCTATTTGGTCACCTTATACACATGCTAATGATAGGAATTCCAGTAGGTTTCACTCTGATCAAATTCAACTTGGGAGCTCCTCTCCATTCAATTGGGGAAAAGCTTCCCAATGAGTGGATCCCTGACAGTTCTTTTGGAATCCCGCCTGCCACACCACACTTGTTTAGATAATATCAAATTGAGTCCAAGCCTTTGATTATGACGCAAACCTGATTCCAGTACTTAACTATATATCTCAGCATCTAGAGCAGCTAGAACTATCATGTTTGGTACCATTTTGATTGGAATCATCTGAAAAATTGATCTACATCCTCTAAATTTCATGAAAATCATCCTATGAAAACATAATTTTATCATAGTTAGTTTACTCCACTGATGTTCTTTTGGGATGAAGCTATGTCAAGCAAGGTCTACTCTGAACAATATTCAGCCACTTGGATCAGGTGATGCATCCAGTTAGAATATTCTATTATTTCACTTGAAGAAGAATAATTTTGAAATGTCTAAGCCAACCATCTCCTTCTTTAAACTAATATTTATATTTATAATTTAAACTGTATCACTTTAAATTGACCAAGCTCTCTTTTTGTTGTCAATTCAATCCTCACACAAAGCATAATCATCCAATCATATAAAACAATCTAAAACAATTGCTGCTTCTCTTCCAGTTTTAATCCACCCATTCTAGAGTCGGGTAATCTAGAAAGATAAGCCACTTTGATATGGTTTAATAGAGTTAGCCACTAATTTAAAATGCAAGTAATCAAATACAAATTTATTAAAGTTCAAGTGGCTTATATTTCAGTTAAACGTGATTTAGACCACACTCCACTGAATTCAATCTGTGTATTCTCAAAGATGCATGTAAGGGATTGAATGTAAGGATGAGCCAAATTGAGCTTGTGGCTTAACAATCAACTTTTAAAATCAAATTTAAGTAAAAATCAATTCATTCAAATCCCTTACGGCTTGAGCCCACTTGAGGCAGTATTACAGACAGACATACTCACTTTTATATATATTAATTACATCTTATTCAGGGTTTATGAATAATTGTGCTTTGAGTAAAATTCAAAGATAAGTTTAGTTTTTAATAAATATTAAAAATTATTAATTTTTTAATTTAAGAAAACTTAAATAAAATTGTCTTTTGAAGACTAGATTGCTTATATTTAGATTGAATTTTACTTTTACAGGCTTATCAGATGGTTTTGAACCCACTTGTCTTTTGTGCTCTCTCTACATATCTTTACTAGGTTGTTGAGTGTCTAGAGACATGTAAATTTGAGTTTACTATTTTGTTCAATGCATTTTATTTTTGATTTGGGTTAAATATCACTGTAGATTTAGAACCTGTTGAACAAAATGGGGATTGTCAAAATCCAACAACCAAATTTCAGATTGTAAATGTGAGCAACTCAGCTGAGTGAAAAATAAAATATTTAATAAAGTCAAACATTTAATCTGATGTTTTGATTTATTTAAATTTGTAAATTTCGAATATCAAGTGAAGACAACTCAACTAGCTTAAGGCAAAACTTGTCAAGAAAATGTGGGGTACATGAATCAGAAATGCAGGATTCTGATGTACAATTTGAGATTTCCTGTATTTCAAACAAATCATAGACATCATGGAAAACTTAACAAATCTGAAATTGCGGGATTGTCAAATCTAAGAACCAAGTTTCAAATCATAATTGTGAGGAATTTGAAATAAATATAATTTATGGGTGTCTCAAAAAGGATGCCAAAGGATCTAGTGGGGTCCACACCAATTCTTTTAGAAATCACTAGAATTCTCAAAAATCACCCAATTTTGTTTTAAGACTTCTAAAGTTTAGATCTTACTGTTCACCAAATTAGACATACTTAAAAATAAAATTCACTAAAATATACAGTCCTCTTATTGAGTTTATTTTTTAATAAAAATTATTGTCTTCTAACAACAACTAAGTAAATGAGCTGTTCCCTGGCCTTGAAAAAATTGTGCAGGGCTATTCTGGGTCTTCTAAATGTGAAGTCTCTGTCTATGATCACTTTCAACCTACAGGCCTTCTCTGAGCACTATCCAGGAGTGTGTTCTTTCTCCTGTTTCATCCAGTATGGCCCTGTTTGCGCACCATGCAGCTGTTAACCCAAATCCCATTTTCACACCAGCATCCAGAATCAGCCAATTAAGCCAAGGGATCACCCAAGAAAGTCATAATACATAATCAGCCAATCAGATGGCATCATTTGGCTTCCAAGATAAGCACATCTCTCTTTCAGCCAATCAGTCTGCAAGATGCAGAAATAAATTAATCACACCCAAAATTGTTCTGGATAAGGTTGAAAAATGAGAGATGTTTATGTTCCTCAAGGATATAGCAACCACAATGAGTTTTACAAAGTCCACTGTGGCTGCAAACTTGCAAGCTCATGCCAACTGTGGTCTCTCCCCCAAGAAAACTCTAACTGGTACCTGTACACCAACCAAAGGTGAAAAAGCCTACTCTCTCATGATGGCTATCATGAAACACAACCTTTAAATTCTCTCAGTCCAGGTGTGTCTCCAACTAAAACTTCACAGCATTTTCACTAATAAGAGAACAGTTAATTTGTGGATGCACAGAGTCATGGTTGCTGCTAGAATTTTATCCAATCAAGTCCTCAGTGGTCCCAGTTTGGTGGATACTGACCCCTATGATTTCACTGCTATCAATTTTATCAAAGAGAGGGCAATGAAAAAGTGCAATGACACCATCTTTTTGTCCTATATCAAGATTTCTGAAAGTATCCAAGACTTTGGAAAAAAGCGCCTCTAATCTGATGTTTACAAGTGCAGCCCAATCTTTTACAGATTTGTTAAAGTTTTGCTGATAGTTTCCCCGGTGAGATCAGCTATTACTCTGCCTTTTTAAACACTGCAGATAAGTATGCATACCATAAGGAGCGTAAGGACATGCTGGTAGAGTGGGCTACACAAAAAGCTGCTTACACAGCTTTACTGAGTGTGAAGATGTTCAGTGTGAATGGGCTTCCAAGAAAAGTATGGCTGCAGGGCACACTTGTTGTACCTACCCCCACCAACCACGCTAACATGCATCTTGCAGATGTATTTTTATACAATACTGCCTTTCCTCTCAGACACTCAAAGCCTACCACCTACAGCAAACTATGCACCCAAGTTGAAAAGAGGTTTAAGCTTTTCTCATCTATCTTTGTCCAAGATCTTTCTGATACTATCATACTATATGCAAGAGAGAGTGATAAGTCAAAAAAGGACTCCTGCCCCTCAAACTCATTTATTTAGTATGTCAAGTCTGCCTATGTGATGAAAGAAGAGTTCAAGCAATTAAAACAATCAGCTCTTGCTGCTTCTTTCCAATCAACAAACTCTGCCCCTCCAACTCATCCATTAGGACAAAGCCATCTGCCCTCCAACCCTGACCCCAAAGCTACCACCCAATCCCTCCCCACTATGTCTGGCACCATCATTTATACAGGCACAGATCACAGCAAAGTAGATTCTGCTCATTATCCCTCACACTTGTCCCTTTATTAGTAACAGAAAGCATTTCTTTTTGATGACTTAATAAAATTGATATTCTTTTAGTCAATTAATTATTCATAATGTTGCAACATCTTTGATTACTCCCTCTCAGGAAATTAACGCCCCAAGTAGTTCACCAAATGAGTCACCAAATGGCTCACCAACTAATCATTAAGCCAGTGGCACTAATATCATTTGACCATCTATTACAGGGATCAAAAAATCCAGATTCTAAGCAGAACACAACTTAAATAAGCCTTGTGACTTAAGAGAAACATTACTCAGATAAGCCTCATGACTTCCATGACGTACATAAAACAGTATGTGGCTTTTCATGATACTATATATTATTCATATTCAATAAAGTATCATTCTCTTCTTAATTCCCCCCTTTATATTGTTTATTATACTTCCCAGAAGTATATCTTAAAGAATAATATATTATTTTTAAACTAATAACATTCCCTATATTTGAAAAACTATCATACATTTGATTTGATAATGTATAATTATTAGTATGGATATTTTCATGGTCCATAATAAATTAAACATTGTCAAATGTAAATATTACACTAGAATATTGAAGCTAAACTTTAACTCTTTTAATGTCAATATTATGTGTATATCTCAATTCATTTTTTAATAAAATTCATTGTAAACATGGTATTTTTCAATGTGATTTTAAAACTAAACTGTGCCCATATTAGGGTCCTGTTAACACTTTCTACATATACTGATGCAAATTGTATTTTAAAGCCTGTATATTTGCATATTGATAATGATTATGTAAAACCAAAGTTGGATTTTGTGATTGATAATAATACAGCAAATTAATCAATCACTGCTTATGGTCATTAATTACTGATCTTTTAACTGTGATAATTGCACATTTTCTGTTATTTAGACACTTGTATTTGATTGATTGGTTGGTTTCTCACACTGTCTCATAAGCAATAGGAAATAAGGTTGCCTCAGCAAGACTGGTTGTAGTTAGGGAGGCTGTCAGGATTGACAAGTTTCCTCCCCTTAAAACCCAGGCCCAAGGGTGGCATTTGAACCCTGGCCCTGACCCCCTGAGCTGCTAGCCCTAAGCACTAAAGGGCCGGCTGCCTGCGTTTTCCTGGGATCAAGCCCCTTCAAGAAAAGCCAAGCATAATTTCCTAGATGATAATATTAGCCAAGCCTTAGGAACTACAGCACCCAATGAAAGATCAGACAAATTGCCTAATGAAGGCAAAGAAATTTCTATTGTTAGCTTCATGAGTTTGAAGTCTACACTAGTGGCCAATCAAGATTCATCACCTAAGAAAAACGCAGTCCTGAAGCCTGCTCTCACAACCATGATTTGAGAACAGAATAATTGAGCCACTTTTTCAGAGGTTTTAACCAATAAGAAAACACCCAGAAGCAGTGTCATTTTGCCGCTCCCAAACCTGGGTGTCCTGGGCACCCAACCTCATATTTTCTGATCCTATGATGAACCTCACATGAAAATTGTAAAGTTTGGTGGTGGGGTACTGTATAGACCCATAGACCTCACACTAAGACTTTATTGCTATTTTTAATAATAAAGCTTATGAGATATAGGGTTTCCCAATTATTGCCCTTTTTCATCTTCAAAATTTATCAGCTCAGCACAAGATTTCCTAGCCTGCCTGCCTCTCTACCCGCAGTTTACTGTCCTCCAGGTGCCTTATTTGGTCTTGTCCACTTTACAGAGTACCCACTGAAGCCTGAATACAAGGAGTACACCCTTGAAAAGATCCTGGAACAAGACCTCCTGGACCACGTAATATCAGCAGCCAGATATAATAGACAAGGTCCTTGGTACATATCTGAACCCAAGTTTTTCAGAGACAAATATAACTTCCTGTCCACATACCAGTTAGACATAGAACCGCCAGTGACCCTCAAACCAATGCCCACATCTGCACCCAGTCTCCCCTTGGACCATACCAGTAAGCTATTTAGAATTGTGTACATCATTCTTACTGGGTGATTAACACTATAATTCCAGCTGCCGGCCTGTGGTCCTGGATGAAAAAGTCAATGTGCTACCTTATTGAGTTAGCCCCAATCTTGTGATAGACCCTGCCTGCAAAACCCATGGCCTGTGCGTTCCCAGAAAACAACGGGCCAGCTGTCCATGGTTGGCTCCCTGACAGAGGCAACCTTATTTCTTATTGCCTATGCAACATGATGAAAAACTAACCAATCATATGTAAGCACATAAATAACAGAGAATGGGCAATTGTCAAAGTAAAAAAATCTGCCAATTAATGGTCATGAACAGTGATTGCTTAATCCATTGTATTATTATCAATCACAAAATCCAAATTTAGTTCTACATAATTCTTATCAATAGGCAAATATACAAGCTTTAAAATAAAATTTGTATCAATATAAGTAAAAATTGGCAATGGTACCCTAATATTAATACAGTCTAATTGTAAAATCACAATAAAAATACCACATTCACAATGAATTTTATTTAACAAAACAAATTGAGATATACACATAATATTGACATAACAAGAGTTAATGTTCAGCTGCAATATTATAATGTAATATTTACATTTGATAATATTTTTTATTATTGATAATGAAAACATTCATATAAATATTTATACATTACCACACTAAGTGTACAACAGTTTTTTAAATATAGAAAATGTTATCAACTTAAAAAATATATTATTGATTATTAACTGAAAGAAAGAATATCAATTTTAATGAATTGTAAAAAAAATGTTTTCTGTTACTAATAAAGGGACAAGTGCGGGAAAGAATGAGCGGAATGTACATTCTCATTATCTGCACCAGTAAAAGAGACAGTGTCATATGTAGTGTGGAGAAATCAGGTGGTGTGTTGGGGTTCAAGGTTAGAATTTTGCTGGCTTGGTCTTGGTGAGGGTGTTGAAAAGACAGGGATGATTGACTGGGAAGAAGCAGCAAGAGCCAACTGCTTTAATTGCTCAAATTCTTCTTCTGTCACATATGTGGGCTTGACAAACCAAATGAATGAGTGTAAGAGGTCAGGAGTTCTTTTGTGACTTATCACTATAATTTGCTTAGAGGATGATAAGATCAGAAAAGCCCTGGACAAGTATGGATGAGAATAGCTCAAACCTCTTTTTAACTTGGGTGCATAGTTTGTTGTAGGTGGCAAGCTTTGAGCTTCTGGGAGCAGAACCAGTATTTTATAAACACACATTGGCAAGATACATGTCAGCGTGGCTGATGGGATAGGTGCAGCAAGTGTGACCTGCAGCCATACTTTTCTTGGCAGCCCATTCACACTGAATATCTTTGCACTCAGTAAAACTGTGTAAGCAGCTTGTTGTGTAGCCCACTCTTCTAGCATGTTCTTAAGCTTTTTCTGGTATACATACTTATCTGCAGTATTTGAAGAAGCGGAGTAATAGCTGACACCCACCAGGAAAACTGCCAGCAAAACTTCAACAAATCTGTAAAAAAATTGGGCCGCACTTGTAAACATCAGATTGGAGGCGCTTTTCTCCAAAGTCTTGGATACTTTCAGAAATCTTTATATAGGACAAGAAGATGGTGTCATTGCACTTTCTTATTGCCCTCTCTTTGATAAAATTGACAGCAGCGGAATCATAGAGGTCAGTATCCACCAAACTGGGACCACTGAGGACTTGATTGGATAAAATTCTAGCAGCAACCATGACTCTGTGCATCCACAAATTAACTGTTCTCTTATTAGTGAAAATGCTGTGAAGTTTTAGTTGGAGACACACCTAGACTGAGGGCATTTAAAGGTTGTGTTTCATGATACCCATCATGAGAGAGTGGGCTTTTTCACATTTGGTTGGTGTACAGGCACCAGTTAGAGTTTTCTTGGGGAGAGACCACAGTTGACATGAGCTTGCAAGTTTGCAGCCACAGTGGAATTTGCAAAACTCATTGTGGTTGTTATATCCTTGAGGAACATAAACATCTCTCATTTTTCAACCTTATCCAGAACAATTTTGGGTGTGATTAATTTATTTCTGCATCTTGCAGACTGATTGGCTGAAAGAGAGATGTGCTTATCTTGGAAGCCAAATGATGCCATCTGATTGGCTGATTATGTATTATGACTTTCTTGTGTGATTCCTTGGCTTAATTGGCTGATTCTGGATGCTGGTGTGAAAATGGGATTTGGGTTAACAGCTACATGGTGCGCAAACAGGGCCATACTGGATGAAACAGAAGAAAGAACACACTCCTGGATAGTGCTCAGAGAAGGCCTGTAGGTTGAAAGTGATCATAGACAGAGACTTCACTGTTAGAAGACCCAGCATAGCCCTGCACAATTTTTTCAAGGCCAGGGAACAGCTCATTTACTTAGTTGTTGTTAGAAGACAATAATTTTTATTAAAAAATAAACTCAATAAGAGGACTTTATATTTTAGTGGATTTTATTGTTAATTATGTCTAATTTGGTGAACAGTAAGATCTAAACATTAGAAGTCTTAAAACAAAATTGGGTGATTTTTGAGAATACCTATGATTTCTAAAAGAATTAGCACAAATCCACTCTAGATCCTTTGACTTCCTGTTTGAGACACCCACAAATTGTATTTATTTCAAATGCACCTCATTCTTATTTGAAATTTGGTTCTTGGATTTAACAATCCCACAATTTAATGTTCATCAATAATTCCATAATGTTTATGATTTGTTAAACTTACAGAAAATATCAAATTGTACATCAGAATCCTGCATTTCTGATTCATGTACCCCACATTTTCTTGACAAGTTTTGCCTTAAGTTAGTTGAGTTGTCTTCACTTGATATTCAAAATTTAAAAATTTAAATAAATCAAAACATCAGATTAAATGTTTGACTTTATTAAACATTTTATTTTTCACTCAGCTGAGTTGCCCACATTTACAACTTGAAATTTGGTTGTTGGATTTGACAATCTGCATCTCTACCTTTAGGTTCTGAATACACAGTATCAATGGGAAACAGATAAGACAGGGGTATTAATCCTGGGCGGGCTTAAAATCCAACCAGTCTTATTAAAAGAAATCCATGTTACAATATGCTGGATAAGATACTTTTACTTTGGAATTGGAGGAAGTAGATTATTGGCATAGAAGGGATGATGATGCTGTTTGAATCTGACAAGCTGTCTGGTGTTTGGGGCGGCTCCTAAAGTTTACCCGTGATTTCAGAGAGCTTTGTGGCTGGGATGGTGTATCCACCTGGGAAGCAACCAAGTTGGGTAAGACAACCTTCAGGCCTAGGACTTCTCAGAAAAAGAGAAATAATCTATATAATGGAAGGCTGCAATCAAGGAGCACCAAGCATAAAGGTTTGGATCAACAGGTAGCTCTTGCTACTGACAAGATGATATTTGTTGAGTTGCCTATATATTGAATTTTAAAACAGCTTTTATAGAACATTTTCTCAAAAGCTATAATATCAATTGAATTTTTTACAAGAATAATATTGATATAATGGTGTTAGCTTTTAGATACTTGGGTTACCCTGCTCTATTCAGCCACTTTGACTGTTGACCAAATGGTCAAGCAAATACATTTAATGGGGCTATACAGTTTCAGCTTAAAAATGCTGGGATTCCAAACCTGCCAAGTAATTATTATTGGATCGAGAAAATAAACAGCCATTTCTTTAGTAAACTAGAAGTACAATGCTATTTTTGTAATTTGACAACCAATAGTTACTTAGTATATATTAGCATTAGTATGTTATTGTCCCTGTCAATTGATTACCATTGATGCAACTGGTAAGGATGTAAGTGAGCTGATAGATTCAAACAATTCCCTCAAAGTATTTATCAAAAGTAAGCGCATGTATCAACTTAAAGATTTGCTTTCTTTTCTTCGGGCACCACAGCTGACGTAAGAGGGTAAACCTCATGGTGCGAAAGAGCAGATGGGGCTGGTGAAAGCAGTCGAGTGAGCTTCCAGTCAACAATGTTTCGAACAACTATCCCACAATCCTCAATCCTGGGGCAATCAGGTAAGTCTTCCTTGGGAAGTGTCTGAGAGCGCATATGTAATGAAAACTTGCGACGGCGTGGGGAGGCCTTGAGCATATATTCTTCAATAACGGCAACAGTCTTCTCGAGGGTGGCGGTTTTTAACGCATCCACGAGCTTTTGAACTAGAAGGTCAGAGTTAACCAAGGAGATGCTTACTTGAATCGAAATCGTAGAACCGTGAAGAAATGCTATCCCAGTCACGGCGAACCAGCTGGCCTAGGTTCTCATCCTTTTTCAGCTTATGATCAATGAGAGACTTGAGGCGACTTTGGAATTCTTCGGGAGAATAGGCTGCCACTTGATCCTAAACAGGTCAGTGGTGGCAAGACGGAGCATACCTTAAACTGGATTAGAAAGCACTCGATGCGTGACTCTAAATACACAGGATCACGCTCGCTTTGGATCAGAATGCGTATCCCTCCACGTGAAGCAAAGCTGCGACTGCCGCCAAAGACAATATAACCCAGCTGCTCTACAGTGCGCAATTGATTAAATGCAGGCTCTGCAATCATATGACAGATGAGCTCCGTGTACGCTCTAAGCTCGGTTTCGGGGTAAGCGTAGATGTCGAGGTAGAATTCAATGGCTGAGTTAACATTGCTAGGATCAAATACTTCCATCTCGTGAACAAGTGAGCACGAAGACTCGTCAAGGAGAACATTCCGGCGGATAGGAATTTCAGCCTTGTGGAGAGGAGTAAAGTCAAACAAGCCTTGGACATTTTTCACCATCTTTAAACAGTCCTAACCAGTCAGCTAGATCAGACAAAGGCCTACCTGAGGCAGGTAGTTGCCAACAACCAGCGTCTCAACATGGGCCCTTGAAAAGAAGGATTTGGCAAAAAGCGTAAGCTCCTCAACAGTTATATCTAGACATGTTAAAATGCTCAAGAATCAACTTACGAGGTGCCTCAGCGGCTTTTTCTTCGTTGGTCCACATTTTCTCCAACATACTATACGATGTAAAGTATCCGGCGTGATTGACAGGAGCATTCATACGTGAGTTCTTAAGAGAGCGGATCATCTAGGCGTAAAGTTAGAGCAACCCATCTGTATTACCTTTTCCTTGCACATGCTGAAGGTGGTTTCGGTGAACTTGGGGGTCTTTAAATGGCCGATTATCTCATAAAGGAGCTTCTCTAGCTTGTGGCTATACCCATGAACCATGATGTTAATACCACGATACTGGACATCGATCTCATAGTTCAAGCCAGCCATCTGAGCATCATACCCATACTCGGCTAGATTCTCGGTGACAATGTCTTTGAGCAGTTCGAGGCAAATGAAGAGGCGTGGTGTCGCATACGCATAAAGATTTTGAATAAACAGACACATGGACACTCTAGGCACTTCGAAGAACCCCCGATGGTACCAGACCGTGTTTAAAGGGTCACGCGCGAGAAGCACAGGTTGCTAGAAAAGTTAGCAAACACCACGTTTGAGGTTACCGTTTCTCCAGCAAGCTCTGTCTTGACCAATTCGAAATTGCTGGGAATAAATGGATTGGGATAGGGGAGATGAAGGTCGGGGTTTGGAGCGTGTGACAAGAGTCTTTTTATAAAGAGGGGGTCGATTGGCTCGATGCAATGTTGCGTGCCGTACCAGTGCTCACATTTGAGATCCTTCCGATTTTCTATGTCCTTTGATATCAACGTCACCCTATAGAGATTACTTTACAAGACTATCAATAGCTTACATCATCTTTTGGGGGTCGAGGCAGTCAAGTGTTTGGTGGATAGCGGTTGGGTCGAACTTGCTGAAAACGGAAGACGACGCGAGCACAAGCTGGGGGGGGCAGGGCGTTGCATGATTCCCGCAAGGCGAGACACGTAGTTGGAGATGTTTGATTTCTCTTGGAATCGGAAGGTCAAGTCGTAAATGGATTTCAACTGTTTGGCAAGAGTTTCAATTCGGAACTGTTTGATTTGCAAATAGGCACTTGGCCAAGGCTTACCTCGTCAAAAAGATCCTTGTTGACGCCATTCTTTTTTATCAGCTCGATGTACTGGAAGATGGTTTCAATAACATCCTGCACGTGTTCTAAGGCCTTAGCCCACAACAAATACAACTGCTATTACCATATCCCTCGGGGGTTAGCTCAGCTGAAATCTCGAAAACAGCAAACTCGACATGGTTAGAACCAGTGCTGCTACATAGTTCTGTGACCCATCCCTTCCTCTTTAAAAGCGAAAGGATGGACCCAGACCCTTCATGCCCAATCAGGTGAGCTATATAGTTTGAAGGCTTTATGGATTAATGAGTTTTCAACTGCCAATTACTTTGCTTTCATAAAGGGCGATTTGACTTGGGACTTCAAACTGAATTTCCAAGGTGCGGATATCCTTTACCGGAACGACTGATAGTTGAATCTGATGGTTTAGAACTTCCATGTTAGATAATTACCGCATAGCTATCGCTAGAAAAATGGGCTCCCTTTAACATTTGGAGGAGAAATGTCCTTATTTTCGACTTGACTAAAGAAGAGAACAACCCATTCTATAAGCTGCTCGATTGATTCTTGAAGATTAATTTTAAAGCCTAGCTATAGATACCTTTTCCAGAAACAACAAGCTTCATAAGGTTGGCAGAATAGTAGCTGCTGTAAAACTTTAGAAGTTCTTGGCGAGTATTTATCCCTTTAGCTTTAGGGATCTCTAGAAGCGTATCAATATTGCCTTTAAAGTTAGGATGGTTCCATGGACATTGGAAATACCAGTTGAGAATGACGAGTAGGGGTGGTCGGGTCTACTTAAAGATTTCTGGAGTTGAAAAAATTCTCCAGTTATCACTTTGCAGGTTCTTCTTGTTTTCTATATTTTAGCATAAATCTGGAAGGAAACCGTACCAGAATCCACTGCCTTTATTTCTCGTTCAGTGCAGCTTTCGCTGAATAGCGAAGAGATGAAGAATTGGGAAAACCTAATCTTCCTTAGCTTTAAAGATAAAACAAAAGTACCTATCGAGAGCGCCTTCAAGATGAGAAGAACCAACTTCAAAGTAATAGTTGGTATGGTCAAAAGAGGTGAAAGCATTAGAGAGACCCCCATTTTCAGATAGATACTAGTGTAAAATTTTAAAGCCTGCTACAACCACTTTATCTACCTCGGAGTATTCATTTTCCTTGGGATACTTTTCATTCCCCATAAACAAAAGATGCTCGCAAAAATGTGCCAGGCCAGGAAGCTCGACAGGGTCACTTTGCGACCCAACAATAACATCAAGTGCTGCAGCAGATTTATCAGCTTCAGGATCGGAGATCAAAAGAACCTCCATCTTATTTGAAAGTCTAATCGTATGATACTCCCGCTTATCGTTGGCACTCTTGATGATGGGAAGACATAACGATTCATACACAAGCCCTGAGTTCGACTTCTGTGAGGAATATGCTTTATCCATGGTTGTTAAAAATTGATGGAACTTTAAACTCAGGAATTTGATATTATATCAACAATCAAATGCTTCAAGGCTTAACTCATTCCAGTACCCCTTCCCTTGATATTACGAACTTTACAATTAATCCATCATCGATCTATCACCCTTTTTGATTCAATTGAAGTGATATTTTGTATTGGGTTTGGTCGCACAGCAAGCACTAGATTTTCATATCAATACAGAAAAGTGAATCTCATTTAAGATTTCAAAAAACCGATTAAAATCAGGGGCCCTTTACATCACTTGGGATCTTTGCACACTGCATTGAAACCAGTTCCATTATGGTGCAGAGGTTAACTTGGATGATAAGCAGTGACGAATTCCTTGGGAGTTTAAGAATAAGAAGACGTCATTTCCGTGTTAAATTATGCGAAACTAACTCCATATAGCAACCGTAAAAATCGCCCAAATAAGCAGCCAAAGCAATAAAGATTGAGGAAAAAAGTAGACTGGATCAAAGTAGCCTCATACCATTGGCCTCACAAGTTCCAGGGCCACAATTTCTCTAAATAATTTTAAAATAAGATTTAAATCAAACCTTTTTCAGGGATCGAAAAGTATAGAGTTAAAAAAGCCATTTCAAAATGCAATAAGATGGGCTTGCTTGTAAGTAAATATCTTAACCTCAACAAAGGAAATTTAATCATGTGCTTCACATAAAATGGTAAATTAAAACTGTGAACGACATGATCTTATCAAAACATTGGCAACAATGAGTACAGCCACCAGAAAATCTGATAAAAACAAAAACTTGCCTGAAAAGTAAAGTTTTGAAGGGTTTAGACAAGGGTCTTTCTACAGCATAATAAAAGTAGTGTTGATGAATAATAACTACCTCACTTTTAGCCTTATTTGGGATTTTATAGAGAATAACATATGCTATATAGATAGATTTGTGAATATAATCTAGTAGCTGATCTCATGCTTACTTCACCAGTTGACCTTCCACATATTTTGCATCTAATGACAAAAAAGTTAACTATAAGTTTTTTAACTCTATTTAGAAGCTTAATCAAAAACTTGGATTCATGGCTACTGTTGTTGCAGTATCTTCACATGTTCATATTGCCATGAGGTTTACCCAAATTCCAGGGGCCAGGTCACTAGAACAAGTGAATACTAACTCAAAGCAGGAATATGATCCCAGAAGGATAAGCCTATAAATTCTTATATGTTAAAACCACCATTCTTTAAATAATTCAGGGTTTTTAACCTCTGCAGACATGCTTTGCAACCTGAATTTTAAATTTTATTATCATTGCAACCAAGGTCAATATGTTGACTGAAAATGTATCTTATAATATACAAAAGACACTCAATGATTTGTCCCATGATATATCTAATGGCATTCTACCTTTCACCTCCAATGTCAAATATGAGGCAATATTTCTTTATAAGGAGTGAAGCCAATTTCAGCCAAATACATTTAACAAGTTATTCAATTCTCAAACCTTATTTGGATTGTTTTATCATGTTACTCTCTTATGATCATGTGGCTACTGATTACAGTATAATAACTTTCATTTCCTCAATAAAGACATTATACTATTACAAAGCTATGTTTTTTTCTAAACTATTTTCTTCTCTCTTCAAATACTGAGATATAACTAGTTCAGTTGCAATAATAATAAGTTCAGTTTGCAGCCTACCTTCAAGAAAAATTCCCTAAGAAAGGATAGAGCACTGGGCTTATGGCAATCTCTCATTGAGAAATCTTCCTAGCTATTTGTAAGCGCATATCTCAGAAAGACACATTATATATAAAGACTAAATTATGTTAACCAGCATTTATAATGAACTGCACCTAGGTTAATGTGACAGTAGTACCACTTTGCCTCAGTCAGATCTCTCCTAACAAGTACTGCACTTGCAACTGTAACCCTTCACAGGCAGTGTATAGGATGCCAGCATAGTAAGCTGGTTACATTTCACAAAACCCCACTTTTGCATCTACCAGGTACCAGAACCTATGTGGGTGGCCACAGCGCCAGAATGCCTTGTTGGACCTGCCATTACTTAGTTCATCACTTGGGCTAATAAAAACTTGAGATTACCTGAGCTATCTTCATAGAAGCAGCCAAGTTCTCACTACAGTGGAACTTTTTATATTGTAATGAGAATACCTCTGTTAAGCCTTAAATAAACAGAAGGTGCTGCAGAGTACCTCACTGCTTGACAACATGCACTCATAGCTGTCCCAAAAGCCATAAGTGATGGGGATGTCATGCTTTTTACACTCATTATCAATAGGTTAAAACCTCATATCTGTAAGTGAGTGTCTGTGGGGTGTTTCACACCTATCAATGATTGTCGCAAAGCAATTACTGTAAATTCATAACCTAAACGTAAAAATGCAGGATTGTCAAATCCTTGGTCCAAATTTCAAATCACTTTTGCGGGAAACTCAGCTGAGTGAAAAAATAAAATATTTAATAAAATCAAACATTTAATTTGACTTTTTTTGATTTATTTAAATTGGCAAATTTTGAATCTCTTGAGCAGATAACTCAACTAGCAAAAGACAAAACACAGCAAACAAATGCGGGATATATGAATCAAAATGCAGGGTTCTAATGTAAAATTTGAGATTTTTTGTATGTCAAACAAATCATAGGCATCATGTAAAAATTGACAAATCTGAAATTGCAGGATTGTCAAATCCAAGAACCAAGTTTCAAATCATAATTGCGAGGAATTTGAAATAAATATAATTTATGGGTGTCTCAAAAAGGATGTCAAAAGATCTAGAGTGGATTTGTGCTAATTCCTTTAGGAATCATAGACATTCTCAAAAATCACCCTATTTCATTTTAGGACAGCTAAACTTTAGATCCTAATGTTCACTGACTTAACATACTTAACAGTAAAATTGATTAAAACATACACTTCTCTTTTTGAGTCTAATTTTTTAATAAAAATTTATTATGTCTTCTTTCAATAACAACCAAATGAACAAGCTGTTTCCTGGCCTTGACACAATCATGCAGGGTTACGCTGGGTCTCTTAATGGTGAAGCCTCTGTCTATGGCCACTCCCAACCTGCAGGCCCCTCCCCAAGCACCACTCAGGAGTGTGTTCTTTCTCCTGCAACTTCCAGCATGGTCCTGTTTGCCCATCATGCACAGGCAGCTGCCAACCCAAATTTTGTATCAATAATGGCATCTGGAACCAGCCATTTGAGCCATGGGATCACCCAGAGAGCCCAGAATCCCAAAACAGCCAATCAGATGGCATTGACCAGTTCACAAGATGGACATATCCCTCCCCCAGCCAATCAGCCTGCAAGACACAGAAGAAAATTAATCACTCCAGAGATTGTTTTCAAAAGGGTTGAAAAGCGAGGGATGCTTATGTCACTCAGGAAAATTGTGGCCGTGATGGGGTTTGCAAAGTTTATTGTGGCTGCAACCCTGTGAGCCCACACCAACTGTGGCCCCCTACCAAGAAGACTCCAACTGATGCCCATTTTTCAACTGAAGGTGAAAGCTCACCCTCTCATGATGGCTATTATAGAGTGCAACCCACAGATGCCCTTGGTCCAGGTCTGTCTCCAACTGGGACTCCACAGCATTTTCACTAATAAGAGAACAGTGAATTTGTGGATGCACAAAGTTGTGGTTGTTGCCAGATTTTTATCCAATCAGATTCTCAGTGACCCCAGTTTGATGGACACTGACCCCTATGATTCTAGAATCATCAATTTTATCAAAGGAAGGGCAATGAGAGCCCATAAGGACGTAATCTTCCTGTCATATGCCAAGATTTTGGCAAGTATTCAAGACTTTGTAGAAAAGCGCATCCAGTCTGACGTATTCAAGCACAGCCTAATATTGTATTGTTTTTTCAGGGTTTTATTGGCAGTTTTCCCATTGGGTCTCAATTATTACTTGTCAATATCAAACAAGCAGATGTGCATGTCTACCAGACAGAGCTCAATGCCATGCTGGAGGAGTGGGCCACACAAAATGCCATGCACACAGTTGTACTGAGTGCAGAGATGGAGCAGCGGGAATGGGCAACCTAAGAAATCAGGGCTGCAGGGCATACCTTTTGGTCCTACCCCATCAACCATGCTGACATTCATCTTGCAGATGTATGTCTCTATAATTTTGGTTCTGCTCTCAGGCGCTTAAAGCCTGCCACATACAATGAACTGTGCACCAAAATTGATAAGGGTTATGAGCTTTTCCCTTCCGTATTCATCCAGGACCTATTAGATCTTGTCATTTTCTATGCAAGTGATATTGATAAGTCCAAAAAGGACTACTGCCTCCCCTCACGCCAATTCATCCGTTTTACCAAGCCTGCATATGTGACAGAAGACAAATTTGAGCAATTGAAGCAATCAGCTCTTGCTGCCCCTTCCCAGCCAACAAACCCTGCCTCCCAAACCCCCCGTCAAGTCACCCGCCTTCCAACCCTGACTCCCAAGCCACCACTCATTCCTTCCCCACTATCTCTGATGCCGCCCCTTTCACAGGCACAGATGAAGGCAATGTTCTTTCCACCCATTCCCTCCCCAACTTGTCCTTTGATGAGTAAAATAAAACTTTTCTTTGTGCCAACTTATTAAAATTGATTTTGTTCTTTCAGTTCATAATTAATAATATATTTTTTTACATTGTTAGCATTCCTCATATGTAAAGAATATTGTACATTTGATGTGGTAACATATAATTATTTCCATGGATATTTTCATCATTGATAACTTAAAGACAATAAATGTAAATGTTTCATTAGAATATTGTGATTAGACGTCAACTCTTGATATTTTGATATTATATGCATAAACATTTAATTTTTTTTAATAAAATCCATTGTAAAGTTGGTCTTTTTCATTGTAATTTATTGAAATTAACTGTGTTTATATTAGAGAGCCATTGATACTTAGTATAATATTGATACATTGTACATTTTCAGTCTGCATATTTACATATTGGTAATAATTCTGTAAACTTTTTAGTTGGATTTTGCAAGGTAATAATAATGTAATGTGTTAATAAATAGTAATTTATTAACACATTACATTATTATTACCTCGCAAAATCCAACTAAAAAGTTTACAGAATTATTACCAATATGTAAATATACAGGCTGTAAAAGCACTATGTATCAATATTTGTTCTAAGCGTTAATGGCTCTCTAATATAAACACAGTCCATTTCATTAAATTATAATGGAAAAGGCCAACTTTACAATGAGTTTTATTAAACAAAATGAATTAGTTATGCATATAACATCAAAATATCAAGAGTTGATATCTAATTGCAATATTCTAATGCAATATTTACATTTATGGTCTTTAATTTATTAATATAATGAAAAATATTCACGCATTGAAGGTAGTACTATAAACCAGTTTTTTGATGTAATTCAAACAAAATGTCAAATATATATAACTTAATAAACAAATTAGAGTCAGCCCTCCAAAAGGTTGTTGAGCTTGAATACAACATAAGGGAAATCATGGTAAATCAACTGGGAAATGAGGGAAGGACCTTGGTCCAGAAAAATGAAACTACAAAAAATAGCCTGGGAACAATGCTCAACAAAGAACACAAGGAAATAAGTTTAAATCTTCAAAAGGAAATAATCAAGCGGTTAGATTTCAAAAGTGAAAGTTACAACTTGTGGGAATTTGTAAAAACCAATAGAAAGAATACTAAAAAAATCAAACCAATTGAAGGAAATGAAATCCCACAGGAAATAAGCACAAATGAAGAGGGAACTAACCAAATAGAAACAGATGAAAACAAAACACAAGCAAGAAGCAGGAGCGCTTCAAGAAATACAGAAAATTTATCAAATGAAAACCAAAAAAACACAAGTTGCAATAAATATAAGAAAAATTAAGCCTAGGAAAATTAATGAAGAGCAGCCAACACTCATGAAGTTTGCTGAGATGGCGCCTGTGGCTGAGGGGGCCACAGGAGAAACAATTAGTAAGTCTTTTTATGTTTTACTTATATTTATTTAGTTATCACTAGGAATGGGGACAAGGTTGCGGAAGTGGCGGCTTTTATGCCAAGTTGGTTCTACGGGGTTACCAGTCACTGGTAGCCCCTGTAAAACAAATAAATAAAAATCAAAATAAATAAAATAATTCAACAGAATATGAATAATTTTTCAAATATTGAAGCTAAAGATAGGGAATATTTACCACCTGCGGGGTGCTTGTCATGATTAAGGGAAGCATACAAAATTGGATCAAATATCAACTTCAAAGAGATGAATGAAATTTGCGGGGATGTCAAGCTAAACTTTGATGAATATATATATGAAAGCATTCAATGATTCCCATTTGCAATTATCAACAAATATGAAAAAACTTAATAAAAACCAACTTTCAAATAGGAACTGAATATCTAAAAACTGAAATTTTTAATGAAGTATTTAAGGCACTATCAAATAAAGTTGGGGATGCAGACCTCGTGAATAATTTTAAACCTTTATTAATTTTGTTTGCCAAGGCATGGGGGGCTGATACAAGTCAGGCGCCCTCCAGAACCCTCTTCAAATTCAATCAAACACCTATATCAATAGATTAGTTCAAGTCTTCAAAAAATTGTGCATGTTCTCAGAAAAACATACCTTGCAAAGAATTCATGTTGCGGTATACCTGGGAATCCTCCTCCACTGCATATTAAAAACCAATGTCAAAAAGTTGGAGGATGTACCTATTCAAATGGATATTTGCCGCATAGCCCTCAACCACCAGAAGACACCACGGGGATACAGGACAGTCAAGCACGTCCTGTATGACTCCTTTGCAATGACATTATTGTATGGGTACTACATGTCTCCCAAAAAGAATCTACTAATTGATTTTCTCACCCGCCTTCCTTTTATCAAACATTCAACAACCACCAGGGTACAGGGCGCCACCCCTCTAGCAATCATATCCAGGGTTGTCCACCACGTACAGAAGAGTACATGGATCCAATTGGACGCTCTAGCCAAAATTTTAATTTTGGGGTATAATTCCTTGGAATAATCACATCTCCTTAGCAATTTCATCCCCCTAATAAATCATTTTCCCTTGCAACTTAAATTTTATTTTTTTAAATTTTTTTATTTTAATATTAAATATTTTCATTGAAATAGATAATATTAAAGTTTTAAATGTTTTAATACTGAATTTTTTAATATCTAAATTTTGATATTAAAATTTTAATAATACATATTTCAATATTGAATAAATCACAATTAAATAAAAATAGTTAAATTTCAAATATTTAAACTTTAATAGATAAATTTTAAGATTTGTAATTATAATTTTACTTTTAATATTTTTATTTTATTTTAAATTTTAATGTATAAATTATAATAGTAATATATCTAAATATATTAAAAGACATTAGTTATAGTTGCAACCACATCAAATAATAAAAAATGAGTTAAAATGTTTTTATTTACTAGCTTGTTGAGTATGGGTTCATTTATTACATATACAAACAACAAGAATTGAATTTATCCGTATCATGTGGCCTGCTCCACTTATATTCTAAACAAGTGATTGTTTAGAACTTAAATTGCCTTTCTCTTATAATATGATTTGATAAATATATTTGATATACTTGACCTGCGTCCTAGGTACTAATTAGGGCAACAGTGGCAAAATTGAATATAGGGATGTAAAAGTGAGAATTCAAAAGTGAGAATCTAAAAGTGGCCATGTCGACACTTTTAAAATTAAATTAAAACAGCTCATCTGAAATTAAAATTTATTATGGTTATATAAAATACTTTTTATTCATTCTCTCAACTAAAAAAGTCAAGAAAAAGTAATTACTTTATTATAAAAAGCCATTTTGAAAATTTAAAAAGTGTCAACATGGCCACTTTTAGATTCTCACTTTTGAATTCTCACTTTTACATCCCTACAGTTGATTTTGCCACTGTTGCCCTAATTAGTAAGCAATACATAAAAATCATTGGTGGTTGTGTTGTGTGGCTATAGTGGCACTGAAATAATAAGGTCAGATGATGACCTGCAAGGTCCAATTTGTGGCTTAAAAAAGCCAAAGTACCAACAAGGATTCACAATTATTTAAATAAAATTAATCTATTTCTATCTTTTTTAATTTATTTATTTGTTAGCAGAACAGTCAACATAATATTCAGTGCATTATAATAAAAAATACATATCTCTATATCTAGAATAATTAATTTTACTTACCTTTTGTACATATTCTTATATGTCTATAATACAATCAAACATTACGTCATTATATATAAATAATAATTTTTGAGTCCTAATAAAAACAAAATAAATAAATTATAAAAACAAATAAAACCCAGAGCACCCATTTATCTGATTGCCTCAGAGGCCAGGGCTTTGGGGAGGAACAATTCTGAGTGCTCATAGAAAGCCGCCACCACATCAGGTGGCATTGTGAATTGACTGACCTCAAGGATTTTGAAGAGATCCTTAGTGTCCTAAGGAATGCCTTTCTTCACCTTATTTTTGATCCATCCAAAGACCTCCTCAATTGGGTTAAGGAATGGAGAATATGGGGGGAGGAAGAGAAGTCTCATTGGACAGTCAGCCAGGCGGTGGCTGGCCAAATGGCTGTTTTTGTCAATGGGGGGAACTAGGACACAACCAGATCCACTTTATGGAGCCCAACATTATCCAACACAACAATGTTGGTTGTACTGCAGCAATTGATCTGGAGATACTCCTTGACAGTTTGGAGAAAATCAAGAAATGTCCTGCTATTATGAGAACCCTTGATCATCTGATACTGATCCAATCTGCGAGGACCAAGAAGCGCTACCATGGAATATGTCTGGGAACAGACAGCTGCACAATAGGCTACGCCGTCCTTGGAACCCTTCTCAACCCACTCATGCCTAGACCTGAGTGAGGAGGAAAACAACAATTTGTTGATGTAGAAGAACTGGACATTCTCAGTCTCCTTTAGTGCCAGATATGTCTTGACATAAATGTGTCAATCTTTGATTGTTTTCTTGCTGTTTCTATTGTACAGAGAAACTCTGAGGACCTTCCAGGAGAAGCCCAAATCAATCATTGCTTTGGAAACAAGGGTTTTAGAAACAGAAAGTCCAAACTCTGTGGCAAGCATTGATTGGACAGCAAGTGAGTCCAGGTGGCAATCCTTGGTAACCCACTGCTTTATTGCCTCAATATGGGTGGGCTGAAGTAGGCTGGGCTGCTGCTTAGCCTTGGCAGATTTTTGCAATTTGCCCAGTGCTGCCATACTTGGTGTTGATGTTGGCAATGTATCTGGCTGTAACACCAAATCAGGACACAATATCCCAAACTGCCATTCCCCCATTCAAGCAGTTGAGGAGAGCTTCACACTCACTATCCATCAACTGACGCTGGCCCTTGGCAGGTACCACGGCATCCTGGCTACCAGGCTCAACACAGGGGACAGGGACCTTTGTGTAGAAGGTGGGATCACGCTTGCTTGCAGTGGCGCCATCAATGGTTGAATACACAATAGGCAAAGATAGTTTCTTGGTGGTGGCCAATGGCTTGTAGGTGGTTTCAAAGACACAGGGGCAGGAAGTAGAAACTCTTGGGTCAAGAGTGCGGGGCCAGGTGATGACTGGGTATACAGTGGAGGTGTAAGTAACCTCAGTGTTCCTGGTAACCCTGGTGTAGGAGACTTTGGTTGTAGGCCTTGAGAGCAGCTTCTGTCTTGGATTAAGGCTACTGTTCCTGGCTTGAGATGCAGGAGGTGGTTGGCTGGCGCTGACACCTTGGGAGGCCTGTGTGTTGGCATGACTCCCCTCAAGTTGGGTTCTGGGTCTGTTCTTGGACCCTCTGAGACACCCTTGTGAACGGGCTGCCCCGTGGGCTGGTGCAGGAGCTGGTTGGGAATGTGATTGACAGTCCATAAAAATAAAATAAAAAATATATTTTAGATTAAATATGTATTTATTTGGATTTATTGGTTTAGTTTTGAGTAGTTATTTTCTCTTGAGTTAGCCTTGAATAGTGTCAGGATTTTGGGATATTGACTAATTAACGTATTCAACCAATTAATGCGGGCCAGCTGTCAATCACTCTTAGGAATGGTTTCAATATAATGATGCGGGCTGCAGGCTGCAGGATCAATGAATCAATGACCAAATCATATCCTGGCATTAACAAATTCATGCATTACAATTAATTAATGGAACATGCAATACTGCTAATTAATTTGTTCCCTTCATCAAGCACCTCAATATGCACTTCACAATAATTACTATTCTAAAGTTAAATTGTATCCTAGAACAAGAGGGCTGTCATAAGGACTGTCATCTGCATTATGTCTAGCAGAGTTCAACATGGACTGGGCCACAGGGCCAAACACTCTAAGATAAAAGGCCCTGAGCCTATTATATTAGAGTAGCTCTGATTAGTGTAACAATCATCTTGTGAACTAGTAGCCAACTGCTGGCTAGCTAGCCCTGGATAGTGGCCCAGGCAGGTAGCTGAAAAGAGATTCAGCTATGCAGTGTGTCTAGAACAAACACAGTAAGCTGAGGAAGCCGTCAAGCAAGCTTCCACAAAATCCACCCTGAAAAGGCCAGGCCTCCTGCTGTATTGACCTAATGCTACTTCAGTCTCTTTCTAGCGTTGTGAGCTAACTCAGATAAAATGCTGGCAGGCAGGCCGCCTTAAAGCTAGTCCATTAGAATAAAAGACTGATGATTCTGTATTGACTTGACAATTGATCCAAGTCCTATTTCCTTAATATGATCCTCTCCTAAGCTTTATTAGTAGAGCAAAAGATGATAATGCTATCATACAGTATAATTATCTATAGTAAAATATAGAGACAACACATGGACCATATCCAGAAGTAGGAAGAACTGTCTCAAACCCTTTGGGCTTTGGGCCCAGTCAGACTTGCTACTTCTGCAGAAAAAAAGTATTCTGTACCGCAGGTTATGCTAAAGTCACAGGTTCTCTGTACTTTCCTAATGTTAGAAGACTTAGTATATCATCTGGTGGGTAATAAAATACCACAGTCTGCAGATTTCTGACAAATAGTAACATAATTTCTATATCCGTAATTTGAAGTGTATAATATTGTATACTTTCCGGGTTTGGATAATTTTAAAGTTTAATCACTTTTTATGTCTAAACATGGCTATTGAGATTGAATTTTTCATTTGATTTTAGTTGTGGTGGAGCTTCTTGATTTGGGTTGGTGTTTCCTAGTGTGCTTACTGTACATTAAATTTGGATTCCAGTTCCTGCAATTAATATCTGAGTTTAATAGTGGCATTCAAAATTGATTTGAAATTTGGTTCATGGATTTGAAAATCCTGCAATTTCAAAAAACATAGTAAACTTAATGAAAATGATTGATGGATTTTAACGCTTCAAATCTGATTCCAGTTAATTCATTCTGTCCATTGGAAATATGCAGTTTGACTTGAACTTTGCAAAGTGTCTATGAGTTCCCGCATTTTCAAATATTCAAATAAATACTCAAAAAAATCAATTTAATTAAAAAAAGCCATCCCGCAAAAGTGATTCAAAATTTGGACCAAGGATTTGAAAATCCTGCATTTTTACGTTTAGGTTCTGAATTTACAGTATAGAAGCAAATAGCCAAGCCATCAGTGATTTCAAAAGACTAATGGTTTGACTGCCCCATGCCTGGAAGTGTTCATAATTGAATAGATTGCCACCAGCCCTGCAAATAGTAACAAGCACTCTAACAAGGGAGAAATTTGGTTAACACAGATTGTGAGGTTGGAAAAAGCCTGGAAGCTGTAGACACAATAGGATTTACAACCCCGCTTGATCAACAAACTTGATCCCACCTAGTGTCAGGAATATTCCTGACAACAACTTGTCAAAAGACAATATTTCAGTCCTTATTGTACCTAGGAATCCTGAGAAATATTTGCAGCAGTTCCCCCTGATTGGGGAAAATGCCACAGAGCAAGGATCCAAGGGAAACAAAATTCTAATTCTAATTCCTTGAATTTTGGCTTTTATAGCCCAACTGTGGGCGCGTGCGGGCAAGCCGCCAGCCGTTTGCAGACTGCACGGCCAACCGCCAGGCGCTCGCCCGCTCCTGCCAGCTTGCCGGCAATGGGAAACCAAAAAAGGCAATTTCCCCAACAACCAATTTGGGGGGAACTGCTGCCCAAATTTGGAATCTACCAAATTTAGATGGGACTGACAGGCTGCCCTGCAAAACAATTAATGCAGTAGCTGCAGAAGCTGAATTTGGATGCATGAAAGCATCCAAAGATTCACCAAACCAATGCAATTCAGGGACTAACAACTCATTTCCTGCAAAACCCTTCCAATACCACTCCAAAAAGGGAATTTCAGACAGCACCAAGTGTTTGGGGTTCCCTGTACAATGTTTTTCACTATTCATGCCTCACCAAGGCTGATAGTATATAATAAAGCTCATTCACTTGGTGATAGTTTGTGCTATCATTGAGTGAATTACCCCTCAATAATATCACATAAATCATCCAGACTTCAAACAGCAGAAAGTCCAAGACACTAAGCTTTGTCTGCCCTTCCCCAGGACTAAGAATATGAACCATCTTATCTTCTTGGCTGTCCTCACAGCCTGCCTTGGGATTGGGGGCCACCAACAACAATATCAACCACACAGGTCATTTAATAATCCTACCAACAAGTACTTTTATGAGGAGCCAGCACAGCTAAACTCCTCCAATCAGTACTCCTGGTCCACCCTGGTTTTGCCCCAATCAACTCAGTCCATAGCAATCTACACCATGGTTTACTATGTGCTTACATATTTTGCTGGTAATTTTGGTCAATTTGATGTCCACACAAAAGTGTTTTGATGGGTGATGACAGTCTACCCAATTGTAACAGCGCTCACTGGGTTTCAAGTTGCAAACTTGGGACAATATTTAGCTATAATACTCCCCTCATTGTTGGGCCTTTACACCTAGCCAAATTCTCTTATGAATATAACACGCCCAAATTTGAAACTTTGGATGTCTTCCAAGCCCACACTGATGACTCTGTTCTACAATATAGTCATACCCCAAGTAAAATCACTTGCTTGGCCTACCTGTTTTGCTTATGGGAAAATATCTACAAGCTTTCTGTAGGCACAGGGGCGGTTCAAATCATGGTCAACCAAGAGTTTGCAGATCCATATCAGTTTAAATGTATACCCAGTTAATTCAAGGTAGTACATGTAGCTTATTCCCAAAGGATGGTCATCACCCATGAAACTGTTTCATTATTAGTCAGAATTATAAATGTTCTGGTCAAGCCCTCTGGCCCCATTATGGGTGCCCTATATTGATTATGCCACAAATTTCCTTACAATGACTGAAACACCTCAGTAATTACACTCAGAATAGATGATATTGGGTTCTAGATTTATCCAATCAAGATAAAAAAGTTACTCCACAACATTGTCTTTGGTTGCATCACTGAACAGAGCTTCTATAAGTTTAAAGAGAGCAAGCTGGACTTTAATCAATGTTCAGTTGAAGTCATTACATCTGAACCTTCCCCAACTTCCATTAATAGCAATCCACTGCTGACCCTGCAAAAACAACTCAATCAGTTCAAGGCTGTATCCAGAAAATCAATGGACCAGCTAAATCTACTAAAAGATATTCAGCATGCCGTGCAACTACAGGGAACACTTCTCAAGGCACACCCACTGTATTGTCCTACACCCAAAGATGATAAATACCTCTGACAACGCCTTCTTAATACTCTGGATAAAGGGTTTATCTGCCTCTCTCTATCTCTGTATGGGGCTGCGGTCTTCTTTGTAGCCAAGAAGAACAGGGGTTTCTGCTTGAATACAGACTATCACACCCCCAAAAAGATCACAGTAAGGAAAAACTGTTACAGAAATAAGAAGTTTGAATCCTGCTACAGGATTTAAACCCGCTCCCAGCCATCAGGCAGGGGGAGCAGGTAGCAGGAGCTTTCCCTACCTGGGTTTGCTTTAAAAAGTGAATATCCAGGTGCAGGAACCACTCCTGCTCTGGAAGTAGCTGTGGGGCCCATTATGGGCCCCAAAAGCTATGCCCAAGCCTTGGTGGGTTTGACTGGGCCTGGGCAAGCTAAATCTAGCTACCCAGAACTCCCAGCTCAAGCCCACCCTCCTTTTGGTAATTTGGGGTTCCCAATTAGGAACCCCTTTTTTAATCAAGTTCTTTTGCCTCAGGAATGCCTATCAATCCAGTCCCAAAATGGCAATCAAATTGGAAAAGACCCCATGACCCCTGCAGCTAAACCTGTCAGAACCAATGATCAGTCAGACCAAGATAGGCCCCCAAAAAGCCAAAAAACTGTTTTTGAAGACCCCAAAAATGACCATGATGCAGCCAACCAGACATCAGAATCTGAAATTCCAAGCCATGCCACACAGATATCACCAGAATAATGCCCAGAGGCACTTGTATGGGATTAATTATATAAGTCAGAAACACCTGAAAATTTCTGTATTGTCATCCTTACCAAATAAAGTTGTTATGAACCTTTGGTTCAACCATCTGATTCTTTAAATATTTTTGATACTCTTCCATCTACAACCACCAAAGTATCAGCACCCATCCTCAGGAATTGATAGCCAAGCAACAGCTGACAAAACCAAAGCCTTTGATTACTATTGACCTACTGATACTCCATTTGGCCATGTGCACTTCATTGAGTATCCTCACAACCCTAATAACAAACCCTGGACCTTGGAAGACTTGAAGTGGTACACCTGCCCAGACGCTCCCAAGGATCTATATCAAATTGTCTATGACGGCAGAGAAATCATCTTATACCCTTTGATTTTCAACAGGAAATACAACAACCCTGCCGCCCACTTGATCCCAATGAAACCACCACCAACACCCAAACCAACCATCTTGACCCCACTCACTTCTGACGCCACTGGCCAGAGTAGTCAATTCCTGGGAGTGCTATACCTGGCGCTCACAGGATTGATTTATTCTGCCTTGCCAGCAGTTGGACCCTGGGCCGTGGCTGGAAGGCCCTTTTCTACCTGATAAAGTTAGGTCTCATCATCTGGTGGGTCATTCTGGTACCTGCCTCTACTCCCCTCTCACCTGCAGAAGCATCACAGTACTCCTGATATCCTGACAAAAAACTCCTCTCACTGATTGATAACTTATCTGATACACTTATGAGTGTCAAGATTTTTAGCAAGGTTGAACTCACTGTGGGGTGCAATGAGGTCAGAATTTCTCTCAGGGATAAGGCAAAGACTCTTTTTAAAATTTATGAGTTTTTGGGTGCTGAGCCGTGAATTTTGATATGGCTAATGTCTCATCTACCTTTGTAATGCTCATAGATAAGGTATTTGATGATTTAGCTAGAAACTGTGTTGTTGTGTACCTAAATGACACAATTGTATTCAGTCAGGGCCAGAAAACACATCTTTAACATCTCTGTTCTGTCTTTAACACACTTTTAAAACATCAGCTGAAGAATAAACCATCTAAATGTGAATTTTTCACGTCAGAGTTACTGTTTTTGGAACCTATCATCTCAGTCAAAGGAATCAAACCTGACCCTGTTAAAACAAGGCACTCACTAGCATGCTGCCTCTTAATGATGTTAGTCAAGTATGTACCTTCCTGTAAATGATTGGATACAACACAAGTTTATTCCTAACTGCGGGGAACTCATCAACTCTCTCACTGAGCTACTTAACAAAAAACAGCAATTTCAATGAACATCAGTGAGAGACCAAGCCTTCAAAAAACTTAAGCAAAGCCTCACAACTTCATCTGCCCTTCAGTTTCCCAACTGAAAATAGTCAGTATAAGCTCAAACCAACACTTCTGACCATACTATAGGGGCCATACTGTAGGTAGAGACCAATTATGAGGCTTTCCTCCCAGTATTGTACAAATCATGAAAGCTTACAGACACTGAGCAACACAATATAATTCATGATAAGAAACTAGCCATGATTGTGCACTGTGTTGAGAGGTGGTGTTGTTATCTAGAAGGTGCTATCTTTCCTGCTGTGTTTTCAAAGATCTCAAATCTCTTCAGTGTTTTAACATACAGTCAGATCTGACTCAGAGCAGGAAGACTGAGTTAAATGCCTGCCCCTCTATCCGCTCTACATAGAGTATACACCTGAAAATAAGCTGGCCAGGGCTGATGCTCTTTCCCAGATATACATGGAATCAATCACAGGAAACAACAGGCTAGACCTGGATTGGCCCCTGGTATATCTGTGCCAAAAAAGTATGTGCTATGAGGGCTTTAACTCAACTACATCTCAAAAGTAAAGGATAACAATAGTTGGTTCACAACCAATGCAGAGAACATCTGATAAAGGGAAGAGATAGGAAAAGACAGTCTATAGACCTCCTACATAGCAGGAAGATATCATTCTGCACTACTACTGTATGTAGAGAACATCTGTGAGTGTGACCTGTTTGAAACTATGAAGCCTAAGATCTGACAGTCAAACATGTACCAAGCCATCTTGGATCTCCTGGAGGCATGTATATTGTGTGAGAAGTACAGATACAAGCCTGCTCTGCCAAAATCTGTATTGCTCATCAAAGCCATGAAGCCTTTCAAACAGTGGGCTCTTGACATTTTAGGGCCGCTGCTGGAAGATAAGTTAGGGAATAAGTACATTGTTACTGTTATGGTAGAAAATCAAATGAAAGGGATAGCACACCCTCATAAAACCAGAAACCAGCAAAGAACTGCCACCAAACCTTTGAGAGAGATAGACAACTTAAATGCTATCATTGAAAAAAATGGGTCAAAGCTGGGGTCACTCAAATAGCCCTGGAAAATACGGATCTGCTATATTTTTTCCCAAATAATTATGACATGAAAATTATGGCAACCTCCAGAATTAACTCATACAGAATGGAACATCCTCCATGTTGGCAATTTCAAAAATTGTTTTTGCTTAATCTTTTATAATTTCAATTAAAAGCTCAAAATAAAAACCAAACATTGCTTCTATTATCAGTGTCAATTATTTAGTCAAGAAAAAAATAATTTTTAATATTGAAAATAAGAAAAATATTTTTGAGAATTGTCAACATGGAGGATGTTCCATTCTGTATGAGTTACTTCTGGAGGTTGCCAAAAATTATGTGTTATACTTTATTTGAAGATGGCTGCGCTCAACCCACTGGTCACCTAAACTTTTCAAATTATGACGTCATTGAGTCAAAGTTGACAGCAAGACCCCAAACTGTTGAAAATATTCTTAACAACCAATCAGATGTTGTAAAATACTCCCACCCCCATCCTGAATCACCTTAAGACTTTCCCCAGGTCACTCTAGAAACAAGTTTCTAGATGGCTAAATATTCCTGGTGAAAATACAATAAAGAAGTTTGATCTCTATGTTGGAATACTTGGGCCTTCTGGCCCCCGTTGTTGACAATGTTTCTTTGGTCTTATTCCACTTGGATGCTGAGTCCTTTACTGTCCCTTGGCCAGCCTTGTACCCGGCCTCACCTACTTTTCTGTTTCTGAATTTTCACTTCAAATGCTCTTCTCAATCTCTGTCTTGGTGGCTGCCTTCTGCTATACCTCTAAAGACTCAAAATCAGTGAGCCCCTCCAATCAATTTGGTTTAGTGTTTCCTACACAGCTGACAATTTGTTTAATTTATCCTCATCATTTTCCCCTGAATAGCACTGCTTACCATCTAACTCTTACAGTTACCGCCATCAAATGCTTCACTCAATGGCCTTTAGGTTGGGCAAACACTCTTCACACTGCAACACTAATATCACCCAGTGCATTGGCAAAGAGATTGTGGCACATTTTGGTCATTCTAAGTGACTCATCACAGATAGAGGGTCAGAGCTTGTGGGTAATGTCATGAAAGCATATTGTGATGAATGCCCAGGAAAGATTAGTTACCGCACTGTACCATCCTCAAGCCAACGGGCAGGTAGAACATCTAAATGGTTCACTGGTCCGGTTAATTGCCAAACTATCTCAAGAACATCCCAATATCACTTGAACAGAGCATCTACCAACTGTATGCCTCATTCTGCGGGCTAGAGTCAACCATGGCACAGGATTTAGCCCCAAAATGATAGCCTTTGGCACCATCAATGGTGTGATAGGGCTGGATCAGGGCAAGTTAGAATTAACAGTTCCAGAAAAACCACCCCTCACAGCCACTTTCTTGCTAGCACAATAACATGCTAATCCCTGTGACATCAAGCAGAAGAAGATTAAAGGAGCAAAAAGACACCTGGAAGCCCACTATGCGGTAAATGGCCCTGTCTATACCCTCAATCCCAACTCTGAAAAACTTGAGCCCAACTACCTTGGGCCCTTCAGGGTGTCAGTTGTCTATGACAACTACACCTATCAGTTTGAAGACAACCAAGACAAACCTAAGAAGCTTGATCACAATATATTGTGTCCCTGCTACATCATACCCCCAGAAAGGATTTTTACACAACTTTTTGGATTTTTTGCAAACCCCAATTCTGATTGAGGACAAAAAACAGGGCAAGGGGGTGTTGTTACTGAGATTGACACCTTGCCTGCCAACGTATCTTATGACATACAGGGAGCGCTCACAGAGCTGCCTCATAAAATATATAACAGTATGGGACCTTCTGCTACCAATGTTAAAATATGGGCAGTATTTTCAAATTAGGAGCGTAGCCAATTCCAGGCAATGATCCCTTGATTAGTTGTTTGCCACTCACATCATATCTGGATCCTGCCACAATGCAGCATCATTACGAGTTAATGGCTTCATTTTGCAGTATATTAACTGCTGCTTTTTATTAAAGCTACTATCTTATATTTATTTTCTGTTTTTTCTTTTGGATTGTTATCTTTCCTGATTTTAAATACTGAACTATGATTGCTTCAGTTGCAAAAACATGGCTCCCAGAAGTATATTCTATAACATAATTGGCTCCCCACTTCTTTTTTCATTGTGTTCTTACTGTCCTGCTTGAAAATTTTAGGGGTTATGACCTTTTAATCATGTTTCTGAAACCGTCCATAGTGGTTTGGCCCAGCTTCATGCGACTTGCAGGGTTTGATTGCAACAGCTTGATCACAAGCTGCACAGTATGAAGCCTCAAATTATTGGAATATGGGATATAAATACATCTTGGCAATAGTTGTACATCAGCATGTTTTGCCCTGACAGATGGGGCTGTCAAAAACCAGAGGATCTGAAGGCGGCTCGCAGTATCTAATGTATGGCTTATAAAGGGTTAACCTGGACCTGGATCTTCATAATGGCGATTCATGAAGTTCTAAAGTGGGGCAGTTACAGGACCAGGCACCTTCTTATACTATAAGCAGCATGTTGAAAGTTTTGTAGGTCTTGTCTGGCGATTGGAAAGATGGTTAGATATAAGCTTTAAGTTGGTAAATAGGATCGTTGCTGGAATGTGATTTGGTAAGGCTGTTAGATCGATGGCGACTAGATCAGCGGCAGGAATATGTTTCCCTTGATTTTGTTGATCTAAAGTTGACTTTGAAAAAAATATGAATCATCAGTTAGTTTCCATTCCCATGGCTTCTCAGGCCTTTCTTGATCTCTTGCAATAAAAGTTGAGCTCGGAGTATAAACGTCACGGATAATTTTTTGCTTTTGCTGTGTGAAATTTAAAACATTGCTTGGCTTTTAAGAGCTTGGTGTAATTTCTATTGGCTTATATTATTTTTTCATATGGCGAAAGATAAAATGCTTTTAAAATGAGACTCTTTCAAAATAAAGATGTGCTTGTTTTGGTTAATTCCAGCTAATTGTTACTTGGTCTAATAGTATAAGTGTTGTACCATGTTGTATTGTTATAAAGAAAATGGATCAGCTGACAGTGAGATAGGTCTCGATTAAAAAGTCAACGGAATGAATTTAATTTTTGCATTGCAGTTTTATTTTCTGACCAAAGGTAGAGTGCAGTGAACTTACTCTGCAAGGGAAACTAATGCCATCAACCCTACACCTAACGCCATAGCAAACATTTCTTTAGAAAGCTGAAACAGAAGCTTGCTAGAACTAGGCTTGGCACCCTCTTTGCACTCCAAGAAGTCTTCTGGGGTTTCTAGTAGCTCGGGAATCACAGAGGAAGTGGCAATATATAAAAAGCCTCCTGCGGTTAGAGGGAGGACCAGTTCAGAGGGGGCAATAGGAAGGTGACTTAAAAGATCCGAGAGATGTGATGCGTTCGAGGCTTTAGGGTTTGTCTGAGAAAGCGCCTCTTGGATCATTACACCGGCTACGGTGCCCAGAAAAGCACCAATGGCGGTAAAGAATTGAGAATACATGGCAGACGCCCGAGAAAACCCTGCCTGGAGTAGAATGGCAAAGTCGCCGATTTCATGAGGGATCTCGTGGAAAAATACAGCAAGAGTTGTGGTAATGCCAATCGACTTTGAGACATAAAAGGAGGCAGCAATGGCAAGGCCATCGGTGAAATTGTGAGAGAAATCTGCCACAAGGTTCAAGTATGCTGAAAGCTTGACTTCTTTTTGAGCGGCAGGCTCCGGCACATCTAGTTTTTCGTGCTGAGCCCCTTTTTTGCGATGTTTAAGGACTGAGTTCTTGGCGGGAGCTGGCGTAGCCTTTTCTGGTGCAGGCTCATGAGAGTGGCCATGGGAATGCTTTGCATTGCCAGAGAGAATTCTCATTACTTTGTCAATGACATAGAACAAAGCAATCCCTACAAATATCGCAATCCCAAGGCAAATGTTACGCTTAACTAAATGGTCTCCTGCTAATTTCATGCTTTCTTCCAGGCCTTCCTGGAAGGTGTGCGGAATGAGATGAAGAAATACATCGCCAAGTAATCCCCCCACAGCAAAGCTCACCAAAACATTCAGACTTGAGCCTTTGATGTCGGCAGGAACAAACAGAAGCAACACATTGGGAATTACTGAGATATAGAAGGTAGCAAGGAACGAATTGATACGAGGGCTATCGGATGGAAATAGCAATGTAAACTTGCTATAGACTGAATTGTGATCATGCGAGTGAACGTGATGGTCATGTGAATGCCCATGATGCCCATGCGCCTGTGCACATGAAAGCAAGAGTAGGCCTAACAGGAGATAGGTGAAGTAGCGTCTGGTCATCACTTTTACTCAAACTTTAAAGTATTTCTAAAAAAGAATCGGCAATCAGCGAAATATGGGGTCTGATACTATAGCACAATAGTTAATTAAGAGACAACCTAAAATGATTGAAAATGCAGGCTTAATGATGGAATCAAATGAAACACTTGGTTTGCTGATTAATATGAATGTATTATGGCAGTATGATCAGCTGAAAATGGAGATGCAGTCTTGAGAAGTTAAACTAACAGATACAATGTTATATTATTAAAGTCAAAGGAGTACGAAAGCGGCAGACAAATTTAAGCTATTTTCACTTAAAATCTCATATATGGGTTCTTACTGCTAAACCTCAACTACTTATGGGATTGACGTACACCATCGCTTTAGCTGAGCAAAACTAAATGAAGCTTGGTTGACCATAGACATTTCTTTTTAAATTTCACTTAATCAAGTTGTGGACCACTCCAGCCGATAAAAAGTGCTACAAGGGGTGCCTTTATTTTAAACAATTGAAATTTGCAAGCACCCAAATAAGGCGAGCATTCATGGGTTTTGTTTGCGCCAAAAAAGCCAAAATATTAGGCTACAGAAAAAGCGAATGTTTTAGTTTAATCTGGACCCCAATATGTTGTATCAAATATTATAAGACGCCAGCTGCTTTTATTTACTTCAGCTGTATGAAATATGCCATAGACTCAACTAAACCCCAAATTGGCAGAATTCAAGCAAAGCGCTTAGATGACTGCATTGTCTAAAAACGACTTCACTTAAAAAAGGGCAAGTTCTTGTCATTTGCAAAGTAATACTAGGTTTTCAGGCACAGAGGTAAAGAGCATTAAACGTATCTTCATAAAATAACAAGTTAAGCCGGTGAACTAATAAACCATTTAAACTGAAAAGGAACTTGGTTACTTCAGGTATCGCGTTGTATCAAAAGTTAAATACCTGGAGACAATGATGCGGACTCTATATTGAGGGGTGGCAAGCTATCAAGGTGGTTGGAAGTGGTGATAAACTGCCAAAAATGTTCCTGATCCCACTTCCAAACCTATCCAATCTGAGCGGTGAAACAGGCTATGGCTGGAATTAATGATGGCATAATATTGTCCCATTTTAAACATCATTGCTTGAACAATAATATACGTGTGGCAATATGTTACGTGTGTATGTCATCACCTGCAATCTAGCAGTGCAGATGGTAGCAACCTAGTTTTGATATAGAATTTATATTTTGTAGAGGACCCGTTTGATATTAACTTTTTGTGATATTCAATGGGCTGGGTAATCTGATCGAATGGCTTGGATTTGGAGAACTAATACAAATCAAGTATCCAAGTGCCTAAGCACCTGCCCAAAAATGATATTAAGTTGCTTCAATAAAGCATGTAATGTATTTAAGGCAGGCTCAAATTTGATTTTTTGTCAAAGACCCCTCTCTCTAGTTCAGCTTATGTTTTCTTGGATAAACTGGAGTATACCAGGATGGGCAAGGATAAGCGGAAACCAGAGAATTTAAGAATAGGGACATTTATTTATTGAGAAATGAGTGGCTTTATATAGCCTTTAAAATCTGGGGAGTTAAAAGGAAATATGAAGAATTACATGCTAGCTGCACGTGGGGCACCTGGCTGATCTGTAACACCAATAACTGGGATTGTGAAGCTAGCAACCACCAATTCAGAAGTTATCAACAATCACACCACACTTCTCCCCTACCAACCATTACAGAAAAAGGTTCCATCCAATTTCTATCAATACCATCATCAAGTGGCTGATTGTCTACACATACTAGGCAATAGTTACCATTGTTGGTATGCCCATCATCCTTGTACGGGCCAGAACACTTGGGAAAGAATTTCTTTGAGAGAGATCAGGCAACTGAATTCCTGTAGGTTAGAGCTTCAGCACCAATGAGAATCCAGCCAGGACCAGGATCAAGTCTAGCTTTGGCTGGCATCTCTTTAGCAGCACATTCAGCATTGGCTTGACCTTCAACACTAATCTCACTCATATGCATCTCATTGACCATTGACAGGTGTTCCAAACTGCAAATTAGCTTCTGGCTGAACCTTTCTGCAAGTTCATTGCATTGGGGGTATACACAGTAGTAAGCTTATGATGGGTAAAACCTTCTCACTGAAAGAATTCACCAACTTGTTGTGGAAGCGGCTCCCTTGATCACTGAGTAGAGCTGTAGGTGTACCATATGCAGTGAAGATATCTCCATACAGGCATCTGGCAGTTGTCTTGACATCATGGGGTTCACAGGCTCTGGCACCAGGCCACTTGGTAAAATACTCAGTAGCTACTATAATATACTCTTTTTCCTGGTGGAAGTAGTCATAAGCCACAGGAAGTCAATACCATACATCTTAAATAAACTGTTGACTAAGATTGGATCAATGGACTGGCTAATGCTATGGGCCTTGCTGAACATCTGATAGGGGTACAAGCTTTTACGCGCCCCTTGATTTCATTGAAACATCTGGGCCACCAGTATTTCTCACATATGAGCTCTGTTATGGCAATTACTCCAAAGCAACCAAAGCCGCCATGGAACTTGGGTAGGATGAGTTAAAGATCTATACCATGTTCTTAGGTGCAGCCAAGGTACATATCAGGGAATCCTAACCATAGAAATTGGTTTGTACTAAGCCAAGAGGTTAGTATTCAGTGAGAAATAAGGGATTTACCTTAAGGCTCTGGAAAATATAATTAACATAAATCTTTCCTGGGTACAACCAGGAAGAGGGCGCCAAAGTACGGTAAGAATCAAAAAGAGAAAATGTGAATAGAACTTGATTTTATTGGAGGAACCAGAATGGCTCTTATATATTAATATTTATCACTAAACAGTAGACAGACAGGTAGATCACTGGCCACTGTCATAAGGGGGTCAAGGACCAATCATGTCACCAGGCAAAAGGTAAATAATATCAACATCTTTTTTTAGGTTGAGGCCTATTTCAAGGAGCAAAAGAGAACAGAAGAATTTTGTGTCAAATGGGGATCTTCCAAAGGAAAAATTGAAAGTGCATAGATATTGTGATCCATGGCATTGTCCCCCTCTAGATTGGCCTTTGGGGGGTATACTTGCAGAGAAAATTGATATCAACCCGTGCAAAGGGTGTCCAGTGGATAGTAACTTGACAAAGTACTCAGAGCCCCACTTAAAGGCTACTTTAAGAGGGCCAATCCATAAGGAGTCCAACTTGTGAGCTCTTCCTCCTATTTGGTGTTGATAGTAGAGGACCATGTCTCCTAATTGGAACTCTGGGAGGGGAGTGCAGCCAGCATTGTCTGGGGTTAACTTCAGAGTCTTTGTCTTATAGGCAGAGACATATTCAGAATCTTATATGTCAATAATTTGATTGACTAAGCCTTTGATATGATCCTCAGGATTGGCAGCAGAGTCAGAAGGTGTCACAGTAAGTTCCATAATGCCAGGGATTATTTGGCCAAGTAGGAAAGCGCAGAGATCCCAAAAACCTTTAACAAAACTGACCAATTTAACGGACTTGATTCAAACAGTTGATCAAAAATGGGTTACAGCTGCTCCAGTTTTCCAGTTGAATCCAATTCCCTCCATAAGTTGACATTGATAAATTGACATAATTTAAGGGTCACCAGATATGAACTTGTTAATCAGCATGGTCATCAGAAGTTGGTCACTCAAGGGTTCTTTGAAACCTGGACTAGATACTCACTTGACAATGTGGAAGGAATAGGAGCCCAGGATCCAAAATCCAGGCGGAATTGCTTAGTTGAATTTTGATAGATATTGAATAATTTTCACTGTTTCAACTCTTAAGAGTTGAGTCCTCCCAGAATTTTTACTCAATAAAATCAAATATCCCTTGGTCTAACTTTTATTTCAAATGCATCCTGTAGTTGGCCTTCTGTGCTACATTCCCTACAGTCTAATTCTTAGCCAGATTATTATGGGCAGATGGGGGCCTGCCTTTGGTACTTTGTTGTTGTTGCCGCCAAATGTTAGTCCAATGCCTGTCAATCTTGGAGCTTTTCCTACTCCTGTTGAAGCTGAAACTCATGTGCTATCACAATGTCCTGAATTTTATGCTGAAGACACTCTGATTCTCTTGTGGGCCATTTATCTAGGGCTTTTCTGGTTGGGGCCAATTATTTTACTTAACCCTTGTATCTCATTTGGAAATTTCACAAATTGGTATTTTCTGCTGCGTTGGTGGTTAATCATATACTCTATGTGGATTTGGTGGGTGATTTCCCACCACATGGAGACAGCTTCTTATTATCCCGTGATTTCTGCCACAGAAGGGAGGAGCAATACACCTAGGAGGGATGGGGTAGTTGCTTATTTTCCATAAAACATAGTAAATGAGGAGAAACCAGTAATTCTATGCTTGCTGAGGCAGTAGACAAACCAGGCATCTGGTAGATATAGATCCCAGTTGGCAGGCCAGAATAAATTAGCTTCCCCAGGATGGATACCAGTGTAGAGTTGGCTTGCTCCACTGCTTCATTGGTAGGAGGGTTGCAGGAGGAAGAGAAATATTGATGAGTGCTCAATACTTCTACCACAGATGTCATCAAGCGGGCATTAAAGTTAGATCTGTTATCTGAGAGTAGGAATTGTGGGCAGCCATGGCAATAGAAGACATCCTGAAGAAGGGAGGAAGATGTTGCTTTTATTGTAATGTCCTTAGTTGGCCTAGCCTCTGTCTATTTTCTGAAATGATCCACATAAATTAGGATAAACTTACACCCAGATCTTGAATGTGAAAAAGAGCTTATGGCATCTATGCTTACAGTGTGAAAGGCGTGCTGTGAAGGCATCAACTTGAACTCATGGGAGGTGGCACATGGGCGTTGTATTTGACAATCATGACAACTAGCTATAGTATCAGGAATCAGCAGGTAGAGTTTTTCCTAATAGTAGAGCTTCTGGATCCAATAATATGTCTTAGATATTTATCCATGTTCTGTCTCCCAATGGGCTTTTAGGATGAGAGATAATTGTAGGCTGGGACAAACATAATAAAGATACTTCTGTTGTTCCTTTTTGAACAACTGTTGGTTGTATATGAGGGTGTGTGATGATCTACATGTGAAGCTGTTGTTCAGGCATTGTCTGATGTTTTACAAGTAGAGAATAGTTGCCTGAGGGAGGTAGATATTTCTTGTTTTTTGTTTGACCAGCTGCAGTGGCTGGGGTTTTGATCAATCAAGGTGGTTGAGGTTTGCTTTATGCCTTGGGGTGCCATTAGGGTAACCCTCTATTGGTACTTAAGAAGGGTAAAGAGAGTACCCAGGAATAGTTATTCTCAGACAGTTTAAGCATCCCTAAATCATCTGGGTGATAATACAGATAGTGTTTCTTTGAAAGTGTCAGGGAGCCAGTCTTCATCAGGTTCAGGGGAACTTACAGGCAGACAGCCCTCAGGCCCAGAGAGAAGGGTCCACCACAGGATGGGGGCTAACTTTACAATATAGGAGAACAATTTTCTGAGAAAGGCCCAAGGCCCATTGGTGGGCATCATAGAGTCAACTAATCCCATGGGTTTTATGTAAAGGAGGCCAAATAACTGGGTGGAGGTTTACTTATTGACAATCACGGTTTTTTGTGAGTGGTTGGGCTGCAGGGTCACAGAAGGAGTCATAGTCACTAAATAGGCAGGAATGTAGTTATATTTGTCCCGTAATAGTAATGGTTGCTTGATATGCCAGGTGCCTTTACAACCAATGAGTTCAGGCTCTCTGGTTCTGGCTTCAGGGTTGTAGATTAGAATTTCTTCTAAGGTGAACTCTGAATTGGTATGATTGGGGGGATATTCTGAAAAATGTACTGGGCTGTAGGGTGCTCTTGGGGGACATTATAACTTGAGCAGCTTGTCTGTGGTTTCTTGAGGTTGGATGGTGAAAGGAGCAGAGCTGGAGAAATCAATATGTAAATGAAAAGTGCTAAAATAGGTATGATATGACCTTAGAAAACCAGAGGTTAATAACACTTTATTACAAAAATGGCAATGTGCAACTTTCTGAAGGCCCCTGTGAGAATTGGGGAGCAGGTTAAGAGGAAATAGAACCAAGATCTCAACCACAATAAAGTTGCGGTTTCAGCAACAACCAAAAAAGTTGTTGCCAACAATTCCTGGGAGGCCAAAGGGGAGAAGGAATCAACTGAACACCAAAAGCAACAGGCAAAACCAGAAGGCCAAATTAAAATAACAAATTTTAAACTTTATTAGAGTAGAGAATGATGAAGCAAGGTCTTTTACAACACTTGCATTTATTTAAGGGATGTGATAGGATTGGGGTGGTAGATTGGATGTCACAAATCAATTGACCAATGATATGAGCGGATACAAATGCATTTATTGAGGCAGGAAAATTCAGACAAATTTGAATGGACAAAATCAAAAGTAAAAACTGACTCAACTAATATTGAGGAGCCTGTCTTGGATGCACATAACACTTATCCAGGCCGCTCTTGCACATGATATTTAACCAGAGGTGTCTCTTGGGTGGGTTAGGTGGGGGCATCTTAAGAATAATTCCAAAATATTAAATTGATGGCCTTTCTTGGGCTTTTTAAATAACCTTTTAGATAAATATTCAAACATAATTTGGTAGAAATTCCCAAGCATTTGGCAGGAATTGAAGTGGAGGCCTAAGGGGGAGGCGTAACTTTACAGCCCCAGAGTATAAGTATTCCCATCTACCATGGAAAAACTTTTGCATAATCCTTTGGTCCAGGTGGTAGCATTTACCAGGATTTGGAAATTATTGATGACATCAGAAGTTGCTGGAATGCCATTGGCTGGATTCAGATGAATAATCTCAATTTCCCCCTTTGAGGCATCAGATTTGTCATCATCTGGTGGGCCTTGTTTTTGGAGGTAATTAATGAAATTCTCCTTTGGAAGAGGGCCAAATGATAACAGGAATACTATTCAAGTCAGCGCTTTTATTGGCTAGGCTAGGGCGTTTGTGAGGGGCCAAGGATGGATCATAGATTGCAACTCATAGGTTGGTCTCAGAGGTTTCTACAAATTCAAATCTTCCCTTGGCTTAAGCTCAAAAAATGCAGGCAGGCAGGAGTTGGGGTTTGAATCCCAGAAATGGGATTCCATCTTGTGAATTGATAGTAGGTAACTGTCACTTGTGACAGAAAAGTGAGAATGCTGAGGCATTATTTCACTTCCAGAATACCAACTGGGAGATAATACAGTTGGTTCCCCCTGGGATGAGAAAGTGTTGAAGTAGTATTAAAATCCTGTAAAAGCTGGAGTACAAAAAAGCTGGGTCATTCCTGCTCAAAAGAGTCTGAGAATTTATCTTCTTATGTCTTATGAGTGATTTTAAGAGAGATTTTTACTATCATCATTCAAGAATATGGGGCCTGGAATCACCTGCAGGGCAGCTGTACAGAGAAACAGCTGACCAGCCCAAGGAATCAGAGCAATATTCAGGAGGTAGAGTTGGCAACTCTTTTAATTACTAAGCTAATCACTTGGAAATCAAATAAGAGAGAAAAAGTAACAGGAAGAAAGTGAATTCTTACATCTGAAAGCCTCAGTAGAAGACAAACATTGTAGCTAAAGCCCAGATGAAAGTCATCTGTATGACTACCAAGAGAGAGAAGGTCTAGATGTGTAATCCCAAATATGTTTGACATATCAGAGTTCACTCCCTAAATTGAACTAAGTCAGTAAAGAATTAAACTTGGGAGAACTTCAATGATAGCTTAAGCTATCAAACATTTAAAAGGTTTTTATTTATAGTAAAATCAACAACAAGGTGAAATTTAAGGTAGATTATGGGTGTATAGTGTCTTAATGAACTTGCAGCTCATTAATTATAAGATCTTGTATTCCAATCAATTTTACGTGCAATGTGGTTTCTCAATGGGTTCTAATCTATTATAAAATGATGCTAAAAATATAAAGAGCTTTAAAATTATTAGTTTATCAATTATTTTAATTTCTTATTTGATGAGATACACCTGCATAGATGACATCATTTAAAGTAGCAGGGGTTCATGCAAGGGGATTAATTTTTCTCAATTTAGCTCTCAATTAGCCTTTTGACCTGACTTGCTTAATTAAAGGAAATTGTAGGTGCTGTCAAGAGCTCTTGAATGTATTTTGGGCATTGGCATATATTAATCAGCGGCTGACATATGGTTGTATGAATTACATCATCTATGCAACCATGACATCATTCTTAATTAAGCAGTGATATCTCAATCTGATATTTTGTGATTCTTCTCTTTTGCACTAGACTGTGCTTATTTTTTTCTTTGATCCTCATTCAGAGCTATGTCAGAAGTGATCCTGACAAGATATAAGTCATATATAGTGATCAAATAGAGATAAGAGAAAAGATTAAAGTGAGACTCTAAGAGATAAAAGAAATAAAGAGAAATATTGACAAATAAAGAAACCAAAGAAATAAATAAAGAGAAAAAAGAATAAATAAATAAAAGTTCATTTAAGAGAATAGACCAGGAGAATGGGAAGTGTGACAGAAATATCAGGATAGTATGAAGCTGTATTGAAGTGGTGTAAGATAAACACCCAAATTCACATAGAGTTAACAATAAACAGTAACATGGCTTCAGATATCTTTTAGTGAAATGTCTAAAGGAGACACTAGAGGTTGATAAAAAATATTAAAGATAGCCACATTAATCCCAGATAAACAGCATGTGACAAAATCAATGAATCTTCAGAATAAAAATTAGGACATTATAGCTGATAGGGGGTTCAATTTCAATTTCAACAGCAAAGACCCCGACATTGACAGGCATGAGGGTAACATTGGGAGGCATAGACAATATAGAACCCAGAGCAGGACCCCATCTTCCTGTCAAAATTCAATTTAAAGCCAAGTTGAAGGGAATATATTGTAGCAGACCCACTAAAGGATGAATTTAAAAGATGTTAGAATTGAGCAGACAAGTTTTGGTTTTATTTGAGAATTTAGGAAGGCTCAACTCTTATGAGTTGAACAATAGAAAATTTTTAATATGTACCAAAGTTATCAACTCAAAAATTCCACCTGAATTTGCAACTCCTGACCTGTTCCATCATTGTAGAGTGTAACTAGTCCAGTACACAAAGAACCCTTGAGTGATTAACTTCTGATGGCACTTCTGATAAACTAGAGCATATCAAGTAACCCTTAGATTACATAACTTTATGGGCAAGTTCCTTAGGTCAAAGTTCTTAAGGTCAAAAGTGCAAAAATCGAAAATGGGACCCCAAAAAGTGCAAAAATTGAAACACTATATTGGGTGCAAAATTGAAAATATCAAAGATCAAAGTGCAAAAATTGATTCTACGGAGGTTAACTTTGAAGCAGAATAAAATACAGTTTATAATATAAAACTATATATATTAAAAATCTATTCTAGACTAAAAAGATCCAAAGGAATTCATTTCTGCAATAAAAAAATATAAGCTAGATAATAAAAATATGCTTAAATTTGCTGTTTTTAAAAGAAAGTTTATTTTAGTTTCAAAAGCAAAATTAGACTAGAATTTATATGATGCTGTATTCAATTGAATATAAAATATGAAACTGAATAAAAAACTGCTTTATAAATTATGGTTTTAATAAAAAAGGTTAATTTGATTTTCAGCTTATGTAAAGCTATAATAATACTTCAGTATAGGCAAAATAAAGGATTTTTCCTGCAAGATACAAGCATATCATTTTAGGTATTTTAGTTTATTAGTGATATTATTTCAATGATAAAAGTTATAGAAGTTTATCATTAAAATAATATAAAGTACATTACTTTCTTACTAAAGCTATACATTACAATTTTATACTTAATAAAGTATATAGTCTTAAATCTTATTTATAATAAGTCACAATATTCAAAGATATCAAGAGCCTGCCACTCACATCTCATAAAATGAAGACTTAAATATTTTATGTTAAAAAAACTGTACTTCCACAAAAATATGATATATATTTCAAAGTTGTATATCAAAAAGAAACATTTTATACATCTTGTTTTACTCTAATACATATAGTAAAAAGATATAGTAGAAGATAATTGAGGGTAATAATGAAGAGAGGATAATAGAAGATAATCAAGGGTAATAATGGAAAGATGATAGTAGAAGATAATTGAGAGTAAGAAAAAAGAAGAAGATAATTGAAGAAAAGAAAAGAAAAGGAGAAGAGAAGAGAGGAGAGAAGAGAAAAGGAGAAGAGAAGAAAAATGATTTTTTTCTACTTGGTATCATATTTTATATAATCCACCCTCTTGACAACGCAGAAATTTTTTAAAAGTTTTTTGGCCCCCGGCGCAGCCAAGGGGCCAAAAAAACTTCTTTTTGAGGAGGAATGAGAGGTGGGAAAGGAGAAAATTCAAAAGAGAAACCTTCAAAAAAACTAATAGCTTATTGAACTATGATTTCTGCACTTTGATTTGGGCACTTCAATTTGTCCCCTGAAATAACACAGGGAAACATAGTACAATATTATATTAATTTAATATTTTTTGAATTTGCTCCCAAAATGCACCAATTTATTAATATTGTAATAAAATAAAAACCTACCAAAAAACTTCATTTCTTTTTTTATATTTAAATATCAGGCCTTAAAGAATCTACATGAGGAATTTCAAAAGGTTTTAATAATTATTTAAAATTTTATAAGCTTATAAAAAGTGTGACTAAATCTAAAAAGTCAATTTTCAATTTCCTCACTTTTGATTTGAGGAACTTAGTAAAACATAATGAATAAAATATTAATGTTTTGCAAAAATTTAGTATTAAGTGGTCCTAGTTTTTGGTACCTTTTTGGATTTCAATTTGACTACTTTTTGATTTCTGCACCCATTAAGAAACTATATGTAAATTTTTAAATAAATTTTTATGAGACAAAATTATATTTTTTTAAAAAAGAAAGAGCTTATAATAGTATTTTATATTAAGATTTGAACAAAATAAATTAAAAAAATTGCCTAAAGTTAAAAAAGCTTTTTTTTAGCTCTTGATTTCTTTTTTTACATATAGAATTTTTTTAAAATTTAATTATTTTTAATTTTGATGTATCAAATATTAAATTGAAGATTATTTTGCACTTCAATTTTTGCACTTTCAATTTTGTTCTCTATTCAAAGGGGTAAATAAATTCTATTTTAAAAGCCAAAATGAATTAAGGTGTGTTTTAAATTGCATCAATTTGGGCACTTTGAACTTGGTTTTTTGATTTTAGCTACTAGTAAAAACATTTTAAAAAAAGTCAAATTTAAGAAAAAGATTAAAAATTTTGAGAAAATTTTTATTGAAAAAAAGTGCAGAGATTGATAAATTCATCAATTTGGAGATTTCAATCACCACACTTTGACTTTAGGCACTTTCCCAAATTTATCAGTGTTCATTTGATACAAATATTTGGATCCTGCTGATTAAATGGAGCTGATGTAACCTATTTTTGATTAATAGTTTGATTTAGGTCATTCAATTCTGAAATTTTTGTAAAGATTTCTGCAGTTTCCCAGTTTTACAACTAGAGGAATTTATGCATGGCATTAGCCTGTTCTTTAGGCTATAGAACTAATACTCTGTCAGGAAGATGTGATAAGAAAAAAATTCTTATGGGCAGGAGGAAGTTTTATGGCTGATAAGGAGTAGTTTGGGTGACCAGTGGCACTTGGGTTACAAACATAGAATTTGAAAGTAAAATCTGTGGTTTTGGAACAATCATAGTTTGAGACCCATGAGTTCTCAGAATCTGGATACCCTTTCCAAAAAAATCAGATATTCCAGACAGCAATTATTATTATGATATGACATAATGTATTTCAAATAATACTCAGGTTCCCCTTCCACCATAACAGGATGGCTAGGAACCTCAGCTGAGCCCAGGAAAGGAGTTATGAGGCATTGATGAAAAGTTTGGAAAATTTTGAAGGAAGAGAGAAATTTCAATCTAAACACATAAGGACCAATATGGCATTCTACCTTGAAAGAACCAACATGCTTGGGGCCCAGTTTGTGGCAAGGGACCTTTAAATTTATATTATAGGGAAAAACCATGACCAAAACTCCAGAGTGGTAGGTAGGGCCTTCCTGACGCTTACAATCTGTGTATTTCTTGTAAGTTGTCACAGCGGCGGTGAGAGCAACCTGTAGCTCCTTATGAACCTGCTTCAATGCAGCGGCTTGATCAGTTGCAGCTTCTAAGTTGCTAAAAATCAAGGACCCATGTTGGATGATAGATTGTAGCCCACATTGGGAAAGAACAGCAAAACCTGGGTCAACATATGTGGAACATTTTTATATGTAAACTCAGCAATATATACATTTGAGCACCAGTTATCCTGTTGTGCATTGATGTAGCAAAGGAGATAGACCTCCAAACTTTGGTTTACCCTCTCCATTTGTCCATCAGACTGGGGGTGAAAGGCCATAGAACAACACAGCTTGATGCCAAGAATCCCAGTGAAGGCATCCTAAAACTGGACAATAAACTGGGGCCCACAATCACTCACTATCTCCAGTGGGATGTCATGTAGGGAGAAGATTCTATCCAGAAACAACCATGTTGTTTCCACTAATTAATTGTAGTTTAGCAGTGGACAAAGTGTGCCATTTTTGTAAACTGGTCTATGACCACCATTATCATGTCAAACCCATTAGAGTCTGGGAGCTCTCTAATGAAGTCAACAGACATCAACATCCAAGGCCCTGCAGCTGGTTGTAATGAAACCAACAAACCAGTTGTCTTGTTCCTGCTTGCCTTGGACTGAACACATACCAGACAGTCTCAAACATAAGCCGTCACCTGCACTATTAAACCTTTTCAAGAAAGCTGTCAGTGAATTAACTCCACCGTTTTATTCTTCCCTGGGTGGCCTGCTATGGGGCAGGTGTGATTGGCTTCATGATTTCATCCCAAATAGTTCCCTCTGGGATCCACAATCAACCTTGATGGTATATAATTGGCCCTATCTTGTGATAGCCTTGCAGCTGGCTAACTGGATGAGTACATGTTAGTTTCAGTAACCTATCATAACCTTTGGACAGGGGTTGAAAAAACTTGACCTTAGAATATAAATCTAGATCTGCACCCTCCGCTAAGGACATGGTGGCAAGCTTAGAAGGCAGAGTCAGAACAAAGGGGACCACAGCCTCATCTGGAATCAGAATATGTTTGTTGAACTTGGTATCCAAACTTGTATCAGGGAGGTGGGAAGGATTCCTAATCAACACATTTCCCAAATGATTATCCATCCCATTAATGAACTTGTAGAGAAATTTTTATTTGGACAGATCTCCATGTCATCTTGACTGACAACCCAACAAAACTCTTGGTTTATGGTAGTATAAAAGAGTCTTATGATCTTTGCAAGTTGTGAATGAATGCCTTGCTGAAATCATATGACAGTGATAATGCTTCAGGGATTCCATGACTGTCAAAAATTCCTTTTTTTAAATCATGTAGTTCCACTCATGAGCTTTAATATTATGGGGAAATAAATAACTGGCTTCTTGATACCATCAATAGTTATTTGCAACAACACTCTAGCCATTGTGTATTTGGAGGAATCTGTAGAGACAACAAAAGGTAGATCTTTGTTTACATGTTTTAATACCAGAGACAACAACAACAACAAAGTATTATATGCCAAGAATGCATTTGCACACTAAGGGGTTCAAACCAAGGTTTTTTTCACTAGAAGAATATAGGGGGCTTCTACCTCCAACAAGTGAGGAGTAGACTTCTTCAAGAAGGTACAGGTGCCAATAAAGCTAGAGAGCTAAGACACTGTTACCAGAGTTGCATACTAATGTACTGCTGCTTCTTTATTAGGAGCAATTTTGTGTTCATTCTCAAAGATAAAATTACCCAAAAAAGTAGCCTTAATTTTAAAAATTCACATTTGCTACACTTAACAAACAAGTTTGCCTGAATAATTTGTTCAAAAATAGCAGATAAATGCACTTTGTGAGACTCTTTTTCTGGAGAAAATACTAAAATGCTGTCAATATATGCAATAGCACAAACTGCTAGCATATTCCCAAAAACAGAGTTGATCAGATGCTGAAAGCAAGCAGGAGCATTTGTCAACCCAAAAGGCATGTCGCAAAACTGAAATATACTCTTCTTTGTTATGAATGCAGTCAATCACTCCATTACTTCTGAAATCCAAATTTGATTGAAAGCATTCAACAAATCCAACTTTGAAAAGGTTTTTGCCTTCTCAACACAGCAATAAATCTGTGCTTCAAGAGGGAAAGAATATGGGTCAGGGATAGTAATGTTTTTTAAGCTTTCATAATCAACACAGGGGCACAACAAACCATTGGGTCTATGGAAAAACAACAGTGGAAAGAAAATAGACAAAGCCTTCTTGAAAATGTGACTTTTTGCTAGCATATGCCAAGTACATTATCCCAACAAGCATCTTCCTTCAATGTCAAGGGATAAATGATGGATGTAACACAGATTAAATTTGCTGTGAAATTAAAGTCAAAATCAAACTGAGTGTGTTTTGGAAGTGTTTTGCCTCTAGATGCATCAAAAGCTAACAACCAAGGTTGGAGGCAAAGAGTAAATCTAAACTCACAGGAGAAGATACCGGGACAGCCTGACTTGTTTGAGTATAATCATCTGGCTCCTCAATATTCACAGTGGAATGTGAATAGTAATACTAGAAGGGTGATCAAGCTGAAGCTTATTCTCCTTAAGCAGAGTGGACACATTATGGTTTTGCTACTATCCTATCCCCAAGATAATAGGGTACATTAAGGTAGAGCTTATTGAAAACCTTATAGTAAAAAGTTGTTCAGCAACAGTGAATGTCAAAAGTGTCTATAGCTGAAAAAAGAAAGTATTATACAATTACCTCCCTAAACCAACATGCCTGGGTGATATTTTAGTTGCAAAAAATCTGCGGTTTTTAGGCTCATAAGGACTCTGATACACAAGAATCCAATAAAATTGCAGGACAAAAGATAGTTTGACCATTATCAATGCTACCATAAAACAAGAAGTAATCATAATTATATTTATTTGCTGCAAACAAAGCAACCTCAACAGGATCATGATTCTCTTCAGTAGTATGTACTGCAGCTAAGGAGGCAGTATGCTCCTGAAAGTAACACTCAATCATTTCTTGAGGCAACCGCCAGAATTAACTCATTCTGCAAGTTGAATTACTATATGTCAATAATCAGAATTAAAAATACTTTAATAATGACAGCATTGAAAATTCAGAATTAAGTTTAAACTCATGCAGACTACTAAATGTCAACACTTTTTTAATAAGCAGAAACCTGTTTTCTGAACATTTTACTTAATAGAAATTAAGCTTCAAGATATTTTTTAGGGTAATGTGACAACATAGATTTTAAAAAGTCCATAAAAAATTATACATGACAATTAAAAAATTCATAAAAATACACTTTTATTTTATTTTACTATGAAATTAGCTATCTTTACTATAATAAATTTTTACCACTTATAAAAAAAAATCTAATACACAAAAAAATACTACATAAAGTTTCACGTATTATAGGAAAATATAATAATCAGAAACAGTAATATAAAGTTTTTTCTATATTGAAATTTACAAAAAACATATAATTTACTAGTAAAATACCAATATAGGCCATGTAATACAGTATAAAGCATCAAACTATCAATAGAAAATCAATGATTTTATAAAAACAGTATCATAAATCATTAATGAGTTATTTAGAATAACTATTTATTTAAAAATATTATACTTAATATATAAGAACTATATAAAAAATTAGGCAGTACTCAATAAATTTAATTGAAAGCTAGACTGTTATCACCTGGTTGCCATTAAGAACTGTGGTTATCTTCTTGATGCATCCCCCAATCTCTGAAAACTTATAATTGGCCTTGACAACGTCCTTGATCTTCTCTTGATACTGTTTCTCTTTAGTGGTTCTGTTTTTCTTGGATGGGCGGTTCTCAATGTCTCTGATGGATGCAGCATTCTTCCCCTGTTGGACTTTGAGGTGCTCATAGAAGGTGTTGTATCTGGGCTTGATTCTAAAGGAGGACTTGATATGCTTATGCCAGCCCTCCAAAGATGAAATTGTTTTCATCTCATCCTTAAGAACTGCCTGGTAGCAGTTCCAGTTAGCTTTGGCTCTGGGCTTGCTCTGGCGCTTAGTGACCTTACATCCAATCCACTGTGGTTTATAATATTCAATGAAATGGTAGAAGGCACCATCATGTTTCTTGGCATATGGATCCTGGCATAGAAGGTCAAAGGCTTGTCCAGTATGCTCTGGCTTTACAAAGGCTAGTGCTACAAACTGCTGAATTAAGAACTTGCACTTTCCTGATGTATCTAGACAGTGGAGCTTGCTGAGCTCAGGTGGACCCTTTAGTTGCCTGTTGACAGCCTGTCAATAATGGAAAAAACACCCCTGGACCTCTCCATCAAAGGTATTTACAAAAGCTTTATACTGGGCAGTTTCATAGTCCATGATTATAGTTGAGGGTCCAAGTGCTTTATCTTGAGCTTCTTTTTCTTCAGCAAGGGTGGCTTCATCCTTTTCATCATCATCTGGATTGGCTCTAGTGTTATGGCCAGGGGGACTCTTTCTATTACTGGGTAGGGCTTTGATGCCCTCCTGAAGAATTTTAAAGGCCTTTGTGTAGATCTCTTCTGTTGCCCCAGGAAGCAGAAAGTAGGCAAATGGGAGCACCTTGCCTTCAATAAGGGAATGTACAACCCATAGTTGGTAAAAAGGTGGGGGCATACTGCAAAGATACTGTCACATAACCAGGTCTCTGAATCCCTCAACTGCTCCAGGTTCTGTTGTGTAGCATAGCATATAATTCTTGTCTCTGCTGTAGGCCCATCATCATTTAAAAGGAATACCCCATCACAATTGAACATCTTTAACTCCTCTGTCAATACTAACTCTCCTTGGACCATGGAAGATTTCTTATGGGGGAATAGATCACGGTGTTTGTCACATATGTACTTCACTAACTGATCATGGTCAGGGATGAGCTTCAGGTTCTCATTACTTAGGTGTGTGGTGGCCTTAACTGCCAGATCAGAAGCCTTGACGTCTTTGGAGACTGGGACCATTTGGTAGAGGTACCACTTTAGAAGCTTTTCAATAAGATTTATTGAAGCATTGTATGTATGCTCTCCTTTTTCACTAATGACTTTATCCCATCCTTCTGTATTGATCCTGAAAGCGCAGCTTCTATCTTCACATACATAATGCTTGCTTCTTCCTGCTCTCTTCTGATTGTTGCAATTGAAAACATAGCCATCACAGACTAAACTTGCACCTCCTTTGACAGAAATTAGAGGGAAAACCCGAGGGAACTTCTTTGGGAGCTTAAACTCTCCTTTGATGTTACATATATTGTGAACCTTTAGGGGATCCCATGGGCCAATTGGTGATTGATGATAGTCAGACAGGTAATCATCAGGATCTTCTTTATTGATACTTGATGAGGAGGATGGAGGTGCAGATTTGTTGGGCGGTGGGGGGAATTATCTGGAGTTGAATTCTTGCGCTTGTTGGACTGGGATGAGCTTGATTCCTTGGGGCTTGATTCCTTTGAGCTTGATTCATCTGGGCTTGACTGGGGTTCTGAACTCTTGGGTATCTTCTTTCTTCCTTGCTTATTTAGTGGAACCTCATCTCCTTCTGATTGGTACCAGCTTGGAGAAGAGGAGGGGGGCAGGAGAGGGCTCTTTGCTTTCAGGGTCTGGCGTCTTCTCCTTTATCTTCTGTACTTTTGGTGGGCTCTTTGGATGGTTTTTTGTTGGGATAGGGGCTTTGGGCCTTTCCAGAGGCTTTGGGTACTTTCTTGGTTGACTTGGGGCTCTTTTATGGCTTCTTGGAAGATTTGTTCTACATTAACTAGAGTATAGTTTATAAAGTAAGAATAATCAGTTGAAACACAAATAAAGTTAAATAAAATTCACTTGTTTTATTTTTTATTATGAATTAAATAGTTTATAGAAGTATGGAAAGTAATTTTAGAGCTAGTTTATTAGTAAAGAATAGAAAAAAACCATGTTTAAATAAAAATTCAACATTATGGTAGTCACAATAGTCAAAAATATTTAATTTAGTTTTTCAGTATAAAAAACACTTTAATTTTGAAGTTGACATACTGACAGTCAGCATTAAAGTAGAAAAACGCTATGTAAATCACTTATAAAGCTTGGTTAAAATTTTCCAGAGTTGGTTTTTTAAGGCCAAAATTAATTATTTTTAAATTTAAAATTTTTAAAGATTTGCATATGTAACTTATGAAAACAAAATTATAGGGATTGTAGAGGGAAGTCTAAAGTATAGCCCTGGGTACTTTGGCCTTAATTACCATACCATTGTATGTGTGCTTTTTGTTAAGCGGCAGTGTTTTACTAATAAACAAGTAAAGGTGTTGACATTCAGGCAGTCAGTGTTCTTTTATAGTAACTCTCCTATTAAATCTTACTTAAATTATGTCACTTTGTTTGCTTAGCCAAACCCCTATGTTGCAATTTAGGCAACACGTCAATTTGACACAAATTCAACATTATAACTACATATATAATTTCTAGTTTTAACATATGCGTTTTGGCTTAAGTGGACTTCTGGAAATAAGCTATAGTTTATCCAGTGAGTTTAAAATAACAGTAAATATCTAAATAATACAAAGAATACTCTGAAAGTTGGCATATTTCTTTTTTCAATGCTTATCTTATTATTTATTTAATAAAAACAGTAGTATAAAATATAAAAAATAGTTATTTTTAGAATATTGTATAATTTATTAAGAAACTCATGGATTTGTATTTGGGGTCAACATCCAGATATTACTTACTGTAGTTGACCTTGATGTAAAAGTACAAAGAAACTTACATTTTCATAGTAAGTTATATTAGTTTTTTTGCTTAAAATTAAGCCTTTGTTTAAATGTGTTGACATTATGTCTGTTCCTTTTTAATTTTGCAATTCTGACTTAATAATTCACTATGAAAAAATAGCTTAGTTTTGGAAATGCCCAATTCCAGTGGATAAATACTAAAATAATGTTGACTTACTGAATGTCAAAAAATTGTCAACATTCAGTGAGTTGACTTGCAGAATGAGTTAATTCTGGTGGTTGTCTTTCTTGAACTGCCTCAAGAAGAACAGGGCAGTCACAGTCAATAGGAACCATTGGTAACTCACCTGCTTCAACTCCAGAAAATTTAGTTGAAAGCACACACTGCAGCATAGACAGGGAACTTTTGGAAGCTTTATTGGCAACCACTTCCTTGTCATCTGTCAGTTTATTCAAGATTTTCAACTGAGGATGGGAAGACTCACACAAGGCACACTCTTTAACAGGGCCAGGAGGAGTTGCAGCAGGACAAGAACCAGAAAACCATTAACAGAAAACGGGGTTGACTTCAATTACAAGTACCTCTTGTTTTGCTCTTGAAGAATTTGAGACCAGAGAAAGGAGTTGGATTACCAGGGCCTCAGTTGTGGTTAACAGGGAATCCCAAACTGCTAATTACTGGCAGTCTGTTCAACTGCTATCCACAACCCTGAGAGCTTATTAACCCCAGGAATATTGATTGTGCAACAGTAGGCCAGGATTTGAGGCAGGAAAACACAAGAGAATTGGACCCCTGACAGAAGGAGTACAGCTTGTGATAAACTTTGAGCTCCTCAACAGATATGCACACTGTATTTAAAAAGAGGATAAAAAGATGCACTATCAGCTAATACATGTGAATTGTACTCCACTGCCAATAACAACCATTCATATGCATCCACAGATACCATAGTCATGACATGATAAACTTGAGACTTATGGCTAATATATGTGACAGAATAGGTTGACAAAGCTGATGCCACCTCATTTAAGATGTCATCAGTAGCTGGAGCAGGATAATAGTCTGGACACCAGTATAACATGAAACACCAGGACCAGGAAATAGTGAAATCAGACTCAACCACTACTACTGGGGAGTGAAACCACAGATTAAAAAATAATCCAAACTGAAAGCTCAAGAAGGAGCTCATGCAGATGAACATGGTAAAAGCTGGGATCTCTGAAGAGCAGGAGAAGAGAAACATGATTTTGTAGCAAACTGCTTCCAAAAATTCAGAAGTGGAAGATTTGAGTAATATGACAGAAATTGTGGAATTTAAGAAGCAGTCTCTAAGTGATGAGGGATAAAAACCCAAATCCACATAGAGTTTATGATAAGCCGCCAATGAGGCTTCAAATATCTCTTAGTAAAAGTTCCAAAAGCGCTAGGACTTAGCAGAAAAATTAAAGCCAGCCAGAGTAACCTGAGATAAATAGCTTGTAATAAAATCAAGAAATCTTCAGAATAAAACTCTGGCTACCAAGAACTAAGAAAGATTTCTTCTTCAATTTTAAAAGCAAAAACTTTACCATTGGAGGCATTGTACTAACATTTGGAGGACCATAAGACAGAAGACTAGGAACAGGATATCATCTTCCTGTAACAATACAATTCAAAATCAAATTTTATGGGATATAGCAGAGCAAACTCATAACCAGATACAATAGAAATTGTTTAGAATTGAAATAGATAAGTTTTTTCTTTATTGAGATTTTTGGGAGGACTCAACTCTTAATAGTTAAACAGTAAGAAAATTTTTTATGTACCAAAATAATTGACTTAGAAATTTTCACCTGAATCTTTGACCCATTGTGTCATGGCCAGGTGTAGTATCATACCAAGGCAACATGGGAGTAGTCCACCCTTCAGGGTATTGTAACACCAAGGCCCAATACAGGAAGGGCAAGGAGCAAGATAAGTACAGCATACCAGCTGCAAGTGGACAGTAGGCACTGAGGTGAGGTACTACAATCTCAGCAAGACTAAGGATGGTCAGGATGATCATCCCATATCTGCTGTGGTAATAAGGGATAACCTCAGCAGAGGGTTGTGGGATTGGAGGAGGATTGGGAGGGATGAAGCTGCTGGTCTGTCTAGGGCTGGGCCCTGGCTGGTAGTCCATTGCAACAGGTTCTACTGTTTCTACTAGTTGATGTGCTGATGACTGAGCTGGTTGATATATGATTGTATAAGGTGATAAAAGAATATGGGGAAGAAAGGCAAAGACTACACTTTGGACCATAAACTTTATTAAATGTTGTCTGCATCTGTGTTGATTGTAGGAAGTGGGTTTTATATCACTCATCTGGTCTTCCTTGGAAGCAACTACTGGCAGCTCCTTGGGGTGCTCTAGTAGTCCAACTTTTGGTCACAGGTACTCTGGGGATGAAAGAGAAATTATTGAGAACAGGGGGATATAAGCCCAAGAATCTTGGACTGGGGTGGAGGGAAGTTCTCTGAGCTTGGGCCATTGGATTGGTTGATTGACTCATGGCTAGAGGAAGTTCTGGGGTCTGGGTTTGGCTCATCTGGTTTCATCTTGAGATCAGTTGGATTTCTGGAATCTGATTGATGACTAATTGTATCTAGCTTAATGTCAAAACAACAGGATTAAACCACCAGCAAGGTTTCAAACAAGCAGGTTTGTGAACTGCAATCTGATTAACCAGCCACTAAAAGCCAGACTAGGAAGTCAACTCAAATTACCAAATCTAACAATGTGAACAGATGACAATCCTTTATGGTGGATACTTTGTTTTGACGCTTGACTCATTACCAGGATCAAGCCACCTCCTTCACCATCCAATTGTGTGATCAACTCAATCATGTTCCTGTTATCCTTGATTCACATTGACTATATAATCACTATCTCTCAATAAAGATTATTATATAGCTTCTAAATATTTTTCCCCTTGTAACTCTGCTAAAACAGCACAGTTACAACATTGGTAGCACAGGTAGGTTATCCATCCTACCTTATTTTAAAAAATTCTGCCTGTTGCCTGCACGCGCCGCAGCCAAAAAATCCTTGACAGAATTATGTCTGGCCTCCTGCCTGACTGGACCTTGTACACCCCTGGTACCAAGATACCTGATAGCTTTGTCCTGTACCAGAGCATGGTGATCCCACTACCCGCCTTCAACACCATGTCTGCACAAGGGCTCTTTCAGGCTCCCTCCTCTATTCTGCAACCAACCAACAAAAACACCATGCCTGCCTACGTAGCCCAAATACTGCAAAGCGCTGCTTGGAACCTTTTGCTGAGGCCAACAAAAACAATGCTGCCGCATGGATCCAGTCTGCCCAGAGCAAGCTGGCCCAGATGGAATGTCTCCAGCAATTTTGGATTGCGGAAATCTCCATCCACCTGACCCACAACGCTGGCACCTGGTGTGACAAGTGGCACAAGGAACACGCTAACAAGAACTGGGATACCTTCAAGCAAGACTTCTTGGCAAGATTTGTGCTTAAGGATACAGCGCTCATGATTATACGCCAAGTAAAGAACCTAACCCAGACAGGCACTGTGAAGGAACTCACCTGCGCCTATGAGGAACTCTGACTTTGTGCACCATCTGACATGGCCTTTGACACCCCAGTCACACACCTCATGTACTACATTGCCCTCAAGTTGCATGTGATGAGACACGTGAACCTGGACCAAATGACCAACCTACAAAGCCTGTACCACAAAGCAGAGAAAGCAGAACAAACCTCCAACGCCCTCCATAAGGCACAAACAGGAAAATGAGAGAGACCCAAGGATTCCCACACAAGCGGGCGCTCCACTTAATCACCCCCTGGAGACAACAGGAATAACACCAACCATAAACCCACAATCTCAAACAGACATGGGAATGGGAACAATGGCCAGTAAAATTGTACCCATTTTTGTATCACTGCCATGCAAGGCAATCAAGACAAGGGAAAAGCCCAGGGAGAGCATTAGGCAAGCCAAGCTCTCCTCACACAACTCCCAACTTGCCCAATGATGAGTACCAACCCAAGGACGTGGACCAATGTCCAATGATCCAAGTACCCTTGGAGGACCCAGTACTGTACACCATTGCCAGACATCCCAATAAACTGATGTCATATCCTTTCCGTTTTTGCAGTTACACAGGCTCAGCACTCCTGGATTTGGGCGTGGATTGAACCCTAGTCAACAGCAGCTTTATAAATAAGTTCAAGCTAACCACTAATCCTTTGTGGATTAAAAACATGGTCCTAGCTGATGAACACCACATTGCCGTGACAAGGGAAACCACCCCCTTCTCTGTCATTGTCACGGCCCATACCAGAGTCCAGCTGGACTCCCACAGGGGAAGCAGGCCAGGCCTGGAAGGCCATGTAAACAATAGGCGCTATACAAACCAGGTAGTTTAGAGCAGTGGCTAGGGGGCGCCAACTCCCAGTATGGGGCACAACTTGGTTGGCCAGCCCTAATACTGTGATATAGACAAACCCCAGCTTACTAAAGTCCTGGGTGAGAGGCGCATTGGGGAGAGGAGGGGCAGTAGGAATCTCCTTCATTGCTGGTGGCAGATCCAAGTGATGGGGATGGAAATACTCCAGGTCAAGGGCGTGGGGTGGTTGGCAAGGGTAACATGAGTATAGCCAGGAGGATATGGATATGCAAGTTTGTATTGAGTAGTGGATTCACAAATGGATGCAAAGAGAATAATTAAATTTGAGCAAAAATAGACAATTCCTGCAATAAGATAATAATTTCTAGGCATAAACTCGCTTTATTAAGATGTCAACAGTGAGGAGGGCTTCTCCCCCTCACTACTTATACTTACTGAATATTCTGTGGCATTTTGTGCCATCAGAGAACTGATGGCATCATTTGGAGTTGGATTTACAATTTTAACCGGAATTTGCGTGCTTGGGCAAGAGGGTGAGATCTCATTGGCTGCTATAACATGAATCTTTTGAAATTTGCAGCATGCCAAGTTGCCACAGTTATTTATAGCTCCCACAATGAATTGATTGTCCAATTGTGCAATTGAACAATTGTTCTCCCAATGTGCCATTTTCTGATAGGTGAGTGGCCCAAATTTAATAGCAGGATTGAAGCCAGGAATTTGAGGCTTGTGTGCCTCTCAAATTCCAGGCCATTTGCTAGTTGAAAGGGGGGGGTATTTTGCCCTGGAAGGTGCTTTGTGTGGGTTTCCACGCTTCATGTTTAATCAACTCTAAGGAGACCAGCTGACTGTCCAGGGCAATCTGGGCCCTGAAAGTCATGCTCAAGAACCTCTACTCCACCATCCAAGGTCCCATCATCAACTTCCCAAGGTTTGATATTGTACTGGGGTTAGACTGGTTACAAAAGAACAACCCTCACATAGACTGGGCAACCTCAGTCTTGACCATCAAGCGTGAAGGTGTCAACCATCAGATCTACCCTGACTCAGTGGACCAACTCCTACACAACCACATCTTTGTGCACATCACAGAGACCCTGGACAAAAAGGAAAGCCTGAAGGCAATTGACTGGGACTCATGCCAGTACAAGATCATATACTTTAAAGATCACCAGGATACCTTCACACCTCAGGACTGTAAAATTGTGGCCTGCCATCCAGAAATCTTCAAGGAAGCGCTACCCAGACTGCCCCCTTAGAAACACATCCAACACTCCATCCAACTCAAAGGGGATGTCCCCAAAGCACGCCTTATCTACAGGATGACCCCAAACAAAGACAACACCCTATGCACTTATCTCAAGGAGGCATTGGAGAAAGGACTTATCCACACCTCACAGTCTCTTTTTGGGGCCACTGTGTTCTTTGTGGCCAAGAAGGATGGTACTTTACGTCTGGTCACAGACTACCAAGCCCTAAACAAAGTAACCATCAAGAATTGTTATCCACTACCACTGATTGACAATCTCTTTGACGCCTTGGTAGGAGCCACAGTCTTCTCCAAGATTGATCTGACTGCAGGATACAACTAGATTTGTATTAAGGAGGAAGACATCCCCAAAACTGCCTTCCACACTGAAACAGCTCCTACAAGTGTGTGGTGCCCAACTTTGGCATGACAAACGCCCCGTCCACCTTTGTGACCTTAATGGACAAAATATTTGCGCCACACATAGGCAAGCATGCCCTAGTCTACCTGGACAACATCATTGTCTACAGCTCCTTGGTGGAACAGCACCACAAGGACCTTGAGGAAGTCTTTGCTACCCTGGCACAACACAAACTGTTGGCCAAGCCCTCCAAGTGCCAGTTCTTCTGCTAGCAATTATCCTTCCTGGGACACATAGTCTCAAAGGACGGCATCAAACCTGACAGTCAAAAGATACAGCTATATGCAAGATGCCGCCACCCAAGGATAAGTCGGAACTCCAAACCTTCTTGGGGATGGTGGCCTATGTACGCCGCTCCATACCTGACTGTGGCGTTTTGACTGTCCCCTTATCTGCCATAACAGGTGCCAAATCCAAGTTTATGTGGACCCCCCAATATGAACTTTGTTTTAGACACCTCAAGGAGAAGCTCAAAACAGCTCCTATACTGCAATACCCCAAACGTGGCAGGGAATACCAAATGGAAACCAACACCTCAGATGCATCCATTGGGGGAGTGTGGTGGTCCACATGTGTGCTGTTTTGCAGGTGAGGGTTGATTTGGCTTCAAATAAAGATGATATGCTGAAGAGTGACAATGTGTGGTTAGCTGGTGACGCTGTAAGCTAGTAGGCAACATAGGGCTACTAGAGGTAAGTAGGGTGAGCCTAGTAGGTAACATGGTCTACTAGGGTAAGTAAGGCCTGTCTGGTAGGTAACATAGGACTACCAGGGAAAGATGTTGCCTCCATCCAGAAGAAGAAATTGGCTGCTTTGGGCTATAGTGCTTCATCTTGCAAGGAGCTGTGACTGCAGAAGGGTGAAGAAGAAATAGCAAGCAGGGAACTTTGTCTGTCTGGGGGGGGGGTAGGTTTTGGACCCCTGGCAGGTAACACAGGCTGCCAGGGAGGGGAAGAGCTTTGAGAGCTCTACGTACCCTAATACACTTACAGGAGGTCTATGAGCAATCACCCTACCTAACAGACTGGTAGAGTGTCCTCATTTATGCCCTATGAGAGCTTTGGGGGAACCCAAAGTGAGCATTGGAGGGCATAGATTTGCTCAGAGGTGTCACCAAGGCGGTTTGCTTGGGGAAGCAAGCTGCAGAACTTGGTGTGATCAGGCCTCTGGGAAGTGGAGCTGATTACTCTGCAACTGAAAGCCCAGACTTAATCACCTGGGTGAGTAAAGACAACACATAGACATTGATCTATGGTTGAATGGCCTAAGAGGATTGCCACTTGCAAGGGCCCAGTCAAACGCCAGTTCAATGTAGACTCATGCCTGGGTCTACAAGTTCTGGTAATGGGGACTGAGATAAAGAGCTGAGGTGGTTCACGGAATTAACAGAGAAGACTAGCAGGTGGGACTGTTTGGTCACAGTGAAGGCTAGTTGATGGACTGTTAATTCATATTGAATTGTAGGAACCAATATGGTTTGGTGTGTAGAAGGAACAAATGAGGTTCCTAGTGAGGATTTGTTGAGGAACTGGTTGAGGATAAGCTAAAGAACAAGAAGATTATGATGCAGGACTAGCTGATCATAAAGCAGGAGGCTGAAGGACCAGAAGTTTGTGGGGAAGGACTGAAGAGCTGAGAGTATGAACTAGCCAGACTGGATGCAGAGGCTGGAAGAGCTGATTTTGGTGTCTTTTGAGAGGAGAATAGATAAAAAGAAGCAGTTAAATAATAATTAAATACTGCCTGATTATGATTAAAAAGGATTTAATATCATATAATTAAAAAGAAAGAGAAGAAAAATTACATATAGTTTGTTAAAACTATATGTTATTTTAAAAGGAAGAATTGAAGAGGAAATAAGCCAGAAAGAAGCTGGAAGAAAAACAGAGAAACTGTATGGGCAAAAGAGCAAATTTTGCCAAGAACAACTAGGAGAGGCAAATGGACAAGCAGCAAGCAGGTTCAAAGTTGCAAAACGTTGAAAGAAACGTGGAGAAACACAGAGAAACGTTGAAAAATTGAGGGGTCAAAATTTGCCTAAGTAAAACATATGTGGAAGCGCTCAAGATTTGCCAGGGAAACGTGACAGGAATTACGGCAAAACCATTTAAAACACAGAGCAGTTGTTTACCTAGAGCGAGACAGCCTTGGGTTTGAACCAGAGTCAAGGAAAGGTCATCTGGGGAAACCTTTTTGGCAAAACTGTTGAATCAAGGTATGTGATTGGCTGCAAGCTGGAGTCTATTTGATCAGTGTTTTAAGGGCTTTAACTTGAGAGTTAAAGCCTAAAAAATGAGGAGCAAAAGCAGAAAATTCAGGGTTTTCATTGGCTGAAGTAAGTTTAAAGGTTTAATATATTATAGAAGGAGAAAAACAGGATAGTTTAAGCTATAAAGAACCAGAGTTCTAAGAGAGGTTTTTGGTCTGAAACAAGAGGCTATAAAAGGGAAAGCTATCTGAGACTCTTCAGGGACTGGATCAAGTGGATTACAAAGGCCATAAAAGCTACAGAAGGAGCCAAAGACCAAGAATAGAAAGCCAGAGCTGGAACAGACCACAGGAGCCCAAGACCAAGGTGCAGGAGCCCAAGACCAAGAAGCGGGAGCCCAAGACCAAGTACAAGGAGTCCGAGAGATTATTAAAGGACTCCAAGTATTGGCATAAAACCCTCATTATTACCTATCCCAAGGCCATATATCAGAAGGTTTCTAAGGGGATCTTCCTTCTGACTGTGAATAAAGCGCCTATTATGACCCCTATCCAAATTTCCTGCATTAAGAAAGGATATAAGTTCTATGAGTCAATTACCCCACATTTTCTATCCTAGCCCAGGGGACAAGGAATCCTATTGCCTAGGGTTCAGGAAGTTTGCCTCTAGTAAGTCTGCCCAGGAGGAGTAGGAAAAGATGACTAGGCATCTGGAAATGACAAATAGAGGAAGAGAGTTTATTAGGGGAGAGTTTGAGAGACTATTACAGGATTGATATTGGCCTACAGAAGGGCTGGCACCTGCTGAAGTACAAGTGTATGGTGGAGACGCTTGCCTAGTGATTGGGAAGGTACTGGATGAGTTTGCTCTTATGCAGGCTAAGTATAAGCTCCTATTGATCATTCACACTGTTGGAGAATGACGACTCCTCCAAGCTGGTCCCTGGCTACAACCCAGGACACACTTTGGGGACTGGTGACCAGGAACCCCACAGGGAGTCCTAAAAATCAAGAATAGTGATGTTGACTTCTTGCCTGTAGCTTATGAATCCCAAAAGTTGACAGATGGCAAGTGTTGATACCCTATCCACAACAAAGAACTGTTGGCTATCGTGCACTGTATAGTCAAATGGCACTGTTATCTAGAACAGCAGGAAAAATTCACAGCATTAACCAATCACAAGTTGCTCATCTATTTTAAGACTCAAGCAAATCTGTTGCGCCGCCAAGCTTGGTGGATAGAGCTATTGGAGAGATTTAACATGCTCATTGAGTACAAACCTGGGGCCAAGCTTGCCATAGCAGACGCCCTGTCCCGGCTGTATGTCTGTGCTTCAAGAGGTAAAAATGGGCTCAACCCATACTGGCCTCTCTTGGTACTACAAAAAAAGGACAAGGGCTTCCCCCTGGTACAACTGACATAACAAGAGAAACAGTCATAAAAAACAAAAACCTATTTTCTGACGTGTATAGGACCTTGTACAGAAAAATGTCCGGCAGCACTACCATTCCCTATATCCCCACACACCAGTAAGTAGATACCATCCTGCGCTATCACAGAGACCTCAGACACACCAAGAGTCAAAACCTATATGAGTTCCTTAAGCACAAGGCCTGGTGGTCAACCTTATATTGTGACATTCAGGAAGTCCTAGACCAATGTGAGGTATGCAAAAAGTTTACCAAAAGCAAAACCCCTCCAAAATCAGTACCATCCATCTGCACACAACTACCCTTCAAGGTATGGGCCCTTGAAGTTGTTGGCCCCATGCCAGGGAAATACAATGATAAGAAACACATAATCACTGCCATAGACTTTGCTACAAGATGACCAGTAGCCCAAGCAGTAAGGGCGCACACTGGCAATGACGTACAACAATTATTGGCAAAGAGATAATCAGCAAGTTCAGAAAGCCAGAACTCCTGATAACCAATGGAGGGAAAGAATTGACCTCTGAAAATACCAATGTATACCTCACTAAAAATGGGGTCAAACACATCATAACAACACCATACCATCCACAGGCCAATGAACGTTTAGAGCGGCTAAATGGCAGTCTTGTGCAAGCCTTGGCCAAACTCACCGCCAGGAGACCTGAAGACTAGTATAAGAAGCTATCAACTGACTACTTGTGTGCCAAACCCAAGTGAACAAATCCACCAGAAAAAGCCTTTTGAGTTGGTATACAGCACACAGCCAAATATCATTCAAGCATTAACAGGACCCAAACTGGAAATCCCAAGTGAAGCCCCCTGCGCTCAGACCCTCAAGTTATAGAGGCTAACAGAAAACAAACAGAAAAGGAAAACAAATGTCTGCAAAAAACCTTTTTCTCAATCTGAGATAGACATGAAGCTGGGGACAAGGTTTGGGTCATAAACGTTGATAAAAGCAAACTACAACCCAAGAAAGTAGGCCCGACAATCATTCTAAAGGTAAACAACAATAAAACCTACCTTGTGCAAGGACTCAGGAAGTGAAAACAAGACAAGAGCCTACACCATGATCACCTAAGACCCTGCAAAGCAAGACAAAAACAACGCAAAACCTCCCTGCCTGCCACAGAACAACAATTAGTCCAGTATGGCGCCCGGGCTCCAGACAACCTCCCTGATAACCTACCCCAGAGGAGGCTGACCTTCAGTCAGGGGGTGTTGAAACAGCAGGCTCAACCTGTCAGCAAGGTTCCAAACAAGCGGGTTTGTGACCTGCAATCCAATTACCCGGCTACTTGAAGACAGACTAGGAAGTCAGCTCAAATTACCAAATCCAACAATGTGAACAGATGACAATCCTTTATGGTGGTACTTTGTTTTGACGCTTGACTCATTACCAGGATCAAGCCACCTCATTCACCATCTAATTGTGTGATCAACATAATCATGTTCCTGCTATCCTTGATTCACATTGACTATATAATCACTATCTCTCAATAAAGATTATTATCTAGCTTGTAAATATTTTCCCCTTGTAACTCTGCTAAAACAGCACAGTTACAACATTAATCATTTGGGGCTGGGGTTGCTTGGCAGTTTGAACTTGCTTCTAGGTAAAGGGATTATCATTTGTTGGTGAATATTCCTGGATGATTGGCTTCTCTCCTGTTCTTGACCCAATGAAACAGTTGGAAACTGCAGGAATTGTGGGGATTTCAATGGCTTGGGGATCCTCTTTAGCAGGATTTATTTGATTGGCAGGGGAAACTGGAACATCATCCTGCAGATGATGCTTCATGACATCAGTGGGTGATGAGGCATTGAATTTAGGACTGATAGGTAGGACTGGAGCAGGATCCTTGATCTCTGGAGAACTGGTTGACTGAAGTAGTTCAGGGACTGGTTTACTTGCTAAGTTATTCAACATACCCAGCTGATACTGGATCTGCTGGATAACCCAGAAAAAATCATTTATTGCTAGATGGGAGCCACCAAGCTCATTCATAGCATTGGAGCTTGTGGCTCTGCTACTGTTGGGGCCTGCTAGCCCCCAGGGCCAGTTTGTGAACTGGCCCTGATTGATACAACGGCTTTTGCTGTTGACAGCAAATTTAAGCTGATCTCTCTTTCAAGAGTCGGCTTCCACCCGCCCTGGTGGCTTGTGGGAGGTTCAATTCCTCCAGCAGGTTTGCGCAGTTGCCTGCATTTTTGATTTATAGTGGAAGTTGCAGGTTTGACTCCCGGGATCAATTTTTTAATGTTTACAGTCCTTACACATTGACTGTTTCATGGTTTATCATTATAACGTATAACTGGACCAGTACAAAAAGAACTCTTGTATGCTCAACTTCTGAAAACCTTTTTTATTAATGAGGGAGTATTGAGTGACTTAAAATTATGTTGGCTTATCAAGGTTAACTTTTCTCTGATATTCAGATCTTGGGTGTTTGCAGGAGCTGCTTTAACCTATTTTACATTGATGGTTTCTTTCAGGTCCGTTAAATTTGCCAATTTTTTCACCCTTTTTCTTGAATTTCTGCTCTTTACAACTAGGAAAATTAATGTCTGGCATTAAAGAAACTACTGTAACACCTCCCAGGAGCAGGACGTCACAAGGATTACCCTATAAGTTTGTAGAGGAAATCAGCCTCATAAAGATATATGGCTAGAATGATCATGCTCAAGAGACCATCTGTGTTTTGATGTTAAATACCAGGGTGTTACACAACTGTGAATTCATAGCCTTTTAATTGTAAAGCCCAACAAATTAACTACCATTTAGGCTTTTTCAGCTGTTGTAGCCAGTGCAAGGAGGAGTGGTTGGTCATTACTGTGAAATGAGTGTCATAGATGTAGTGTCTGGATTTTTTCACATGATGTAGCACTGCTAGGCAATCCTTTTAAGTGACACTTTAGTTGTTTTTATGTTTTTTAAGGATATAATAAGAATAAACATTAAGTTGATCTACCTCATTATTGTCTAGATGAGCTATAATGGCTCCCACAGCAACCCCACTAGCATCACTGTACATAAATGATTCTTTATCAAAGTCAGGACATAAAATAATGGGCACCTCTTTAAGCTTATACTTTAAAGAATCAAAATATTGCTATTGGCTCTCAGTACATTCAAAGGTCACATTAAAGAGTAGCTGCACAAGGGGTTCACTGAGCTCCACAAAGTTATGAATTAATTAGCAATATTACCATATCATCCCTAGAAAGACATGTAATTTGCAAATGTTGGTGGGAGGAAGATTTATTGATGCCATCCACCTTATTAGTCATAAATTGAATTCTAATTTGAGTGATCTCATGATCTAATAGCTCCAAATTTTATTTTAAAAAATAATATTTGAAGGGCTTAAGCTTGAGGCCAGCTTCATATATATTCAGGAATACAACTTTAAGGAGTTCAAAATGTTCATTAAAATTATAACTGAAAAAAATTGTGTCATTTAAATATAACAGCACACAGGATAACTTCAAATTGCAAAGGATGGGATAAATGGCCCACTGTAAAGTAGAAGAGGTATTACACAACCCTTAGGGAATACAAGTGGGCTCAAATAACCCTTTGGAGGTAATTAGTAAAGTCTTGTAAGAGAGGGGGGCTAAACTAACTAAGTTTGACTCCAATCCTGGAAAACAAACCACCAATATGCTGCCCAATGAATTAATGGAACAGCCGCTCTAAAGGGGGACCAAAGGGAGGACACATAAGATAATTAGGTGAAATAGGCATTCAATCCCTTAACACCAGACCAGTAAGTAACCAAGGATTATGTGTGAGAACACAATCTAGATCCTCATATGCCTGCAGTGAGCTGGGAACCTCTTCTTCCAACTGGGAAATGGGAGGCACAAAAGTTTCCTTGACAGATGAAGAGATCAAGCCAGAACCAGGGGAGTACAGATCTAGGTCATCACAAGTCAGGCTCTTTACAAGAGTATCTCCTGAAGAAAGGGGGTGATTTGAAAAGTACAAGAGTCTAGCAGAATCCTCTCCTAATAAGCGCACAGAAGAAGAAATTTGGTCTCAAAGATCCAGGGAAGTGGACCAAATAATCAATAGGGCCAGGGCCAAGAAAAGCATCACAAACTTAAGTTCAGGGAGCAACATTATCGAATTCCCCTGGAAATTTAGAGGCTGTAGGAGCAAATTTGGGCCCAGAAACTGTAGTTTGCAGGGAGGCTTGGGGTGTTATTTGCTTTCTTAAAATTAAGCAGGGGCTTTATCAATCAGGAACAGCTTGGAAAGCAACACAAAAGTCTTTGAAATAATTTAAAGGGAAAGCAGGTTCAAAGTGTAACAAAAAAAGATGAAAATCAAGATTATAGTAAGTAATTATACTATTTTTAACTTAAAATCCAAGCTTGAAAGGAATTTTTGAAAGCTTAAGCAGGTAAGTCAAATTTTACAAGCTAATACTAACACTAGGAGCTTAGAGGAAGCAACTAGGAGCAACAGGAACAATGTAAAGGTAACAAAAAAAGTAATTTACTAACAATTCAACTAGAGGACTCCAAAACAAGTCTCAAAATAAAACTTAATGCAAGCAACATCAAAGTTTTATTAAGTAAGAGAATGAAAAAGCAGGGGACAAAAGTCTCCTTGCTTAACTTAAGGAAATGGGTTGAAGTTTGAATTGGTCACCTGATCACTTAGTTTGACCTGATTGACTGGGAGAGAAATTTTGCCGGCCAAAACCAGGGGGCTGGAGGAGTTTGAACTAATTTCCAAACTTCAGTTGATTGGCTGGAGATGGTTTGAGCTTTTTCTGATTCATTTTACTTTGTGTGCGTTGATGTGGCATTGTTTGATTGGTTATCCCTAACTGTTTTCAAAAGCAGACAACACCATGCCAATAGATAGTCCAAATTAATTAGTTTTTTTCTAGGAGGGAGCAACAAGGGCCAGAGGGTCTGCAGGGTAAACTATTGCAAATCTTTCATCCACAGTGTGAGCTAAATACCCTAAAGAATTGAGTGGTTTGGCTGATGTTTGGGAGTTTTTCTTAGTGCAGCAGGGGAAAAAGTGTGATCCAAAGCCAAAGGGGGCAGTGAATTTACAAGTCTTTTCTCTATCTGCAGGCAACAAGTCAACTTTTTAGTACCCTGAAGCAAGTTTCATATCAGAAAAGCATTTGAGTCCTCTTAGATGGAAAAGAGAATCATTGAATTGAGGCAAGGGGTAGGAGTCCTTCTTGATTAGCAAGTTGAGGTGTTGGTAATCTAAAACATTTTGATGTCCTCCATCCTTCTTTTTAGGGGCAAGCAGATTTTCTGTCAACCAATTTTCTGTTGAAATGACAGAAAATTAGTTGACAGAACCCATTTTAAATATTTTTATGCTTTATTTTCTTTTGGCTAGCTTAGTTTTAATAATGCTTAACTTAAGCTAAAACCATTTTTTGAATTCTGTAGGCCATTTTCTGTCAACTGACTAAACTTTAATTTTTTAATATATTTTTTATAAAAAAATAAAAGGAAATTCAAAAAACAAAATGTAATTAATACCCATTGAAACAGAAAGATTTTCTGTCATCCCTAATAAATCCAAACTTCCCTCTAACCCACATTAATAAAAAATACAAATCCTTAATTATTTTTAACTTTTAATCTTTAATATTTATTTAAAAATCAATATGATAAAAAGAAAGATTTTTACATTAAAATATAATAAATTATTAATAATTTATTATGTTATTTATACTAATATATTGATATTGGGCATTAATTTCATTTGTTAAAGCTTAAAATATAATGTCCAAACACTATGTTTTTGGTACCAACTAATTTTTTTTTACTTTTCCAGAGCAGTTTTTCTGTCAAATCATAGGGATTAACTGCTTTGAGCCTCAAACTCCCTAGCTGGCTAAGGGGTTTTAGACTAGTTAAATATAAGACCAATTTCCTGTCAACCAGAAAATTTGGACCAAAATAAATATTAGCAATTTATTTTCAAAATCAATTAAGCTTTAGAAAGCTTAATTAATTGAAAGCCAAAACAACCCAATATCAAACCCCCAGAATTTGGCAACAGCGCCCATGTCAACAATAATAATGTTGACATGGTCACTGTTGACTTGAAACTCAAAATCCCCTATGTTTTTTGCTAGTTGCGCTATCTTAATTCTTTTTTTTAAAGCGTTCAGGGGTGCAAACCCAGAAAACATGACAAAATTGTGGCCATTTCAACACAATTTAATATTAAGCTTAATAAAAAACTTGATTTAACCAAATTTTTCCTTTACATTTACTAATAAAAATTAGTTTCTTTTATATTTGTTTTCACAACGTAAAAGTGTCAATGTTGACACTTTTTAAGCATAACTTATTTTTAATACTAAAACTGAAACATCTACAATAAAAAATTATTTGTGAACTTAAATTTTTTACATTATTATATTGAAAAAGACATTGCACATATATCTGATTGTTGAAATGTTCATCTTATAAATATATATGTGGCACTTATTCTGGCTTTAATATATTAAGTGGATTGGTGGCTAACGGTAATCCAATAATTTAAGCATGAGTTACTATGTAATTTAATATAGAGTTTATTATTAAAAATAATGTCAACACTCAGAAATGTTGTTTATTTGGTAGGACACACAATTTTGAAAACAGCATTTTGAAAAACGCTATCTCAAAATACGCCATCTCAATTTTTAGCTATCTTGATTTTATAGTAAAAACACCATTTTGATTTATGGCATTTCAACTAAGAAAAAATGGGTTTAAAATTTTAGATTTTTTGAACTCCAAAAATTACTCAAAAAATTCTCAAAAAATAAAATTCAAAGAACATTTCTAGGCTTAAAGCCTCAGAATTTTAAATCTGTAATAAAAAATGGGGTTGATTAGTAGCAACATAGCTGCGTAAAGCCCAAAAGTTAAAAATACCCAAAAACAACCATTTTCATCTGTTATAACTTTGATCCATACTTTAAAATAAGCATAGAATTGTACCAAATACCAAAAAAGTCAAAGAATGGTAAAATCAGAGGAAATAAGAAAGAAGATAAAGAATACTTTATTGGGAAAAGACTCAAACATTGGTAGAAAGAGCAACTGAGATAGCTTGGAGATGCTCAAGCTTTCTATCCTTAGGATAGTAGGTAAGGACCACCTTGCTGATTTCAGTATACTTTTTCATTTCCTTAGTCTGCTTTGGGGGGTTGCCCTTAGTCTTCAAACCAGTCTTAAAGAGGCGGGCAGAGATGGCCTTCTGGGTTTTTATATGGACTATGATCTTGTTGAATTTGGGCTTATGAACCCTGACCCTTGTAGCAAACTGGCTATGCCACCCTTCAAGGGAAGAGGTGGTCTTGATTAAATCATCTTTTACCTTCTTAAAGAAGTTTCAGGTGATTGAGTCACTGCCCTTTCTTATATGGTGTGCTCCTTGAAAGATACCAACCCATTGAGTTTCAAAATACTCAATAAAGAGTGCAAAGGCTGCCTGGTTGGCTATAATATATGGGTGAAAGAGTAGGGTGTTGTAGAAGGCATTTATATCCTCCTTTCTGATCAGAGAAAGGGCAGCAAAGAAATTGATGACGTCCTTGGCTTCTTTGGTGCCTTCAGAGTTGACCAGCTCATGGAGGTCAGAGCACTTTTGGAGGCGGCGGCAGAGTGCCTGTCAGAAGTGGAAGTAGCATCCCTGAGGGGAGCTCAGGAAGACTTTGATGAAGGAATTTTCCTGAGCCTGCTCAAAATTCACTACTAGATACTCATGGTAGGAAAGGCTTTCCACTGCTTATTGGGGGTGTCTCCATCCCAGGACTGGGCCTTCTTCTTGCGCCCTCTAGTTTTCTTGGGCTCCTCTTCAATGGTGGGAAGGATTTCATCAAGCTTATTCTTCAGGATAGTGAGAGCACAAACATGTTTTCTGCTTCTTGTTGGGGAGGAAAAAGAAGACCAGAAGAAGAACTATATTAACAACCTACCCATAGATATTCCAAAGCTAGCTAAAGAGCTTTAAACAGGTGGAAAAAGTGCCATCTGCAAGCCATGTTTTGCATTTCAACATTTTGCGCAGATCCTGGGAGGTAGCAAAACAGATAATGTGCTCATGGGCATTTTGTCTGTCATCATGGAGAAGGAATATCTCTTCATGGCAGGAAAGCTTCTTCTCTATGCTTAGAGTCAACTGATCAATTGATGTAGCACTGACGCCTTCAGTGCTCAGAGCATACATCTGATCAGTGAGGTATCTCTGCAATTTGGAGGCAACACCAACAGAGGCAAGTTGGGGATCATTAAAATTAAGGAGAACATAATTGACCACCTCAGTTAAGGTTTGGTCCCTGGTGAGCAGGATGACCTAGCAAAGAAACCAGCGGATTAGTTGATACAGGGGATCAAAAGGCTCACTGCAGTCATGACCAATAGTTGGGGCTTTGAATCTTGTAAACCCATAAGTGATGAGCCTTGCAGGGCATCCAACTTTATCACATTTGTAGTGATGTTGATGGATTGGTTTCTTCTCATCATTACAGCTGAAGCTGTAGCCCTTGTAGACAAAGCTGGTACCCCTTTCTTTGTCATGATGGGGTAGCTGGCTGGATATGTGGCAGGTATATCAAAGGTGCTATTTTGATTGCATATATTGTGGATGGTATTAAGATCTCAGAGCTCAATTTGATCATCTGCAGGAGCACCAGGCTCAGGATCCTGCTCCTCTTTCTCCTCAGGCTCTGATGTGGGATCAGAGTGGAAATTGAAGTTGAATAACTTCTCTTGGGGGTCTGAGGGGGAGTACACAAATGGAGAGTGAGGAGGGGTAGGACTGTTTCCCTCTGGCTTGGGTGATTGAGTTGGGGTCTTGGGGGAGCTTTGGCCTTAGAAGGCTGCTTCTTTGGGGTAGTCTTGGCCTTTTTGGCCTTTGGGGGGGTGATCTTGGACTTTGAGGCCTTGGAGGCCTTGGGAGCAGCTTTGGTAATTGACTTGGAAGACATCTAAAAGTGAATTAGTTTAAAAATATGAGCAATTTGGGGGTTGTTTTTAAAGAGAAAAATGAGAATTTTTTAATATAAAAAGTAGTAATCTTTTACACAGAATTGTAGAGAAGATCTAGAAATATATAATATCAAAATTTCAATGTTTTTTGCTTTGTAAAATTAAATTTTTTATTAGTAACACAAGTAGGCAAAACTTCAAGTTTTGACTGAAAACTTGCTTTCAAAATGGTGTTTTTGAAGTGACGTAATTGTGGTGCTGTTGCTCAAAAACATAGTTTTTTGACCATTTTTTATATTAAATTAACAGATTTCTGGTGGAGCTACCTCAACCAGGCCAAAAAGTAAAACTTGAATTTCTCAAAGACTAGCTTATACAACTGTAGTTAAAAAGTACCCAGTTGTTTAGAGGAGGCCAAAAAATATATATCTTCAAAGTTTCATATGTTTTCTTACATTTTTAATACTATGATAATTGACGTGAAACTATACTTTTGAAAAGTGGAAAGCAAGAATTGTGGTGGGGGAATCAATATAGCATAGCCTGACGTCATAGGTAATTTCCCCTTCTTTTCCCCTATTCATTGTGCTCATTGAATCAATTGGGTGATATGAAACTTGGTGGAATTTGAAGTGACATAAATTGAAATGGCGTAATTACCCCCTTCCATATTAAAATCACTATTGAAATGTTTTATTAAGAGAACCCTTATCAACGTATCCATGTATAATAAAGTTATAAAATACATATAACAAAACTGGGTTTTTTTACCCAGCAATGACAATCACTAGAAGGAATATCATAGTGGTATCTATTTAGGTTGTTATTAGTATAAGTGTCTTGGATTAATACTATAGGAACATCTTCTGGCATTATACAACAGGCTTTGTTTTAGTTTGGGTATAAGCTTATTTTAGTTAAAGATAAATAGTGTGATTCAAAATGAGATAAAGTTGAGATGGCGTAAACACGCCCCACACTAAGTGATTTCATATGTAAATAAAGTTAGCAAAATAAGATTTAATTAATCTGACTCAAAGTGACAGAATTGAGATGCTTAAATTTGAGATGCTGCATTAATAAAGTACATGAAAATTTTAACTATTTTATTGTTTTTTTTTAATTTTTTGTGATTCAAAATCACTAACACAAAAAACACCATCTCAAATTAAATTTGAGATGGCGTAAATTGAAGTACTGCTTTCAAAATGGTGTGTCCTATTGTTTATTTGCTTATGATCATCTGCCAGGGGGATTTAAGCAAATTAGAGTGGCGCAGTTAAGCTTAAATTAATATACCACCTCATATAAAGAAGGTTGTAAGTGATGTTGTTGACACTTTACCCTTTTCATTACTGAAGACAACTTCTTAACAACTTTACATAAACGCTATGGTAAAATATCATATTATCACTACCCAAATATAATTTTTAATATATAGATAAAAAACTTTGATTATTTTTTTACTTATTTTCATATTTTTTATTATGTGAGCAAAAATACACAGAAAACAGTTAATATTTGCTAGCCTTTGTAAATTTAATTAAGTGTACAATGTTTTTTCATAGTAAATTTTCAAAAAAATGTCAACAGTGACAATGTTGTCAATAATAATGTCTACAATTTTTCTGATTGACAGTTAGAATTCAGCTTTTTTACTAATTGTCACTCATAATGTCAACGCTTTTCACTTCTCACATATAAAACTTTATGTTTTACATAATAAAAACATCTTATTTTTGATATGTTTTATTTTTAACTTTTCTATTTTATATTTTCTAAATTTTAAATAAAATATATATAACTACTACTTTTAAATAAATCTCTTAGCTTTTAACTTATTATTTAAAACTATATTATAATAAAAACTATTCAAGTATTTTTAAACTTTTAAATGCCAATAAAAACCTATAAGGTTTAATTTTTATTTAGTATGCTTCATAGTTGTTTTTTTTGCTTTTTAAATACATTGCTTTATTTTAAACCCTTCTACTTATTATTTTAGGACAAGAATACCTCAAAACAACCAAAGGGTACCAATTTTCCCTCCAAGCCCACTAAAGCCACCAAGAAGAAGCCTGTCTCATCAAAGAAGGCCACTCCCAAGCCCTCTCCAAAGCCCTCTCCCAAGAAGAGCCCCGCTTACTCCACTGGGAGAGAGAAATATGATGGTTCAGTTACTGACCACAGTTTCTACAACTTGACTTCAGACAAAGAGTCTACCAAGAAGCAGTGCCAAGCCAAGAAGTCTCCTCCAAAGGATAAGTCTCCTACACATGAGGAGCGCCACAATAAGCCCCCTTTTGCTTCCCCCACCAAACTCCCCTCCTTCAAGTTCATCTGGGGATGATACAAAGCCCCGCCCTGATTACTTCCCTGGCTTCTGCCATGCTGCTGCTGGCCCATGGGACCCTCTGTTGGCCCACAATATCTGCAATGTTGATAGGAAGCTCAAGGTTCCTTCCACCTTGCCAAAATACTTCCCCATAATGAGTGTCAAAGGGGGGCCAGCCATGATAGCAAATGGTTACATCTTCAGCTTCAATAACGCCAAATGGTGCTTTAAGAGCCGGTACTATACCTGTGAGGACTGCTCCTGCCCAGTGCAGCTCAATACTGAGCGCTGGGACTTGGTACACACCATTAAGGGCAAGCATACCTGCATCATGCCCAACACTACCATCTCCCACCTTCTCAAATGGTACCTTGTACAGATTGTGTCTACCTCCAAGGACCTTTCCCCCACTCAGCTGGTTGTGCTTGCCTGTAAGTAACTATCCCCCACCAATATGAAGAGGGTGCCAACCCACATCCAGTTGGTTAAGTTTTTTAGTGATAGGCTCCAAGCCTCAAGCCCCTTGGCCAAGAGTGCCACTACCATTGAAGAACTAGTCCTCACAGATGCCCTAAATAACTGAGGATGGTGAGATGTTCCTGCTCCATGACAATGGGCAGGAAGTGGAGGATAGGATCATTGCCTACGCCATAACTCAAAACCTGTAGCAGCTGAACACTGCTACCACCTGTCTGTGCAACAGCACATTTGCAACCTGCCCTATCCTCTTTAAGCAGCTTTGGGTTCTGCACGGGCAATTCAATGCCCAGGTTATCCCCCTTGTTTTCTTTCTCCTGCCTGGTGCCAAGACAGAGGTCTATACCAGAGCATTTAAAATTGTCCAGGATTCTTTGAGCTCCCTTCCTGCCAACCAGCTCCCCCCTCCCACCCACGCCACAAGGACAAATCCCTCCTCTGCTGAGAAGGATGAGTCAACCCTAGCTGCTGAGCAGCTAGCTCATGCGTGCTCAATTGGGCCAAAGGTTATCATAATAGACTTTGAGCAAGTTCAGTTCAGAGCTTTTGAGGCCACCTTCAATGGATAAGTCCAGGGCTGCTTCTTCCATTTTAGGCAGGCCCTCATCAAACACCTCAAGAGCAAGAAGGAGCTTTTTGACAAGTATCTTAATGATGGTAAAGGGAAGTGCCCTTTGCCAACACCCAGTTTGCTGCCTTGGCTTTTGTGCAGCCAGAGCATACTGGGCTTGACTTTGAGGCCCTCCTGGAGAACGCTTATATTAAGAAGCACTCCAACATCTTCAAGGGTTGCCTTGAGTACTTTGAGCAGCAATGGATAGGCAAGAAGATGACTTTCCAGAGAGGTAAGAGTGGGGCTACTGCCCCTTGGAGCTATCAGAGCGCCTGCCTCAAGGGGGAGATGAAGACCACCTCTAGCCTTGAGGTTTGGCATAAGCACCTGAAGGTGAAGCTTGAGTCAACCCCCAAGTATAACAAGTTCTTCCAGAAGCTTCAGGAGGAGTAGGCCCATACTGTTTCCAAGTTTTACAGCCTGGCCAACCAGGTGGCCCCCAAGAAGAGGAATTCTAAGGAGCAGGACTATCAGGAGGACATTCAGAAGGTGGTAAAGAAGAAGTACAAGGTGGCAGAGATCAAGAAGTACCTAGAAGATGTTGCCACTGCTCTTGCTGGTGGCTTTAATTAGCCCAATAAACCTTGCTTTGCTTTGCCTGTATATTTTTTACTCTTGATTTTTATATCTTTTATTTTTTGGATAGTGCTAATCTTTTAGGTATAAATGGTAAGTTTAAGATACAGTTTCAATGTGGTTTAGTAAGAAATATCTTATATTTTGTTAATTTATCTTTAAGGTATGAGATTTTTTCAGTTATGCTTATATAAAGTATAATAAATTAAAATTAGAATCTTCTTAAATTTTGTAGTTATTATGATATATTAAATATCTTTATTTTTGGTTCATTGAAATTTTAATTTTTATGGGAATAAAAAGTGTAATTTACATAGTGAATTAAAAAACACTTGCTAATATCTCCTTATTATTACTTGTGGTATGCTTTTATTGCATTTTTGAACTCTCTGGAGTCATTTTATTATAATAATGTATTTTAAAAAATTTCATATTAAAAATGTTGATGTTAAAGTGTTTTATTACTTAAAAAAGTATTGACATCCAGGAGACAACATTATTTAAAACTGGGTTGTCACATTATATAGTGTCAACATTAAAAGTGTTGACATGGTCACTGTTGACATTGTTATTGTTGACATAGGTGTTGTTGCCCAAAATTCTACTATAAAAAACCCCTAAGCCCCCTCTTAACTTTATCAAAATATCTTAAAATGTACTCCTGAAACTATCAATCAAATTCATCTTCAAAACTCCAACTTTTGAGGCCAAGAAGAAATACTATTATTTTACTAGTAAATATGCAACAATTAAAAACAAAAAAACTAAATATACCAAATTAAAAATAGGGCAGCTAAAAAAAACAAGTAAAAACAAAAATCAATAAGTAAAAAATATTTTTTAAAAAAGTTTTTAGCTGATATGCCTCACAGAAACAAATTCAAAGCCAACAAGGCCAAAGAAGCTAGTGCCCAAAACAAAGAGGTCACCCAATCTTCTGAAGAAGCAATCAAATAAAACCACTAGAAGCTTGACATACAGATTGCTTTATTATAGTGCAGGGGATAATACTCCTATCAAAAGTCATAATTCAAAGAAAGACAAGAAGAAAGAAGATAATGTAAAGAAGATTATCCAAAATACTCAAGATAAAGAACCAAAGAATGATGAAAAAGAAATTTCAAATGAAGATGATGATCAAAATAAAGAAATAGTTCCAGCAAAACCTACCCAAAGCCTCACACCAACACCAACAGCAACTTCAACTCCAATAAAGAAATAATCAATCAATCAAAAGGCGAGCTAAGAAGGATGTTCCTGGCTTTGAGCCAGAGAGAATCAAGAGCTTCTGTGATAAAAATGAAAATTTCACCATCCCTGATGAGTGTAAGGGATTCCTTCCCTTTCAAAAATAACCTATCTAAAACTAAGGCTAGTGATACACAAGGTGATCCCAAAATCTCATTTTTAAATGCAAAAATGGGAATTAATCAGAATACGGAATTAATTCATTTAATCAATTTAAATCCATGTACAAAATTGATTAACAAACGCGCTTTCAAAAGCAAAAGCAAAATTGAAAGCAAACACTCAATCCTAGTTAATAACATAAATCCTAGTTTAAAAGTAAAAATCCAACCTGCAGATGAAGAAAGCAACAGCAACAGCAAAAGTGCATATAAAATAAGCTCCAAAACTTCAAAAACAACCAATCAATCAATCCAAAATTAAATGCACAACAACCAATCACAACTATCCAGGGCATCCTCATAGCCAATCACTGGACGCCAAAATATCAAGACAAAGAAATAATACTCATCCAGACCCAAAATAATATCCCCACCATAGTGCAGAAGTACACTGCAATGCAATAATCCAAATTACTTCTTCTTCTTGCATTGCAGGCTACAGCCTGCTGCAGCCTGCAAAGCAATACTTTCCAATCTAACATTTTAGGATCACCTGGTAACCACTATGTTTCCTCCTCCACTTGACTTCAGTATATAAACTGTGGAATTTCCCCTTTCCAAATTTCTCCAATAATTTCTTTATTCCTATCTGTCAGGAATGCCTTGTCTATTTTTCCTGACAACAACAAGGAATGTTTATTAGTTCCATGTACTGTGGACTCTTTTTTGTTTGTGGGTTTTCCTCCAGGACCTAAAAATGGGTTATTAGAAGGAAGAAACAGCTCCATATTACCTTTTAAAGACACTAAATCAAGCCTGGAGGCCATCTTTTCTGTCCATATGGGGATCAAACCTGGGTTCTCTAGCTCACCTGGTGAACGCCTAAACAAAGTTAGTATATTGGGTTCAAACTCACCTTTGTCACCTTACAAGATTGCTTCCTGTAGCCAATTAGAGGTTGCAACAGGGTCAGGAGCTTTTAAATATGCTCTTGGTTTGAATGCTGAAGCTGTTGAAAGTAAACCAGGCTCTGTACTTAATAATAACCTGTTTAATAGTTGTTTATCTTCTTATGGTGTTCAAATTGCAACACCAGAAGCCCCCAATCTGTTGCTTCTCCAACAGCTGGGGTAAATGACACCTAGCTGTTTGAGAAGTTTCAGCAGGGACCATTGGTTATATTTTTTGAAATAACTTTTTTTAAAATTCAAGCCAAAGCTCCCCCTTCCAAGTTTCCTTCCCCGATTTCCCCAATATTTCTCCAATTTCCCCTTGAAACTACAATTTAAACAGCTCTTAACAGCCTATAAAAGACTCAATCTGTCAGGGTGTTTGATTGTTCAGTTAATAAAGTCAATTTCTTCTACACCAGTTGATTCATTTCTTGCTTGATCTCTCAGTCTTGAAACCCAACACCATGACACTACCCAAGTCTTCCCAATGAGGATCATTTGGGTAAAAATGGTTGGTTTGGTTGCTCCTTGTCCAGTCCTTTACTGCAAGTGTATCTCATGGAACCAGAGCCAATTCTGGTTCATCCCCTCCTCATTACCTTGACAATTCATGGCAACAAGTGATACTAGGCGTATGGTACACCGCCACTCCATTGTCACAGAACCCCCCCCCCATTACAGAGAAACTGCAGGTCATGGGGGCCAGTCCTCCTGCTCCTTCCCTATTCCATCCTTTGACTTTGGCTTTCCTTCTCAGTTATCTTGGAGCTTACTTCCTTTTGGGAAGATTCAATCCTCTTTTGGGTCAATACCGCCTGATTGGAGAATTATTTCATATGGGAATGGTCTCCATCCCCATTGGTTCTCTAGTCATAGGTTTGAATCCATCTGCAACCATACACCTTTTGGGTGGTATGTTTCTGAGCAGATGGGTTCCTGACAGTTTAACTGAACCCATTTTTGAGGCCCTTTTTGGGATCTCAAAACAAACCAAGTCTGTGGAAACAGAATTCCATCTAGGGTTAGTCAAAACTCTGGCCTTGGTCTTTTCCCTCATCTTGGTCTGTGTCACCATGGTCCTTATCACTAGATCCTATCATCAATCACAGGTTAAACAGTTAGATCCCAAGACCCTCCAAAACCAGGTTCAGATTGTGGTCTTGAACAACATCTTGTCTATCCAGTTGGAGGATGTGGAATCTAACAAAATCCTAATTTTTTTGGCTTTTTCCCAATCCCTCTTTGACACTTCCCCAGACCAATTCTGCACTGACGCTCAAAAGGTGCATTGTGTAGCCAAGCAGCTATAAGGTAAGGCCTGACAATGGTATTCCAAGTCTACTCTGAAAGGAGAAAAGCTTCCTTACAATTACACTGCCTTTTGTGATTCCATTCTCTCTGTAATTTCGCCAGCCTTGTCTAAAGAAGACTTTGTGACCAGATCTCTAGCCTTTATCAGGGAAAGATGGCCACAAGTGAGTTCCTTGAGGAGTTCACCCGCCTCAAGGAAGCCATTGGCATGGACAACAAAGAAAGCTGTTATATGTTGCAGAAACGCCTGTCTACAGACATGAAGGCTTTTTTGCTCATCACATCTTACCCAATACTTACAACAAGCTTACCCAAGAAATCCTTTGTTGAGCCCCCCAAGTTAAACAATTTCCATCCTGGAAACCCAATTCTTCCAAACCCACCATCTCCCAGAAGATCCTTGGGAGCAACACCCTCCCAACAGGGTTGGTTCCCAAGGAGGGAGGTGGATATCAGCTATCCAAGGCCAAGTGTAAACAACACATGGACAAAGGATGCTGTCTCTACTGTGGGAAGAAGGGACATCAAGCAAAGGACTGTTTTGCCTTGAACTGTGTCCAGCAATATCCTTCTGAGGTCCTTGCTACCTCTGATCTCATTAAAGCCACCATTAAGTCTTATACCACCTTTCCTGTGATAAACACCTCAATTCATGGGAAACATTCAACACTGGCCCTTTTAGATACAGGAGCTATGGGAAACTTCATTGACAACTCCCTGCTAAATTCTCTAGGAATATCATGAGTTACCCTGTCTTCTGTATTATTGGCCAATAAGACTCAGATAACAGTTCAAAAATTGGTGTTACCTCTCCAAACCAATATTGTGGGTGCTGAATTTCACCTGGAGTTCTTGTCTATTTCAGGTCTGACATGTCCAGTGATTTTGGCCTACTCTTGGTGCCAGCAAGCCCATATGAACATCAATTGGGATTCCCATCATATAGATTTCACCAACCATGGTAAATCTTTCTTGGTCCCCATCAACCTTGACAATTCCTTCTCTGACTCATACCTCTGTGAAATCACAACACTCCTGCACACCAAGGGTTCTCTTCCAGAGAGTCTAAAGAATTATGAGGGTCTTTTCAGTGAAGCAAGCTGCAATGAACTCCCTGCCCACCAAGCTTTGGACTTAAGAATTGATATCATCCCTGGTAGCACACCAACTTGGGGAGAACTGTACCCCACCAACAGGGCCCAGGGTATGCACTCAAGGAGTATCTTGACAAAAACCTTTGAAAAGGGTTCATCCATAGATCAAACTCTTCTTGCTCCTCTCCCATCTTCTTTGTTAAAAAATCTGATGGCACCCTTTTCCCCGTGGTTGACTACACTAAACTTAACTCAATCACCATCAAAAATTGCAATCCTCTTCCTGCTTCAGAAACCCTCACAGACAAACTTACAGGGGCACAGATATTCTCCAAACTAGACCTACAAAACGCCTATAACCAGATCCGCATTTCCAAGGGGGATGAGTGAAAAACAGCCATTAGAACACCCTTTGGCCTGTATTAATACCTAGTCATGCCCTTTGGTCTCAGCAACGCCTCAGCAGCCTTCTGAGGACTCATGAACAAAGTGCTATTCCCCTTTCTAGATACTAGTGTGGTGGTATATCTTGACAACATCCTTATTTACTTGCCTGACAAGGAAAGTCATGTTGAACACTTGAAGGAAGTGATGGACGCTCTTACCAGGGTCAACCTTTTTTTTAAACTATCTAAGTGCAAGTTTTTTGCAACAGAAGTTGAGTTCTTGGGGTACTGCCTCAAGCTAGGAGGCTTTGCAATTGCTCTCTCCAAGGTGGAAGCTGTCCTGAACTGGCCTGTCTCTACCTCTTGCACTAAGCTTAGAGGGTTCCTTGGGCTAGCCAACTTTTGCAGGAAATTCATCAAGGATTTCTCAGCCACTGCTCTACCTCTCACTGCTCTTACCTCTAGCAAGGTGCCCTTTGACTGGTCCAATTCTGCTCAGGAATCCTTTGATTGCTTGAAACAGTCTTTCACTTCTGCCCCAGTAATCCTTTGCCCTGACCTGGAATGTCAATTTTTTTTGGAGACAGACGCTTTGGATTATGCCTTGGGAGCGGTACTGATCCAGCTTGGGGAGGATGGTGAAAGCCACCCTGTGGCTTTCTACTCCTATAAGCTCTTAGATTGGGAGCAAAACTATCATGTGTATGAGAAGGAGTTTTACGCAATAGTAAACTCACTTAAACACTGGCAACTTTATCTGGAGGGAAGTAAGTTCCCTACCATCATCAGGACAGATCATAACAACCTCCTCTACTTTACAGAGAAAAGGAAGATAACACCCTGCCTTGCCAGATGATCAATCAACCTCCTGGCTTTTGACTTCACAATTAAATACGCTCCTGGTAAAATGAACGTGGTCCCAGATGCTATTAGCCAATGCAAAGACCTGAAGGACAATAATACTCAAAATCATGACAACAATAATCAATTGGTTCTGAAAGCTTCTCAATTCCTTTCCATCCTCATTGAGATTTTGGTATATACTTCCTTGGACCAGGAGATCATGGAAGCACAGATGCACTCACAATTTCAAATAGAGCTTGAGGTAATTTTATGAAGCTTGCCAAAGACCAACACAATCAACAACCAGGGGATAACATATGTCAAAGGTGCCTTGGTGGTCCCTAAAGGGGGACTCCAAACTAAGGTAATACTACACATGCATGAGAGTTCCCTGTCCGGACATGGTGGGTTGCTCAAAACCTTGAAGCCCTCAGGCGTCAATACTGGTGGCCTGGAATGAAGAAGGATGTCAAGTCTTGTATCTCCAACTGTCTTGGTTGTGGGAGAAACAAACCCTCTAATACCAAGCCCCAGGGACTCCTCCAACCCCTACCTATTCCAGTTTGCCCATGGTTTTCCATATCAATGGACTTCATAGTGGACTTACCTATGAGTGAAGGGAACACTGGCATCATGGTTGTGGTAGACCACATGACCAAATATTCCACTCACATTCCCTTTTCTTCATGCACCTCAAAGGAAGTAGCAAACATGTTCTTCCACAAGGTGATCAGTGATCATGGGCTCTCTAAGGACATTGTCTCAGATTGAGGTGTCCAATTCACCTCCTGTTTCTGGAAGGCTCTAATGGACAAGATGAGGATGGTGGTGAACTTATCAACTTCTTTTCACCCCTAAACAGATGGCCAAACCAAGCGCGTAAATCAAGTACTGGAGGGATACTTGCAGAAATACGTAAATTTACAGCAGGACAATTGGGTTCACTATTGCCACCTAGCCCAATTATGTTATAACACTGCACATCATGGCTCAATTGGTATGTCTCCCTTCTTTGCCAACTTTGGTTTTTGTTGGAGTCCTTCCCCTCTGATCTCAAAGAATCCTCCTTCTGTTGCAGATCCTGAATGGATTAGACGTTAAGTTGTCTATCTAGGGATTAAGCAATGGAACAATTGCATAGTTGCGCTATTGCATCCTGATTCTACTAGTGATAAAGACGTTTAAAACGCCCCTAAAACAGGTGTTTAATTTGCCTATCAAATGCGCACAAGGCACAGGCTTCACTTCCGGGATTATAAATAGAACAACAAAGTTATTTATATCTACCTCCTTAAGGAAAGCCGCAAGGAAGCGGCTGTTCTCTTGCGCAGGACTTTTAGCTGTGCCAATCCACTCTCCTCCATTTGGAAAGTGCTTCTGTCTGTGCCTTCCTGCCTCTGGTGGCAATTTCCCTGCCTCACACTATATAAGTGTGATACTATCTAAATAAATACCAGTTTTGTCTATACACCTTATTATTCTTCTGTCCTTCATAGGCTGTCACTATACCATCAACAGGTATAGTATTAAGCATTAGGTCACTGGCTAACTGTTTGTAGAAACTAGCAACCCTTTGCTGCAACTTTTACAACATTGGCTCTCATGCCTTACAACACCAACAGTCCCCACCCCCGCGGTCCTTTCAATGAGGAGGGAGGAATGCCCCTGGCCCAGTCTCCTGCCACTGCTTCTCCTTACCACTAGGCACTGGCCTTTACTGCTGCTAATGCTCATGCTGGGGAAAGAGCAGGTGCTTCCTATATCCTGCCCAACCTAAGCCAATTCATGCCAGAACATCAACACCCCCAGGCTATTGTTTTTGGTCAACCACTGCTCCTACAAGCCCCTGCCCCCTTGGAGATGGACGCCAACTCTTCACCTTTCAAGGACGCCATCTGTAATGCCATACACGCCATGGATGCTGGTGCTGCTGGCAATGGTTCTTGCTCTGAAAACCTGGCCATTCAGCAGCCTTCTGCTGAAAACGCCTTGGGTTGCTTTCAGAATCTCTCCCAGTTCAACCCTGACCAGCTCTGCTGTGACCTCTGTACTGTTGAACATATCAAGGACTACTTACAACAATTCACTCATCCTGCCATATGCCACAGCCAAGTGCACCTGGGCTGCATCCAAAGCCTAGTGCATGACCAGAGAATACTGGTATCTAACCAACAGACGTTCCTCCAGGTCCTTTACTCTGAGCTTGGCAATACTTTCACCACTGTCAATCAGTATCTTGCCAAAGTCACCAACACCCAGAACACCATGCTCCACTGGGTTGATGCCATCAAAGCGAGTATAGCTAAGCTAGCTCCAGTGCATGTGGTACAGAACCTCACCCATCAGGGTGTAGACACCAATTTTATTAGTGTGGTTATAAACCACGTGCTGGAGACTGGCCCCATGGTTTGAAGCCTGACTCATGAGATGGAAGTCTTAGCCCGCCGCCTTGTCATCATCCCCTTGTTCACCCCCACATCTGCTGCCACCAACAACTCCCCTTCCAGTGCCCTTCTCAGTCAAGACATCCTTGAGCTCTTTGATCACTACAAGAAGATGCAGACAGAATTGGTCCAGCAGAGTGTCAATCCTGCCTTCCTGTTTGATGGCTACCACACTGTGTCAGAACTTCAGGATTGTCTCAAACTTTGCCAATTTCATGATAGAGCCAACAGCCAGACCCAAGTCAGGAAGGACTAGGAAGTAATAGCCTTGCTCTAAGCTGAGCTTGCCACCCACAAAAAGCACATCACCTCTCTGGAAGATGACTTGGATATCACCTGTCAGGAGAACAAGGTCTACCAAGATGAGCTGGACAAGCAACAACTTCTCCTGGACGCCTTCCAGAGCCAATTGGATAGGATGGACAGTAAGATTATGGCCGTCAACTTACAGGCTATGTCCATCAACTCCAAGAGTCACCACAGTCCACTGAGGTCCTCTAGTCCTGAGTTCTATTGTAGCTACAAAAGCAATGAGGACCACACTTGGTTGGCTCCTAACACTGTACAAGTATTAGATCCAGTACTGGAGTCTGAGGATGACGTCCTGGCCACCCCTGAAGCTTCTGGAGCTGCTCAAGACAGAGAAGGTTAACGCAAAGCCCAGCAAGAGGAAAATTGTTGCCATGCCTCTGAGGCTAGGTTTACTACCTCCACTCTCAGCTGTTCCCGTCTCATCTGCTCTCCAGTGAGGATCACATCTGCTCCCCTCCAACATGGCTCCAACAACTTCAAGCCTGTCAATCTACCCAAGCTTGACTGCAAGAGCAATGTGGCCATTTTCTTACGTCTGTACCAGAACTCCATGTATGGCGCAGACAATGCCATGAGGGACTCCACAATCATCAACTGTCTGGATGCTGAGACTCAAACCATTATCTTGCCACGTCTCCCTGAGAATAGCTGGACTTTTGCCAATGTCTCCAGAGCCTTGACAGAAGAATTCGGTAGCCAAGAAGCACTCCTTGGTCATAAGATGGACTTTTCTGACACCAAGTTAAAGGTGGGGGAAACTCTAGAAGTTTTCACTTCTAGGTTCTACCTTGAAGCTCAAACTCTGTTGTCTATGAGTGTGGTGCAGCTTATTGGTGTGCAGTCAGCACTCCTTAATGCTGTACGTGTCAACCTGGAACTATCTCTGGCCCTTAAGTCAGGCATTTACAATGCTTGCACCGTACCAGATCTGATCTGCCTCCTACGCACCTACAAGGAGGAGTTCAAAGTCCCTCTTCCTGAAGGCCGCCCTTGCCAGCAATCTGAGCATAGACCCCGGGTGGCTGTCAAGATGCCCAAGCCTTCCAACAAGGTTGGGCCTGCTCCAGTCAGCAATGGCCCCTGTACTTGCTTCAAATGTGGTATGGCTGGCCACTTCTCTTGGGAATGTAGGAATCCACGCCAAAAGATCCATCATGTAGGCATGGAGGATACTGAGGAGGACTACGCCAAGGACGCTGATATTGAGGAGGACAATGAGGACCAGTCAAAAAACTACTAAGCAGCCAGGACAAGGAGAAATCCTTGACTGCCTTTGTAATTTTGACACCCTCATCTCCCCCCATACCACTGCCCCCTGAAAAACCAGATCAGAGGCCTGCTGCCTTGCCATCCTCTGGGACCAACCCTAAGGATGAACCCTCTCTTATTGACTTCAACTCCCAACCAAATCATGAAGATGTGGAGTCTGACAGAGTTCAAGAGAATCTCCTCCATTGAGTCCTCACTGTTAACACGTGAACTCATTGGACTACACTTTGCCCTGAGGTGGGTATCCCCCAAATAGCTTGGAGAACAGTGTCCTTACCCTATGCTGAACAACTGACTCAACCAGGCATTGAAGTCACTCATGAGGAGGACAGTGCTGAACAACTGGCCAAGCTGATCCGCACAGTAAACGTCTCAGCACCACTAGAATTCCTCAAGGAAGTAAGCCCAGCTGTGGGAGCTGCCATGGCTACCTTCCTGGAGAAGTTCAAAGGACTAAGCGTATACCATGTCTTGAAGATTGTGGAGATCAGAGAGGACCGCCAGGATTGCACCTATATCAACCTGGTAGTGAACAAGACTCATGTCCAGGCCATACTGGATATTGGTGCACCTGAAAACATTATATCCTCTCAGCTGGTTAAGAAGCTTAAGCTGGCACTGGACTTGGCCTACCATGAAGAGTTTGGTACTGCTGGGCCACTGACTACTAGAGCAAAAGGAGCCTACTCTTTTCTCCTTCTTTGCTCTGGGAAGCTAATGGTCACTGCTCCTGCTATAGTTCTGGAAAACAACAGCTGACATTCTTATTGGGACTAGCTTCATGGTTCAGTATGGCACTGTGACTAACCATGGAGACCATACATTTGGAATATTGGGCCATTCCATACCCATGTTCTATCATGGTGATTGCCCATCTGACCTGCCCTTACAACGTCTGCACTACATCAATCTGGAGTATGCCAACAGAGATCTTCCAGCTGCTTATACACTGCATAGTAAGAAGGTCAAGGTGCTACCTCTCTCAATTGGGGAAGCCAAGGGTATCCCAGTCTACGCCTCCTGTAATGTGACTATCCCACCTGGCGCCCAGGTGATCCACAATACAGGCCTCTTAATGGCTCTACCAGATGGCACTTATGGAGAAATCTTTGGCATCCCTAATGCCTCCAGACTAGAACCATGGGTTGCTCCAGGCATCCTCATGCCAAGTGAAGAGAGGTACTCATACTCTTGGCCAACATGAGTCGTGAAGCTATGGTTGTCTCCAAACACCAACTTCTGGCTTATATACAACTGGAAGAGCATGACAACCTGCAGGAGACTGCCCCCTTTGCGGACTTCTCTGAGTTGGATCTACCCTGTGAGCAACCACTGGTGCTATTGATCATAAGCTGCAACTCTTTATCAGGCCTCATGGAAGAGCAGAAGGATCAAGTTATGGATCTCTTTGCCCAGTATAAAGATGTGTTTGTCAAGGATGATTATGACCTGGGCAAGGCTGCAGATGTTGCTCATCATATTGACACCCAAGGCAGTCCACCTATTCACTCCAGACCTATACAGCGTAGTCAAGCCAATTATGCTGTGGCTAATAAAGAGTTTCAGAAGATATTAGGATCTGGCTTACTGGTCCCCAGTAAAAGCCCTTGGGCTTCCCCTCTCCTGATTTTCAAAAAGAAGGATGGCAGCAACTGTGTGGTGATTGACTGCCGTTAACTGAATGCTGTTACCAAAAAGGATTCATATCCCCTCCCTTGTATTGACAACACCTTGGACCAACTGGGTGGCGCCAAGTTCTTCAGCACCATGGACCTTATCAGTGGGTACTGGCAGATTAACCTACCCCCTGCTGATCAAGAAAAATGTGCAATCATCACTGACCAAGGGCTATTTCAACCCACAAGGATGCCTCAAGGTCTATCCAATGCCCCAGCTACCTTTCAACGGGCTATGGATACAGTGATGGGCGACCTCAAACTCACCAGTGTCTTGGTCTACCTGAATGACATTAATTTGTTCTCCCAAACCTTTAATGATCACCTACAACACTTGGAAGAAGTCTTCCAGAGGTTACTTGCAGCTAATCTCAAGCTCAAGCCACGCAAGTGCAACTTCTTCAAGGAGCACCTTGAGTTCTTGGGGTTCATTATTAGCCAAGATGGACTCTGCCCTGTACCTCTGAAGGTGGAAGCCATTGAGCAAAAGCAGATCCCAGCCAATAATCAGGAGGTTCAGGTCTTCCTGGGGATGATTGGGTACTACCGCCACTTTATCCCCAACTTTACATCCCTGGGTAACCCCCTTTTTCAGCTTCTCTGTCTGATAAGGAATTCTTCTAGAGTCCAGTGTGCCAATCTGCCTTCAATGCTCTCAAAGAAACACTGACTGCAGCCCCTGTACTGGCCTACCCTGACTTTGCCAAGCTGTTTGTTGTTCATACAGATGCTAGTCTGACAGCAATTGGGGGTGTTCTCTCCCAACTGGACTCCAACAGACTTGAAAACCCTGTTGGATACTGCTCATGTATGCTTAATGTTCACAAGAGGAACTACACTGTCACCAAATGAGAGTGTCTGGCTGTGATATACTCCTACCAACAGTTCAGAGTCTATCTCCATGGGGTACATTTCACAGTTGTAACAGACCATGCCTCCTTGTAATGGCTGAAGACCCTCAAGGACCCCAAAGGATGTCTGGCGCATTGGGCCATTAAACTTCAGGTTTATGACTACAAGATCATTCATCAAGTCATGGCAGCCCACCAGAATGCTGACTGTCTCTCCCACCTTCCCACTGTTGCCTTAGTATCCCCCATGGCTGACATTCTCTATGACAAGCTTATGGAGGATCCTTCTTTGTGGGGAGAGGAGCCAGTAGAGATACAGAGGGCTCTCAAGAAGTTAGCTGTTGATACTAAGGTCTCTAAGGGACAACTCCTGAAGCTTTGTGGAGACTCTTGGCTACCCTACATATGCCCATCCCTACGCATGGACTCAGTGGTGGCTGCTCACAAGACCACTGGCCATGATGGCATACACAAGACGTTAGCTGTGTTACAGCAGCACTGCTTCTGGGAAGGAATGCACACTGACGTAGTAGATACGCTAGCCAAATGTCATTTCTGCAACATTGAGAGGCCTAAGGTTGCCAAGTTTCAACACAGACTTATACGCCCTGGGTTTGCCTTCCACACTGTAGCCATTGACATAGTGGGCCCCCTGTCAGCTACCAACAATTGCAACAAGTTCATCATTGTGGCGGTTGACCATCTGAATAAATGGGTAGAGGCCAAGGCAATTACCAACCAATCTTCACTGGTGAGAGCCACGTTCATCCTGGAGAATATCATATACAAGCATGGTTGCCCCCAGATTCTGCTGACAGACAATGGTACCAACTTCACCAGTTATACCATCCCCCGCCTCAACCAACTGATGGAAATTTGTGGGAAACTATCCACTCCTTATCAACCACAGACAAATGGCATGATAGAGCGCACTAATGGGAGCCTGGTCCAGACACTCTGGAAGCTCAGTCACCAACATGAGACTGAATGGGATACCTTCCTGCCTGTGGCCACCTTTGCATACAACATTGGGTATCATCAGGCCACTGGCAAGCCGCCCTTTCAACTTCTCTACAGCCGGAAACCAGGACTTCCCCCTTTACCATATTCCTTGGTAAAGCCCAGCCTGGCTTTGTCCCCAGAGGCGCACCTCAACAAGCTGGTTCAAACTCTTATTTGCTTGCAATCAGAGGCCTACACCGTAAACTTAAACCATAAGTTGCTTGACCTAGAGCAAGCTGCATCTAAACGCCCCGTCTTACCCACTTACCTGGTAGGAGACTCAGTCTACTTTTTCAGCAATAGAGGGTACAGCTGTGAATCCAAAATTGCCTCCATTTGGCAAGGTCCAGTTAAAGTTATCTAGAAGACCGGCCCCAACTCCTACACCCTTAAGGAGCCCCATTCTGGGCAATTGATCACTAGAGTAAAAGTTCAGTATATGTGTGCTGCTCCTAGTGACCAAGAGTAAGCCCCAATGAGGACAATAACCCAAAAAAACAAAATTTTAATTAAAAAATTCCATGGGTTGTTGTCCTGTTTGTGATAGTGTTGCACCAAAGTATGAGGAATAAGAATAAAAGAACAAGGTATTTATTGGAGACTAACAAGACTCTTCCAGTACCGCACCAACTGTTCTAACACCTGAATGACAGCCAAGAAACACAACTGGTTGCCTGCAGATCCACAAAGCCAATGACCAAGGATTGGGCAACAAACCCCCACCAAGCAAGACACACAATTGACCCCAATGTCCACAGGAAAGGTGACCCCCAAGAAGATACAGTCCCACAGAAGACTCTCGCAAAGGGCATACTCTACTGGGACCTGACCACCCACCCCGTAGAATAAGGATAAGGCCCACTCAAGGAAGACCCCCATGTTCTCCTCCCGCTTGGTATCACAGCGGTTGGTTCCTTGAAGAACAAGGTTACCTGCCATCACCATTGGCACCAGATGGGAAGTCCCCTCCACTGTGTATGACTTCAACACTTCCTGGAAGGCTTGCCAAAGACGTTGCTCAAAGTTGCCAGAGGTTTTCCAACTGACTGGTTGAGCGTCGGTAACCCCAGGTGTTGCCCAATTGCAAAGGACTGACTTCACTATGTTGGATACTGTCCCCTGTTGCAAGACTGAAAGGCCTTGACCCTCAAATTGGAATTCCTTCAGCTGAGCCTCCAAGTATTCTTCCGCCGCCCGCATGAAGAACTGCCAATGAATACTGTTACCCCTTTGCAACCCAGTTCCTATCACCTCCCTGGGCTCAGTCAAAGCTAGGAACAGCGCAGAAAACAATGGATCTGTCCCCCTAAGGCTAGCTGAGGCACCAGTAGTTGATCTAAGTGAACCCCCAAGTCCAGGTAGCTGCTGTCCACATCATGCAGGACTACTTGCTTCCCTGCTGTCTTCATCACCTCCACTGGCCTGGTATGCTTGCGCCTCCTTGGAATTACCACTTACACCTTCTTCAAGAATCTTCTTGTGACTCTTCTAGAGGGACTGTTCACCATAGCCATCACCTTGAGATGCCAGCCATTTTTAAACCTGTTGTCTAATCCAGTGGAGGGAAATGTTGCAGATCCTGAATGGATTAGACGTAAAGCCGTCCATCTAGGGATTAAGCAATGGAACAATTGTGCAGTTGCGCTATTGCATCCTGATTTTACTAGTGATAAAGACGTTTAAATTGCCCCTAAAATGGGTGTTCATATTCACCTTTCAAATGTGCACAAGGCATGGGCTTCACTTCTGGGATTATAAATAGAACAAGAAAGTTATTTATATCTACCTCCTTAAGGAAAGCCACAAGGAAGTGGTTGTTCTCTTGCGCAGGACTTTTAGCTGTTCCAATCCACTCTCCTCCATTTGGGAAGTGCTTCTGTCTGTGCCTCTCTCCCTCTGGTGACAATTCCCCCGCCTCACACTATATAAGTTTGATACTATCTAAATAAATACCAGTTTTGTCTATACACCTTATTATTCTTCTGTCCTTCATAGGCTGTCCCTATACTATCAACAGGTATAGTATTAAGAATTGGGTCACTGACTAACTGTTTGTAGAAACTAGCAACCCTTTGCTGCAACTTTCACGGCACCTTCCTTCAAGCTGATGAAATAGCCAACAGGATGAAGGAAGTGTACTCCAATCTGATTGAGTTCCTCATCAAGGCCAGGTTTGAATACAAGAAATATGCTGATTGTCATTGTTTACCAGCAAAGGAATATCCCATTGGGTCTTATGTCTATCTCAATGCCCGTAACCTGAAGTTGAAGATTCCAAGCAAAAAACTGGGTCCCAAGAAGATTGGCCCACTCAGAGTCCTTATATTCCTCTCCAGTCTGAAGTACCAACTTGACTACCAGCTGGTTCCAGTGTACATGATGTATTCTACGTAGATCTACTTACTCCCTTTGAGGGTGACCCTGAGTCCTTGTCAGGGCGGAACCCCAACCCTCAGATTGTCTCAAACACCTTTGAATGGGAGGTGGAGGACATCATTGCACATTGCCTAGTCAAGGATAAAGTACAATACTTGGTCAAATGGCTGAACTATGGAGAGGAGTCAAATTCCTGGGAACCAGTGGAGAACCTTGTCAATTGTGAACAGGTCCTGATCATGTTTCATTCCCAGGGAGAGCCTTTCCTAGGTGAGGGTAGTGTCAGGAATGCCTTGTCTATTTTTCCTGACAACAACAAGGAATTTTTATTGGTTCCATGTACTGTGGACTCTTCTCCATATGTGGGTTTTCCTCCAGGACCTAAAAATGGGTTATTAGAAGGAAGAAACAGCTCCATATTACCTTTTAAAGACACTAAATCAAGCCTGGAGGCCATCTTTTCTGTCCATATGGGGATCAAACCTGGGTTCTCTTGCTCACCTGGTGAACGCCTAAACAAAGTTAGTATATTGGGTTCAAACTCACCTTTGTCACCATGCAAGATTGCTTCCTGTAGCCAATTAGAGGTTGCAACAGGGTCAGGAGCTTTTAAATATGCTCTTGGTTTGAATGCTGAAGCTGTTGAAAGTAAACCGGGTTCTGTACTTAATAATAACCCTTTAACAGTTGTTTATCTTCTTATGGTGTTCAAATTACAATACCAGAAGCCCCCAATCTGTTGCTTCTCCAACAGCTGGGGTAAATGACACCTAGCTGTTTGAGAAGTTTCAGCAGGGACCATTGGTTATATTTTTTGAAATAACTTTTTTTTAAAAATTCAAGCCAAAGCTCCCCCTGCCAGGTTTCCTTCCCTAATTTCCCCAGTATTTCTCCAATTTCTCCTTGAAACTACAATTTAAACAGCTCTTAACAGCCTATAAAAGACTCAATCTGTCAGGGTGTTTGATTGTTCAGTTAATAAAGTCAATTTCTTCTACACCAGTTGATTCATCTCTTGCTTGATCTCTCAGTCTTGAAACCCAACACTATGACACTACCCAAGTCTTCCCAATGGGGATCATTTGGGTAAAAATGGTTGGTTTGGTTGCTCCTTGTCCAGTCCTTTACTGCAAGTGTATCCCATGGAACCAGAGCCAATTCTGGTTCATCCCCTCCTCATTACCTTGACAAGTCATGGCGCCGAGTGATATCAGGCATATGGTACACCGCCACTCCATTGTCACAGAACCCCCCCCCCATTACAGAGAAACTGCAGGTCATGGGGGCCAGTCTGCCTGCTCCTTCCTTATTCCATCCTTTGGGTTTGGCTTTCCTTCTCAGTTATCTTGGAGCTTACTTCCGTTTGGGAAGATTTAATCCTCTTTTGGGTTGATACCGTCTGATTGGAGAATTATTTCACATGGGAATGGTCTCTGTACCCATTGGTTCTCTATTCACAGGGTTGAATCCATCCACAACCATACACTTTTGGGTGGTATTTTTCCAAGAAGATGGGTTCCTGACACTATCTTAGCCAATAAATCTATATTTTAAACAAACTCCTAAAAACTTGATTAGTAGATTTTAAAAAGGCTCCACACTTCAAACAGCATGAAGCTCATTTTTCTTGTACGGGCTTTTTGTGTGTTAATTGGTTATGGTCAAGCCAATGTGAACTTTGAAACTCCCAAACCAACCCCCACCAATAAATCAGAAGATTCAATTCAGTATCATTTTGGACCACACCGCTGCCATGCTCCATATGTAGAAACAGCATTATTCCCTCCCATTATCCACCCCAAGGCCCCCTGGTTGGTATTGTGGTATACCAGAGTCTAATTTCTCTTAAACCACTTCACTCCCTTCCTGGGAAGATTCTTCTTATTTGGTCACCTCTTGAACATTTTAATGATAGGGATTCCAGTAGGGACCACTCTTGTCATGGCCCATACCAGAATCTGGCTGGACTCCTGCAGGGGAGGCAGGCCGGGCCTGGAAGGCCAAGTACACAATAGGCGCAATCCTGGCCAGATAGTTGACCGCAGTAGCTAGGGATTGTCAATTCCCAGTATGGGGAATAACCTGGTTGGCCAGCCCCAATACTGTGATATAGACAAAACCTAACTTACTAAAGTCCTGGGCAGGAGGCACAGTTGGTAAAGGAGGAGTAGGAGGGATCTCCAGCATGGAGGGCAAAATGATCTCTCTTGGTGGCCAGGAGGAGCAAATACATGAGGTTATAAAGCGTAGTGAAGTTGCAAATAAATGCAAACAGGATAGTTATATTGGTGCAAAATTAGATAGATCTTGAAAAAAATAAGGAATCCTGAGCATAAAGGTGTTTAATTTTAAGATGTCAACAAAGAAAGGGGATACCAGTGTTCCCAGCTATATCCTGCTAGAAAACTGCAATTGAGCTTACTGGCAACTTCTTATTGGTTGTCAATGGATTATTCTCAAGCTGGGTTCCATTGGTGACTCCTGATTTGTCAGTTAGATGGATCCTTTCATTATTTTTGCCCTGGGGAAGCTGGCAGGGGAATTTTGGGCCATTTGGCAACCCAAGTCCCCAATTCTGGGTTTCAGGGGGTGTGGGCCAATTAAAATATTTTCCACTCAGCTTTGGGACAGTTTTCAATTGTCCCCAGGCTTGTCATTGACCAGGGTTCAATTCTCCACTTAGAATTAAAGTTTCCTTTGGGTTAATCTGCGTGATTGATGACACAATTGTTCAGTTGCGCAATTGCTCCATTGCAAGTGTTGATCCTATGCAACATAGGGTTTTGTCTGGCCCATTATGTGCCCTGACAACTCTAGTCAAATTCAACTTGGGAGCTCTCCTTCATTTTATTGGAGAGATACTTCCCAATGAGTGGATCCCTGACAATGAGCTTCCAGTATTCTTCTTTGTGCTGACTGTGCAGGAAAGGCCAGCTGTTGTATATGAGGGATACTACTTCTAAAGCAACAAATATTTTAGATCTGATGCCCTGAAACAGTTCAAGTGTATGCATATAAGATTCCCTTATATGGTTGTCATCAACAGGGGTTAACCCCTTAAAAATTCACCTGATAACTATTCACATCCTCCTTCAAAAGATCTGTTTAAGCGCCTAATGAAGTGATACCTTTTAAACAACATCCCCCTGAAGTCAAATATATCCTTCTCAGACATAGCTCTGAATGCCCTATCAAATCTAAATGATCCCCAGAAATAAATGACACATCCTTATTATCAACTAACTATGTTCATAACTAACAGAAGAAGAGATGATTCAATCCCAGTTAACAATCCAGAAACAGCAATGATTTAGTCATTGATGATCTTGTGAAGTTTTCCAATGATGAGTCCCTACTTCTGCTGCATGAAGATCCCAATGATATTGAGGAGAGGATAATCATATATTCATCCAAGAGTCATCTTAAAGTGCTTAAGTATCAAGAGGTTTGGCTATCTGATGCCATCTTTGCCAGCTGACCCAAGATCTTTAACCAGTTATTGTCACAGTAAATTCCATAATGCCAGGAATTATTCAGCCAAGTAGGAAGGCTCAAAAAGCCAGAAACCCTTTAAAAAATTGACCAATTTAACAGACTTGAATCAAAAAGTTGATTGAAAATGGGTTATAGCTGCTCCAGTTTTCCAGTTGAATCTGATTCCCCCGTAAGCTGATGTTGATAAATTGACGTAATTTGAGGGTCACCCAATATGATCTTATTTACCAGCATGGTCATCAGAAGTTGGTCACTCAAGGGTTCTTTGCAACCTGGACTAGATACTCACTTGACAATGTGGAAGGAATAGGAGCCCAGGATCCAGGTGGTATTGCTTAGTTGAATTTTGATATATATTGAATAATTTTCCCTGTTTTGACTCTTAAGAGTTGAGTCCTCCCAAAGTTTACTCAATAAAAATCACATATTCCCTGGCCTAACTTTACTTTTGAAATGCATCCTGTAGTTGGCCTTCTGTGCTACATTCCCTACAATCTAATTCTTAGCCGGATTATTATAGGAAGATGGGGGCCTGCTGTTGGTACTTTGTTGTTGTTGCCACCAAATGTTAATCCAATGCCTGTCAATCTTGGAGCTGTTCCTACTCCTGTTGAAGCTAAAAATCATTTGCTGTCCCAATATCCTGAATTTTATGCTGAATATACTTTGATTCTCTTGCAGGTCATTTATCTAGGGCTTTTCTGATTGGGGTTAATTATTTTACTTAATCCTATTATCTCATTTGGAAATTTCACAAAACGGTATTTGAAGCTGTGTTGGTGGTTAATCATTAACTCTATGTGGATTTGGTGGGTGATTCCCCACCACATAGAGACAGCTTCTTATTACCCTGTGATTTCTGTCACATTACTCAACTCTTCTACATCTGAGTTTTTGGAAGCAGTTTGTCATGAGTTTGTGTTTCTTTACTCCTGCTTTGTTGATATATTGATGTTCACCGTGTTTATTTACATCAGTTCTTTTCTGAGTTTTCAGTTTGAATTTTTCTTTAATTTTGGTTTCCATCTCTGGTTGCAGTTGTTGAGACTGGAACATCTGTTTTCTATTTCTGCTGTGCCATGTTATTTTGGCATCTGGATTATTTTTCTGCTCTACCCATTGATGAAATTTTGTGTGAAGTTTTGTCAGCCTTATCAATCTATTCTGGCTCTAGCCTTAGCCACAAATTGCAAGTTTACCATGTGATGATAAATGTTTCAGAGGATGCTTGTGAATGGTTGTTATCTGCGGTGGAGCGCAATCCACATGTTTTAACTAAAAGTGCATCTCTTTGCTTGTTAAAAAATTGTGTATATCTATTGAGGAGCTCAAAGTATATCATAAGTTGTACACCTTCTAACAGGGTACTACTCTGCTCTTGATATTTCTTCCTCAGTTTCTTGCCTACTTCCATACAATCAATGTTCCTGAGGTGAATAAACTCTTGGTGTTGTGGTTAGTAGTTGACCAGAATGCCCAGGATCTGGTAGTTTGGGATTCCCTGTTAACCACAACTGAGGCCCTAGTAAGTCAAATTCTTTCTCTGGTCTCAAATCTGTCAACTTCCAAACAAGGTGTTATGGAAATTGAAGCCAAACCTGCTGCTTGCTCCTGGTTTTCTGGTAATTGCTATGTGGTGGCTTTGTCCAGTCATAATTGTGATTGCTCCCCTTGTGTTTTTTCTCAGTTGCAATTGGCTATCTTTAACAAACCTTCCAAGTTAAACAAAGCGCCAGTGGTGGCAACTACCAAGAGCTCTTTGTTTATACTCCAACATGTTGTGCCTGAAAATTCTTTGGTAGTTGAGTCCAAAGAGTTGCCTCTTGTCCCCATTGATTGTGATTGTCCTGTCCTTCCTGAAGCCTTCCAAGAAATGATTGAGTGTTATTTTCAGGAGCATCCTGCCTCCTTAGCTGCCATCTGTACCACCAAGGAGAAATAAGATCCTTCTGAGGTTGCATTGTTTGCAGTAAATAAATCTACTTCTGGTTACTTCTTAATTTTATGAAAGCATTGATAATAGCCAAACTATCTTCCAGCCAGCCATTCTGTTGGATACTGGTGCTTCTGAGAAGTTCATTAGTGTCAAGACTTCCAATTTGCTACAGCTCAAGTATCATCCTGGAATACTAGTCAGGGGTGGAAACTTTCAAACATTTCCCTATTTTCAACTTAAGAAACTAGTGACATTTGTAGTTGTGGGCCAATCTTTTACTGCAAAGTTCTCCATATTCCCTGCTCTTATGTAGCCTATTATCTTAGGATTGAGCTGGTGGCAGGACCATAATTTATTGACTCTGCTAAAAGAAAATGCATTACAAGTGGACCACTCTTCAGTCATCACCATTTTTATATTGTTGTTAGATATGTTGGAATTAGAGCAGTCTTCACAGACAATCCAGTTGGTTCCTGTTCCTACACTTGTAAGCTCAGATTTACCAGCATGCCTTCAACCCTGGTCTGCGGTATTTGATGCCACTAGGGGCAAGGTCCTTCCCAAAAAACTCAGTTCAACTTTTACTTTAAGGTTACCGTTGATCTGATTTATATTGCATCTTCCATTTACCCTTTGACCTTAAAGGAAGACACATGTTTGGAGGAGTGGACTCATGACATGTTAGCCAAGGGATACATATTAAAGAAGGCTTCTTCAATTTGTTCTCTGTTGTTGTTTTTCCAAAAATCTGATGATTCTCTTAGACCTTGTGTTGACTATAGAAATTTGAACAACATCACAATCCCTGACCCCTACCCTTTGCCTCTCAAAGCACAAATTCCTTGGTGTGTTGAGAAGGCAAAGGTTTTCTCAAAACTTGATCTGTTGAATGCATTCAACCAGATTAGGATTGCAGAAGAAGTGGAGTGGTTGACGGCGTTCAGAACTAAGAAAGTTATCTTCCTGTTCCATGTTATGCCTTTTGGATTGAAAAATTCCCCGGCTTGCTTTCAGCGGTTGATTGACTTGGTTTTGGGAGATCTCCTGGATGTATGTGCTGTTGTGTACTGTAAATTCAGAACCTGAACGTAAAAATGTGGGATTATCAAATCCTTGGTCCAAATTTCAAATCACTTTTGCAGGCAACTCAGCTGAGTGAAAAATAAAATATTTAATAAAATCAAACATTTAATTTGACTTTTTTTGATTTATTTAAATTGGCAAATTTCAAATCTCTTGAGCAGATAACTCAACTAACAAAAGAAAAAACCCAGCAAACAAATGCAGGATACATGAATCAGAAATGCGGGATTCTAATGTACAATTTGAGATTTCCTGTATTTCAAACAAATCAAAGACATCATGTAAAACTTAACAAATCTGAAATTGCGGAATTGTCAAATCCAAGAGCCAAGTTTCAAATCATAATTGCAAGGAATTTGAAATAAATATAATTTATGGGTGTCTCAAAAAGGATGCTAAAGGATCTAGAGTGTATTTGTGCTGATTCTTTTAGGAATTATAGGCATTCTCAAAAATCACCCTATTCTAATTTAGGATGGCTAAAGTTTAGATCATAGTATTCACAAAATTAACATATATAACAAAAAAATTGGCTAAAATATACATTCCTCTTCTTGAGTTTAAAATTTTAATGAAAATTTATTATGTCTTCTTTCAATAGCAACCAAGTCAATGAGCTGTTCCCTGGCCTTGATGAAACCATGCAGGGCTACACTGGGTCTCTTAACAGTGAAGCCTCTGTCTATGGCCACTCCCAACCTGCAGGCCCCTCTGCAAGCCCCACCCAGGAGTCTATTCTTTCTCCTGCAACTTCCAGCATAGCCCTGTTTGTCCACCATGCACAGGCAGCTGCCAACCCAAATCCCTTATCAGCAATGGCATCTGGAACCAGCCATTTTAGCCATGGGGTCACCCAGAGAGCCCAGGACACCAAAACAGCCAATCAGATGGCATTTACCAGTTCACAAGATGAACATATCCCTCCCCCAGCCAATCAGCCTACAAGACACAGAAGAAAATTAATCACTCCAGAAATTGTTTTCAAAAGGGTTGAAAAGCGAGGGATGCTTATGTCACTTGGGAAAATTATGGCCGCAATGGGGTTTGCAAAGTCCACTGTGGCTGCAACCCTGTGAGCCCACGCCAACTGTGGCCGCCCTACCAAGAAGACCCTGACTGGTGCCTGTACTTCAACCAAAGGTGATACAGCCCATCCCATTATGATAGTCATTATGGAATGTGACCTGTGGATGCCCCTGGTCCAGGTACGTCTCCAGTTGGGACTCCACAGCATCTTCACCAACAAAAGAACGGTGAATTTGTGGATGCACAGAGTTGTGGTTGCTGCTAGAATCTTGTCCAATCAAGTTCTCAGTGGCCCCGTTTTGGTGGACACTGACCCATACAATTCAACTATTATTAATTTTATCAAAGGGAGGGCAATGAGGGCCTGTAATGACATAATCTTCCTGTTGTATGCTAAGATATCTGCAAGTATCCAAGGCTTTGGAGAGAAGCATATCCAGTCTGACGTGTACAAGCGTGGCCCAATATTGTATTGGTTTGTTGGGGTTTTATTGGAAGTTTCCCCATTGGGCGTCAATTATTACTCTGCAATATCAAACACTGCAGATGGGTATGCCTACCAGACAAAGCTCAAGGCCATGCTGGAGGAGTGGGCCACATAAAACACTGTGCACATAGTTGTACTGAGTGCAGAGATGGAGCAGCAGGAATGGGCAATCCAAGAAATCAGGGCTGCAGGGCATACCTGCTGGTCCTACCCCATCAGCTATGCCATCATGCATCTTGCAGATATATGTCTCTACAATTTTGGTTCTACCCTCAGGCGCTTTAAGCCTGCCACCTACAATAAACTATGCACCCAAATTGATAAGGGGTATGAGCTTTTCCCTTTGCGTCTATCCAGAACTTATTTGATCTCATCATCTTTTATGCAAGTGATAGTGATAAGTCCAGAAAGGATCCCTGCCTTCCCCCACGCCAGTCCATCCGTTTTTTCAAGCCAAAATATGTGATGGAGGAAGAATTTGAGCAATTGAAGCAATCAGCTCTTGCTGCCCCTTCCCAGTCAACAAACCCTGCCTCCCCAACCCCCCCATCAAGCCACCTGCCTTCCAACCCTGACTCCCAAACCACCACCTATTCCCTCACCACTATCTCTGATGCTGTCCCTTTCATAGGCGCAGATGAAGGCAATGTTCATTCTGCTTATTCCCTCCCATTCCTGTCCTTTGATTAGTAAATAAATCTTTTCTTTGTGACAACTCATTAAAATTGATTTTGTTCTTTAAGTTCATAATTAATAATATATTTTTTACATTATTAGAATTTCCCATAATTAATAAAATGTTGTACATTTTACAAATAGCTTAAAATTATGAGCAGACATATTTTTCATCATCATTAATAAATTAAAGACAATAAACGTAAATATTGCATTAGAATATTGCAATTAGACGTCAACTCTTGATATTTTGATATTATGTGCATAACTCAATGCATTTTGTTTAATAAAATCCATTGTAAACTTGGCCTTTTCTATTATAATTTAATGAAATGGACTGTGTTTATATTAGGGCCATTACCTCTTAGTATAATATTAATAATTAGTGCATTTTACAGCCTGTATATTTACCTATTAGTAATAGTTCTGTAAACTTTTCAGTTGGATTTTGCGAGGTAATAATTTAATGGGTTAACAAATTACTGTTTATTACCTCGCAAAATCTGACTGAAAAGTTTACAGAATTATTACCAATAGGTAAATATACAGGCTGTAAAATGCACTAATTTTTAATATTTGTACTAAGCGTCAATGGCTCTCTAATATAAACACAATATGTTTTAATAAATTATAATGGAAAAGGCCAAGTTTACAATGGATTTTATTAAACAAAATGCATTGAGTCATGCACATAATATCAAAATATCAAGAGTTGACGTCTAAATGCAATGTTCTAATGCAATATTTAGTTTATTGTCTTTAATTTATTAATGATGATGAAAAATATGTCTGCATTGAAGATAGTACTATAAAAACCAGTTGTTTGATGGAATTCAAACAAAATGTCAACAATCTATAACTTGATCAACAAATTAGAAGCACACCTGCAAAAGGTTGTTGAAATAGAAAAAAATATCAGGGAAATAGTGACAGGAAAGCTGGGTAACAAGGGCCAGCCACTAATCCAGTCAAAAGAAGATGCTCTGGATAAATTGGGAAATATTATAGATGAAAAGAACAAAGAAGCATTACTTAATCTACAGGGAACAATTTTATCAAGTCTGAAGTTCAACAACGCGGCCTACAATTTTTGGGAGTTCTGGCAGGGGGCCAAAGAAAACAATAGGATCAAACTAATTGAAGGAACTGAAATTCAAAAGGAAATTAACACCAATGAAGAGGAAAACAATCAAATGGAAACAGATGAAAAATGAAACATAATCAAGAAGCAGAAGCGCTTCAATAAATACAGAAACTTTATCAAATGAAAACCAAGAAGAAACACAAGTTGCAAGAAAGATAAGAAAAAATTCAGCCTAGAAAAATTAATGAAGAGCATCCAATGCTCATGAAGTTTGCCAAAGTGGCGCCTGTGGCTGAGGGGGCCACAGGGGAAACCATTAGTAAGTCTTTTTATGTTTTACTTATATTTATTTCAGTCATCACCAGGAATGAGGATGAGGTTGCATAAGTGGCAGCTTTTACACCGAGTTGGTTTTACGGGGGTTACCAGTCACTGGTGGCCCCTGTAAAACAAATAAATAAAAACCAAATAAATAAAATAATCCAACAGAATATGAATAATTTTTTTAATATTAAATCTTAAGATAGGGAATATTCACCACCTGCAGGGTGCTTGCCATGGATAAGGGAAGCATATGAAATAGGATCAAATATCAAAATCAAAGAAATGAATGAAATTTGCAGGGATATCAAACTGAACTTTGATGAATATATGTACAAAAGCATTCAAAGAGTCCTCTTCACAAACATCAACAAATATGAAAAGAATTTAATAAAAACCGACTTTCAAATTTGAACTGAATATTTAAAAACTGCAATTTTTAATCAAGTATTTAAGGCACTATCAAATAAAGTTGGGGATGCAGTCCTTGTGAATAATTTTAAACCTTTATTAATATTGTTTGCCAAGGCCTGGGGGGCTGATTCAAGTTGGGCGCCCCCTGGAACCCTCTTCAAGTTCAATCAAACATCCTATATTAATAGTTTAGTTCAAACTTTCAAAAAATTATGCATGTTCTTGGAAAAGTATACCTCACAGAGAATCCATGTTGCGGTATACCTGGGAATCCTCCTACAATGTATATTAAAAACCAACGTCAAAAAGTTAGAGAATGTACCTATTCACATGGATATTTGCCGTGTAGCCCTTGTCTGCCAGAAGACACCACAGGGATATAGGACAGTTGAGCATGTCCTGTATGACTCCTTTGCATTGGCAACGTTATACGGGTACTATGTGCCCCCTGAAAAAAACCTATTGATTGATTCCCTCACCCGCCTGCCTTTTATCAAACAATCAACAACCACCAAGTACAGAGTGCCATCCCTCTAGCAATTGCATCCAGGGTTGTCCACCACGTACAGAAGAGTATGTGGATCCAATTAGATGCTTTAGCCAAAAACTTAATTTTGGGGTATAATTCCCCCGGAATAATCACATTCCTTTGCAATCAATATCCCCAATAAATATTTTCCCCTTGCAAATTAAATTTTATTTTTTTTACCTTTTTATATTTTAATACAAAAATTTTAATATTGAAATATGTAATATTAAATTTTACTATAAAAATTTTAATATTACATATTTAAATATTAAAAATTTAGTATCTAAAAGTTAATATTAAAATTTTAATAATACATATTACAATATTAAAAATTTTAATATCAAATATTTTGATATTGAATAAATCACAATTTAATAAAAATTTTATATTTTGATTATTTAAACTTTAATATTTAACTTTTAAGATTTATAATTATAATTTTACTTTTGATATTTTAATTTTGATATTTTAATTTTAATTTTAAATTTTAGTATGTAAATTATAATATTAATATATCATAATATATTACAAGACATTAGTTAAAGTTGTGACCACGTCAAATATTAAAAATAAGTTAAAAATGTTTTTATTTATTAGCTTGTCAAGTACAGGTTTATTTATCACATAGATAAACATCAAGAATTGAATTTATCTGCATCATGCAGCCAGCTCCACTATTGTTCTAAACAAATGATTGTTTAGAACTCAAATTACCTTTCTCTTATAATGTGATTTGATAAACATATTTGATATACTTGACCCGCGTCCGAAGTACTAATTAGTAAGCAATAATGAAAATCATTGGTTGCCGTGTTGTGTGGTTATCGTGGCACTGAAATAACAAGGATCTGATAGTGACATGCAAGGTCCAATATGTGGCTTAAAAAAGCCAAAGTACCATCAACAATTCACAATTATTTAAATAAACTAATTTATTTCTATCTTTTTTAATTTATTCATTTGTTAGCGCAAAAGCCAATAATAATATTCAGTGCATTATAATAAAAATATATTCCTCATACCTAGTATAATTAATTTTACTTACCTTTTCTATGTATTCTTAAATGTCTATAATGCATTCAAACGACACATTATTATATATAAATAATAATTATTGAATCCTAATAAAAACAAACTAAATCAAACCCTGAGCGCCCATTTATCTGATTGGCTTGGAGGCCAGGGCTTTAGGGAGGAAGGATTTCAAGTGCTCATAAAAAGCTGCCACAACATTGGGTGGCATTGCAAATTGGCTGATCTCAAGAATGTTGAAGAGATCCTCTGTGTCCTGAGGGAGGCCTTGTTTCACCTTATTCTTGATCCAACCAAACACCTCCTTGATTGGATTCAGAAATGGAGAATAGGGTGGAAGGAAGAGGAGTCTCATTGGGCAGTCTGCAAGGCAGTGGCTGGCAGAATGGCTCTTTTTGTTGATGGGGGGAACTCGGACACAACCAGATCCACTTTGTAGAGCCCAACATTATCAAGCATAACAACGTTGGTTGTGCCGCTGTAATTTATTCAATTGTACTCCTTGACAGCTTGGAGAAAATTGAGAAAGGTCCTGCTGTTATGAGAGCCTTTAATCATCTGATACTGGTCTAACCTGCAAGGACCAAGAAGCACAACCATGGAATAGATCTGGGAACAGTCAGCTGCACAATGGGCTATGCCGTCCTTGGACCCCTTCTTGATCCACCCATGCTTAGACCTGAGTGAGGAGGAAAACAATGATTTGTTGATATAGAAGAACTGGACATTCACAGTCTCCTTTAGTGCCAGATATGTCTCAGCATAAATTTGTTGATCCTTGATGGTCTTTTCACTGTTCCTATTGTACAGAGAAACTCCAAGCACCTTCCATAAGAAACCCAAATCAACCATTGCTTTGTAAACAAGGGTTTTAGAAACAGAAAGCCCAAACTCTGTGACAAGCATTGATTGGACAGCAAGTGTGTCTAGGTGGCAATCATTGGCTACCCACTGCTTGATTGCCTCAAGATGGGTGGGCTGAATTAGGCTGGGCTGCTGCTTAGCCTTGCCAGATTTTTGCAATTTGCCCAGTGCTGCCATACTTGGTGTTGATGTTGGCAATGTATCTGGCTGTGACATCAAATTGGGAAGCAATATCCCAAACTGCCATTCCCCCGTTCAAGCAGTTAAGGAGAGCTTTACACTCAATATCTGTCAACCGACGCCGGCCTTTGGCAGGTACCACGGCATCCTGGCTACCAGGCTTGACACAGGGGATGGGGACCTTTGTGTAGAAGGTGGGATCACGCTTGGTTGCGCTGGTGCCGTCAATGGTGGCATGAGACACAGGCACAGATGGCTCAACAGTTGTGGCCAATGGCTGATAGGAGGTATCAAAGACATGGGGGCAGAAAGTAGCAACTCTTGGGTCAAGAGTGCGGGGCCGGATGACAACTGGGTAAACAGTGGAGGTGTAAGTAACCTCATTATTCCTGATGATCCTGGTATAGAAGACTTTTGTGGCAGGCCTTGAGAGTGGCTTCTGTCTGGGATTCAGGCTGGTTGATTGGGCTTAGGATGTGGGAGGTGGTTGGCTGGCAATGACACCTTGGGAGGCCTGTGTATTGGCATGACTCCCCTTGATTTGGGTTCTGGGTCTGTTCTTGGACCCTCTGGGACGCCCTTGTGGACAGGCTGCCCTGCAGGCTGGTGCAGGAGTGGGTTAAGAATGTGATTGAAGGTCCATAAAAATAAAACAAAAAATATATATTAGATTAAATATATATTTATTTGGATTTATTGGTTTAGTTGTGGGTAGTTATTTTCTCTTGAGTTAGCCTTGAATAGTAACAGAATTTCTATATCCGCAATTTGAAGTGAATAATATTGTATACTTTCTGGGTTTGGATGATTTTAAAGCTTAATAACTTTTTATGTCTAATTATGGTTATTGAGATTGAATTTTTAGTTTGATTTTAGTTGTGGTGGAGCTTCTTTATTTGGGTTGGTGTTTACTAGTGTACATTAAATTTGAATTCCAGTTCCTGCAATCAATATCTGAGTTTACTAGTGGCATTCAAAAGTAATTTGAAATTTGGTTCATGGATTTGATAATCCCGCAATTTCAAAAAACATATTAACCTTAATGAAAATGGTTGATGGATTTGAACACTTCAAATCTGATTCCAGTTACTTTATTTTGTCCATTAGATTTATGCAGCTTGACTTGAACTTTGCAAAGTGTCTATGAGTTCCCGCATTTTCAAATATTCAAATAAATACTCAAAAAAATCAATTTAATTAAAAAAGGCCATCCTGCAAAAGTGATTCAAAATTTGGACCAAGGATTTGACAATCCCGCATTTTTACGTTCAGGTTCTGAATTTACACACATGGACAACATCTTAGTGTTCTCTCTGGATGAGGAGTCTCATAAGGCTCATCTTTCAGCAGTTGCAGAGCACATCCTTCATGCTAATTTGATCATCAAAAGGAGTAAGTGTGAATTCTTTAAATGTAAGGTTACCTTTCTGGGTAATATTATCTTTGAGGATGGTCACACTATTGCCCCTGACAAGGAAGCAGCAGTTTGCAAGTATGATACTCCTGTGACAGTATCCCAACTTTACAGTTTCTTGGGGACCTGTACTTTCTTGAAAAAGTTTACCCCTCATCTGTCAGAAGTGGCAGCCCCCTTGTATTCAGCTAGCAGGAAAACAACTTTAGTCTGGACGCCTGAGTGTGCAGAAGCGTTTTCAGCAGTCAAGGCTCTTTTGCTGTCCTCTCCAGTTTTAGAATATGTGGACCCAGAGCTTCCTTTTGTGATCTCCACAGATGCCTCCAAATATGCTGTGGCTGGTGTGTTGCTACAAACTGCCGGCAATGGTGTTGAAAGACTGGTGGGGTACTTCTCCAGGAAGATGGGGGTTCAGGAACACAGTTACACAATTTAAAACAAGAAATTGTTGGCAGTTGTGGAATCTTTAAAGCATTGGTATCACCACCTCATTTCAGTTTGTCATTTTTTTGTGTTAAGAACCAACCATAAAGCTCTCCTGTACTATTGTCAACCCAGGGATTTTTCAGGTGGCCAATTTAGATGGTATGATGATCTGACAAGATACAAGTTCTGCTACAAGTTTATTAAAGGAATTGATAATCACTTGGTAGATGGGTTGAGTGGAAACCCTTCCCATCTCCAGATGCTATCATGGATGTTAAGTTTAACACACATACTTTGATTCCAGATGAGGCTTTGGACCCCTTTGTATTAACTCTACTTGCTATGCTTGCTGCCATGTCTCTAACCAAGAGCGCAGACTTAGGTTTATATTCCAAAGTTAAGTTCTTATAGCCTCTGTCCAAGGGTTATGATAGGTTACTAGAACTAGCATGTGCACATCCAGTAGACCAACCATAGGATTATCACAAGATATGACCATTTCTTTATCATCAAGGTTGCTTGTGGGTTCCAGAGGGAGCCATTCAGGACAAAATCATGGAGGCCTATCACACCTGTCCTACAGCAGGCCATCCAGGGAAAAATAAAACAGTGGAACTAACTCACCAACAGTTTTCTTGAAAAGGTTTGACAGGGCAGGTAGCGGCTTTTGTTTGAGACTGCTGGTATGTGTTTGGTATAAGGCAAGTAGGAACAAGACTACTGGATTGCTAGTTTCACTTCAGCCTGCTGCAGGGCCCTGGACATTGGTGTTGGTGGATTTTATTGGTGAACTTCCAGATTCTAATGGGTTTAACACAATCATGGTGATGGTAGATTGTTTCACAAAAATGTCTCACTTTGTACCCTGCTCAACCACAATTACTTTGGTGGAAACAGCTAGGTTGTTTGTGAATAGGATATTCTCCCTACATGGTATACCAATGGAGATTGTGAGTGACTGTGGGCCATAATTTATTGCTCAATTCTGGGAAGCTTTTACTGGAATTCTTGGTATCAAATTGTGCCATTCCACGGCTTTTCACCCTCAATCCAATGGAAAAACAGAGAGGGTAAACCAAAGTTTGGAGGTTTGCCTACATTGCTACACTAATGCACAACAAGATGACTGGTGTGCTAACCTACCCATGGCAGAGTTCACATATAATAACGCCCCACACACATTGACTCAGGTTTTGACATTCTATGCCAATGTGGGTTGCAATTCCTTGTCTAACATGGGTCCTTGATTGGTTAGAAAAGTGGAAGCCGCAACTGATCAAGCCGCTGCATTGAAGCAGGTTCATCAGGAGCTCCAGATTACTCTTGCCGCTGCCATGACAACTTACAAGTAATATGCAGATTGCAAGCGTCAGGAAGGTCCAACCTACTGGCACAAAAATCTAGTCATTGTGGATTCCTATAATATGAAATTGAAGGTCCCCTGTTGCAAGTTAGGACCCAAGCAAGTGGATCCTTTCAAAGTTGAATGTAAAATTGGTCTCTCCATGTATTAGTTAGATTTACCCTCATCCTTTAATATTTTCCATACCTTTCATGAATGTTTATCTACTTCCTTTAAGGGTACTGAGACTCCTTCTTCCCAACCTATTCTTGTGGAAGGAGAATTCAAGTATGAGTTGAATTGTATTTTGGCCTCCCGTAAGAATCAACACTGTTTGGAATATTTGGTATCTTGGAAAGGTTATCCTGATTCTGAAAACTCCTGGGTTCCCCACTACAATTTTTCCAATTCCCCAGATCTGATTCACAAGTTCTACAAGCGCAATCCCACTGCTATTGACCACCCTGAACTTACCTTAGCCGCAATGAAACTCCCACCTGCCCACAAGAATTTCTCCTTATCCCATCTCCCAGATGGTGGTATTGTGCCCAGGGTTAAAGTGGAGGGTAATGTCACGGTAGGTTTCATCATGCTGGGAATTATCCGCCCAAGTAGAAAAGCTCAAAAAGCCAGAAAACCTCTAACAAAATCAACTGATTTAACAGACTTGAATCAAACAGTTGATTGAAAATGGGTTACAGCTGCTCCAGTTTGCTGGTTGAATCTGATTCTCCCCCTGTAAGTTGAGGTTGATAAATTGACATAATTTAAGGGTCACCTGATACAACCTTATTTATCAGCACAGTCATCAGAAGTTGGTCACACAAGGGCTCTGTGAAAACTGGACTAGATACTCACTTGACAATGTGAAAGGAATAGGAGCCCAGGATACAGGCGGTATTGCTTAGTCAAATTTTGATATATACTGAATAATTTTCACTGTTTCAGCTCTTAAGAGCTGAGTCCTCCCAAATTTTACTCAATAAAATCAAATATTCCTTGGTCTAACTTTTATTTCAAATGCATCCTGTAGTTGACCTCCTGCGCTACATTCCCTACAATTTAGTTCTTAGCTGGATCATTACAGAAAGATGGGGCCCTGCTGTTGGTACTTTGTTGCCACCTCTGCCCAATGTTAGTACAATGCCTGCCAATCTTGTAGTTGTTCCTCCTGCATTTGAAACCAAAACTTTGATTCTTTTCAATGTCCTTAATTTTATGCTGGAGATACTTTGATTCTCTTGCAGGCAATTAATCTTAGGCTTTTTTGGTTAGGGTGAATCATGTTGCTTAACCCTAGTATCTCATTTGAAAATTTCACAAAATGGTATCTGAAGCTGTGTTGGTAGTTAATCATTAACTCCATGTGGATTTGGGTGGTGATTCCCCACCACTTGGAGACAGCCTTTACTATCTGGCAATTTCTGTCACAGCTATGGGGCATACATGCAAAAGTAGAGGAGAGAGCAGTATCTTTCATCTACTTCCTCATGGTTGAAACCAAGCAGGGGAACTATGTGCACACTCTGAAGATTATCAAGAAGGAGATACAGACAATTTTCCTGAAGGAGCAAGAAACAAGGATCACATCAGCAGGAAGGCCATCCAAGGATCATTTTGCCTCAATAAGACCCAAGAACCCAAAGCTAGTCCTACTTGACTTTGAGGCCACCCAATCAATAGCATTTAAGGAAGCCTTTGGATTTACAACCAAGGGATGCTACTTCTATTTTTTCCAAGCCAGCCTTAGGCAGATGAAGGCCTTCAAGGATCTTTATAAGAAGTAAGCCCCAGATACCTCAGGGATCACCAAGTGTGACCGTACAATAGTCACCTGAGATGTTTAGCCAAATAAATATACCAATACACTTATATGAAGTTGTTACGCTTTCATTATAGATTTTGTATAGATAGATTCATGGAACTCTTTGGGAAAAGATTCTTCAATAAACTTGGTACCTATATAAAATAAATAATAAAGTGACTGGTTGTTATTTAGACCATACTAACTAACAGGATTAATGCAAAATTGGCCAGGTCAATCTTGGAGACTAGGTGTCTCATAAACAAATTAATTGACCACAAAGATTAATTGATATACTTGGCAAAATGATTGACAAGGATTTAATCATAACATTTTAGTGGTCTTAACTGTGTCAAGAAGATTGGTTATGGAAAATCAATTAGCGGGAATACAGCTAAATGCAGACAATGATGTCTAGGCATTTATAATCAATCAGCAGGTTACCAGTTGGAACAAGGGTAGCTTGGATTGTGGATACTTACATTGTACAGGGTTTGGTACTGGAAGCCTGGAATGCTTTAAGCCAAAAAAATACATCTCAATAAAAAAAATCAGGTGATTCTGGAATGTATTAGGTAAATTCTTATAGGTTAAGAGTGTGAAGATCTTTTGTAAAAAGATATTGATTGAATGACAATGTTACAGCATAGAACACATGGTATGATTCCAGGTGAGATCTGGAACCAGAGGGGTTTTCAGCCAAATATGCCCTGTATGGTACATAAATGAAAACAGATATATACATGGAAATCATGACCAAATAGCATATGAAATAAGGATCTAAATCAAAAGATTGCCTCCTTGGAGACAGAGCTCACCAAAGCTTTGCTGCAGGAGGTTTCAAGTAACAAGAGTCTCAATAAGCATGGCTATGAGAAGTACAGCTGGATGATCCTGAATCCAGCACATCAAGCAGATAGTTGAAAGGTACTCTTCTCTGTGCTTTATGAAGAAGCATGGCACCTTAAAAGCAGTGAAGCTTCTGGATGCAGATAAATGAAATTTGGCTAACAAGGAGCTGATGGCGGGATTCATTGACTACTTCAAGGGCCAGCGGACTGAGAAGTTCATTGAAAAGAGATATGGGCCAGAGAAGAACAAAATCAGCTGAAACTATATGGAGTCTGTTTGGACTGAGAGTACCAAGACTACATCTGCCCTAGAAGGATGTCATAAATACTATGTCAAGTCAGTGAGGGTTAGCAAGCCATTCTTTAGCAAGCTGTTTTTGGGCCTGAAGAAGTCCAAAGATAGGGCTGATAAGATCCTTAGGGATATTGAAAATGGGGTCCCTCCCCCTCCAAGAAAAGCTGGCATGGACTGAAGGACATGATGTATGATCTAGTGCATAGGGGCTACAAAAGGGATGGGATGTTGAATACCTGAAGAGGGGATCAAATGCCATGAACTTTGGGTAAGAATGATTGCTAATATCCATATAATAAATCATTTGCTTATCTCCTAATATCTATTTTTAAAAAAGTAGGCTATTGTTTATTGGTTTAATAATGAACTTTTATGGTTTAGGATTTTAAATTTATTTTTATTAAAAATTAATAGTTTTTATTTGATATCAAAGTTTGAGCTTATTTTAATATGTAGTTTATGTTTTTATCAACTCTCAAAGTTAGCAATTGATTGGGTTTATTTTTTTGAAGGAAATTGAATTGTTTTTATTTGGATTTAATTAGAGTGATGGAAAACTAGTGTGTTTTTTTGTTGGTTGACGGAACATCTTCCTGCCCCAAATAGATATCTGTGCTATTGTAACCCTGCTTGGGGTTGGTTGTGCTTTTATGGCTTACCTAGGGAAGGGGTTTGGTTGATATGCATGTGCCTTATAACCCGGACTTTAGGGAGGGAATCTCTGTAGTGGGATGGTTGGTTCTATGCAAAGATGTCACAACAGTCTCTACCACGCTGGTATCAACCCTTGAGAAAATGTAGCAACTGTTATTGGGTGGACGAGAAAAGGGTAGGGGCAAGGTTAGCCTTGTTGCAGATTGATGGTGGGAAGGCTTTAAAGGTACCATTAGAATTGCCATCTTTATTTTCAATTTTTAAGGGATGAGGGGTTGCCTATACTATGTGATGGTTCTTTCTCCAGGAATGGGTTCTTAGAGTGTCCCAGTAGAGCAAAACAAATTTATGAAGGTTGATGTATGTTTGGGTTAAGGAGAAGTCATGTAGCCAGGGACTGCTGGGATTTCCAGGCTTCCAAGTCATCGATATAGTTTCGGGTGGCAGGGGGGCGGGACTTGGTGGTGGGGACGGGGGCTGAGGCAGGGGAGACGATGTGGACGGATAGCTTCCTTCGCTGCAGGTTGGTGGGCAGGATCTCGGCGTACAGGGCTTTGATGTGGGTTTGGGTGATGTTTTGAAGATGTGTGCACATTTCAGAGTCTGGGATTGGTTGGTTAGTTAGCTGTTGGGGGGTACCTGGGTCAGCTAGCTTATAGCTGGAGTGAAGGTTGGCCCAGAGGGAGGTGGAAAGGGTGCGGAGGTCAGTGGGCGGGCGGCACTTAACAGAAGTGACGTACTGGGCCTGGGAGGCGATATCAATGGCATCTACAGCAGACTGGGGGTCAGCAGTGTATGGGGATGGGTTACCTCAAATCTGTCCAGGAAGGCATCAATCCTATCTTCTAGGAAGCGGGGGTGAAGATGGCTCATGAAGATGATGCGCAGGCCGCCTCGGTTGCCAAACAGCTGCTGGCCGGCAACTGCAAGTGAGCATATGTTTTCGTTGATGCACAGCTGCTCCCGGAGTTCCTCGGTCATGGCAGCAGCAAGGATATCCGTTGTGGCACGGGCGGTGTAGTTTTCCCAGGAAAACAGCTCAACATAGTATTCAATGGCAGAATGGGTTGTTGTTGCCATGACTTGATATATGTTGTTGGCCATGGGGAGAGTGATGGTGGTGGGAGGGAGGTGGTGCTTGGAGTGGGTGTGCAGGGTGAGTTCGGCGACTTGAGCAATGGAGACGGCATCTTCAGGAAGGAGGTTGCCAACAGCAAGAGTTTCCAGCCTTCCGCTGGAAAAGAGGCGCTGGTTAATGTCACGTATAGTGGTGGGGGTGATGTAGTCAAGGCTGTTGCGGATGCACTGCCTGTGCCAAACACCAAACATGATGGTATGCTTGATAAAGTCAGCTGCCTGAGAGAGGGGGAGGCCACAAAGACAGAGTCAAGGGTGGTGTTGACTTTGTGGATTGCTTTGGCGAGGTGGGTGGCGTCAGTGTCAAGAGAGGAGAGCAGTTCTTTGGCAAGAGAGGCAATCTTGTCGCTGAAGCCAAAGATATGGAAGGTTAGCCCAAGGGGCGAAACAAACAAGTCAAGTTCGATTCCGCCTGCAGTTGCCATGAACCGCAGATGGTGGATGGATCCCCAAAGCATCTCGCGAAGCACTAACAAGGCTGCATGGCTGGTGCAGTCTGCCAGATCTCCATTTTGGATGCCAAGGTGAACGGATACCTTCTCAGTGAAAAGGCCTGGGTGGTGCCACACACCCTCTTGTGGGTTGGTTAGGGTTTGCGTCTTGTGGTGCACGAGATCAAACCTGGTGGCAAGGAACTTGTTGGGTTTGGGGAGGTGGGTTGAGGTGTTTAGGAGATTGTGGAGGGGGAGGGTGGTGTACTTGGTGGCAAACTGTGGCTCCTGCTTCAAGTCGGTTCGGTTAGCCCACTCGGGGGAAACAAGTGTCACACGCATGTTCTTGGTCATAAAGTGCTGGAGCAGGCTTTGGATCAGCGAGGCATTGAAGGTGGAAGTAGGCTCAAGCGAGAGGCGGGGGCCAGCTCCTTCAAGAAGGCCCTTGGCAAGAAGACTGGCCAGCTCAGGAGCCATCAACTTCTCCTGGAAGATCCAGTTGCGCATGTTGATGAATTGGAGCTCTGCATGCAGATCTTCCCGCAGCTCATTCTGCATCTGAGCCAAGTACCCCTGCAGCAAAGCAAGAATGTCTTGGTAATGTTTCAGGGTATCAAGGGTCAAGTCCAGCTCGTAGACTGCAAACGTCTGTGTGCTCAGGTGGGTGCGGGTATGAGCTCCTCGAATGAGCCCCCGGGATTGTAGCTCATGCAGCAGGCTGCCTTCAGCCTGGCTGCGTAACAAGTAATCAATGTATTGCAGGGGCCTACTGGCATGGTTTGAAAACTGGCTTGGGATGACGAATTGGATTTCCATTACTATTAGGTTAGTGGTGGGAACAACCAGAAGGGCAATCCCAAGATGCTCAGCCGCAAATGGTGCTTGGTCTTGGAGCGGGCTCTGTTTCGTGGAGGGGATGGATCCAAACACATCTGCGATCGCCTTGATCTGCTCCTGGATGGGCTCGCGACCAACCACTGCCAGCTTCATCTTGCTTGCCATGTATGCTCGTGGTTGATAAACAACCATGTTGCTTTCAGCCTCGCGTACTGCCTGGATGGCCATCCGGTCAGCCTGGGAGAAGGTGGCTTGATTAGTCATCAGCCACAGAGCCCTCTTCTCGTCTGGGCGTGCCGAGGCATGGAATGAGCTAGCCACACGCTCCAGTGCTCCTTGGAGATGGTGTGCCTTGACCATAACCTCCACTCCAACGCTCTCATATCCCACATCCACCTTGACATAGCCGGTGTGGCGGTACACAAACCAATGTATGCCCTCGGTTCCAGGATACTGTGTGCTCCCTGTCAATGCCGAGAGTGCCTTCAGCTCAGGGTTGGCTTCAGTCTTGGTTCCTTCGCCAAGCTCTAGCACGGCGGCCCCCCACGAGTCGTTATCCGACACCACCGCCACCTCCATCCCATTTGTCAATCTAAAATGTCCGAATTGAATTCCATACAGAACCCCAGAGTCAAGCGTGGCATATCCATCCTCGGCCGCCGCCAATCCAAACAGCAAAACACCTAGCCTCATGTTTAGAAGAAAACCAGCCACGCTAAAGCACAAATACCCTCTTGAAAACCCACCCCATTTATTCTCTATTTCACAGGATACCCTTTCTCCACCAGCTCAAGTGCCACAATAGGCCCACGCCGACCGCACCCGATCATCTCCCGGCTAATCAAGCCCAGCAAAGCTATCTGGACATCCCAAGAGCTGCCCAGTTGTTCCATAAACGGGCACCCTTCAAAGCAGGAAACAAAACTTTTACCAGATCTGCATGAAATTATAAAATTTAATGCTAATCTTATCTCTGTTTTGGCTCAGCTCCAACCACAGTGGGCACGCAAATCACAAACCAATCAACCCCCTGGATCCGTGTGAAGATCAATCCCATATACCTCAAGTTACTGCCACCCAGCGTTTCCACAAAGGCTCCCCACCCAACCATTTACCCGGCTTCATGCTTAGAAATCTGGCAAACGGATATTAAATTTTCAGCACCTCGCAAACAGCCGAAGCCTCGGCAGATCTACACCTTCTCATTTAACAGAAGCCTACCCATTAAATATCACAGCAGCCATACAAAATCGTCTACATTCCATTTATCCCTCAACCGATAAGGCTAAATTAAAATATATATCTCCCATAACCAGGGATACTTCGGCCCCCACCACAATCATTTTCATCGATCGCACATCTGCCAAATCCAAATCCATCGCCCCCGAATTCTTTCCCGAAAAAAATCCAACCCTCGACTATCAAATTAATCCCCAGTACGCCCGCCATCGATCAGCCATCTCGTTGGTTCCACCCAGGACAAAAGCCCTGCCGCCGAATCTCAAGCCATGCTTCAGGAACCAATTTAAATTTAGCAAACCATCCCTCCCTGGAAATGCTGTCTGAAGAAACCCCCTGAGTAGGACCAAACCATCCCAGATCAACTCCAAAATCAACCCCATTCAATAAACCACATCCCACTGACAAAAATAAAATCCACCCCTGCACCAACCCCCAGCGGCATGTGCATATCCCGAATACACCAGTACCTTACCAAAGCCAGATTCAGCATTGAAGATACTCAAAAATAACCACTGCTAACCCAGCAGTTAAAAGGTTAGTCAACCAGCAAGCACCAGGACATTGTTTACCCAGCCACCACTGATCCAACCCCAAACGGCATCCCTCCCATACCTTGGATCAATCAGCTATCCCAGCAAATTTCTTCAGCTCATACCAGCTCTTCTCAGAGAAGCAGGACCTATTCTCAATACTGTACAGGATACAACTATCCTATCATCAGACCACCCCAAAGCTACCAACAGCTTGCCAGAGTAGGCTTACTAGCATCCCCAACTTTTCAAAATAGTCACACCAACCTTCCCAGGCAGAGGTTGCCTTGGTACCCCTTGATAGGACAGTGTCATCAAAATTCCTGAAGATTGCTGCAACTGAACTGATTATAGTTCAGTATTGGATTGGTAAAGACAACAGCCCAGAACCAAACAGAGATTTGAAATAATATAACATCTTTATTGATCAACAGAAGATATTATATGTTGGAAATTGTGCCATTAATGCTATTTTGATATGGCCTTTGAATAATGATATGTGCAAAGATTTGGTTGGTTTTGCTTTCAACTTTGGATATTTCTTGCCTCTCATAAATGGGTTGACATCAATGTCCATTCATTCCAGATTGCCATACCAGCCTGTGACTGAGCCTGGTATGATTTCAACCCAACATGACCCCCTCAGCCACTCTGTCTACCTAATGAGTGATCATCAACCCTTGTCTACTATTTAAGTAGAATCATTTCTCATAATAAAGACATGTTTATCCACATTTGTGTTGGCTTTAATATTTTTTAAGCTTTTTCCTTTCCTTTTTTCCAAAAGGAATTCCTCATCTTGTATTCCAGGAAATTAAGGTACATGTCCTTAATCTTGCCCTGAAGGCTAACCCCAGGCTAGCTTCAAACCTCAAATTTTTGTTATAAAGATTTCCCGCTGTTTCCTCCTGAATGTTGTCCCCAGGAGCTAAACACAACAAAATGGTGCTCACTACAGGGGCTGCAAGCCCCTTGGTTACTTTTTTCCCTGCACCTTCTCTGGTTCTTCTCCTTTTGTCTCTGAAGTACCCAAGCAACCCAAAGTCTCTAGTCCTCTGCTTGAGGAATATATCACTGATACCCCTTCCACTCCAATAATAATGATATTATCTCCCAGGCCTGCATGGCCCCCCTTTCAGCTTTCTCTCTCAATTATGAAAAAGCTCGTAACACCACACGCTCTCTCCTTCATACAGGTACTGTGACAATGCATATCATTTCTGGCCTCTAACCTGGCTATGCCTCCAAAGATCTGTACTCCTTCCTGCTGGACTTTGGTCTCTCCCCTGCTCTAATGGAGTCCATGGAAAATATTGGTGTACTGGTCAAACTATTCATCCAGCCCGCTTTGGTTCATCACCAGTTGGCTTTAGGATCTCAGAATCAACTCCTGACTGCTGTGGCTACTGCTGTCTCTAATAATCATGTACAGAATATGGCCTATCAGAAGTGGACTCATAGCCTCTTTGCCTGTATTTCTGACAACTAACATGACTTGTTGGCATCCCAGAAATACTTAACCTTGTCATTAAACTCACTTTTCTCATTGCTGCCTGGGTACATCAAAGACCAACTAAGTGAGCTAGAGAACACCAAGCTACGTGGCAAGGACAGATAGAAATGACTCTCTTGAAATGTTGTCAGGATTTTGAGACCTTGGTTAACGAGCTCAACCAATTCTGAGAACATGTTAATTCTCAACCTGAGTTGGTTGAAGACCACGTTGACAAGTGAGGTCAACATCTACACCAACAATATGGCTTAGATAAAGCCGCACTAGGCAACACTCTAAGTCAGGATCAAAACTACGTGGATGACAGGGTAGCCTCAATCAAAGTGACTCCCCTGCTCCTTCTGTCAAGGTCCTGTCTGCCTTTGAGGCCAAGGTATGAAAAGCCATAGCCAAGCTCAAGGTCACTACTTGACGCCAAACTTCTGTCCAGAATCCTCCTCTAACCAAGCCTATGCCTGACCCTTGCATTGCTTCTTTGACAGACCAAGTAGCTACGCTGAGAGGCGATATTGAGTATTTGTGACAACACCTTTCTGATCCAGATGATTCATTATCTGAATCAGGTGGGGAATAAGAGGCAGAGGTCCTTAATACCCCCGTTCATACAGACCACAGATGCTGCCCTGGTTTGGAAGGTCAACCTTGTGTCAATTGTGCCCTTGCTTTGGATCATTTGGCAGCGGTAACAAATGATGTTGCAGATAGGCAGGGCGTCATGAAACCTGAAGTGCAGAACCTTACTTGCTTGACAGAAACAATGAACCAGCAGGTGACCTCTTTGACAGCTCAGACTACCACCTTAGCCCCTTGTGTCAATGAGATTGTGGGCACTTTGGTAGCACAACAGATACAGGTTGATGAACAAGGAACTGTTGCCACAACTGCCAGGGATATCAGCAGACAAAACAGCTCTACTCTAGACACCTTGGAGAAGAGCCTTTGACTCCTCTGGACTAGAAAACCAGCTGCAGAATCTGATTTTGAGGACAATCCCCTCATTAATGTTCTCAATCAGGGTGATAACAGCTAATCTACCTCATTGTCCATTGATCCCAATTATAAACCCTCTTTCAAACAAATATTTGATCCTAAGACCTCTACCATTGCTACCTTTCTGACAATCTACAAGACTGCAATGTTTAGGGCTACTGAAAAGCTTAAGAAAGAACATATTCTTATCTGTCTGCATCCTACATGTCAAGAAGTTGTTGTCCCCAAACTCTCTTCTATAGTCACTTGGGAGGACATGAAGTGTCTCCTTATTGAAGAGTTTGGAGGAAATCTCAGCTTAGAGGTCAATAAAGATGCTTTTATGAATATCACCTTCAAACCCAAAGAAACCCTGGCTGAGTTTTCTGATTTCTTCTATATTGAGGGGCAACAACTCATTACCAGTCATCAGCTGACTCCCTGAGAAACGTATACAGCATGCTCTAGTGTGTTGAAAGTGAATCAGCTCCTATACCTACACTCTAAGGCACATAAGGCAACTCTTACTTCCATGAAGAGCATCAAGACTCTCCTGCAAGACATGCATTTGACACATGGAGGTACTATGGTTTGTGAGATTAAGGCTAATAGCGCTGGAACTACCTCCTGTACCCCGCACATCATGACTCTTGGTTTAAGTGGACAGCCCAAAAGACAAGGGTGTCACAAATGTGGAAAAATTGAAATCCACTCTTGTACCTGTACCAACCCTTGAGTAGAGGGTTGTAACCCAAAGGAACAGGTGAGAAAAGAGAGGTCAGTTTAGAGGCAGAGACACTCTCTGCTGACCAATCTCTCCTGTCTCCTCCTGATCCTCCCTCCAACTAGAATTATCCCCCTTTGTCTGGAACAACTATCTGTTGTGAATGCCACCATTCTCTATGATTTAATTTTGCCTTTGATGGGTCATTTTGAGGATAATTTCTTGCTTTTGCTTTTGTCCCTTGAAATGAGGCTGGCTCTGAATTGGGAAATACAATTGTTTGGGTTCCTGATTCTGTGCACCTCACTTGCCCCACTAATACTGATGGCAAGTGATCCTACCGTCCATGTACTGTTTTGTGGTAAAGCTACACAGTATATAATCCCAATCTTTATACCCAATAAAATTTAAGTTCTATTCACATTTTTATCTTTGTGTCTCCACCTACTTTGGTGCCTCTCTCTAGCCACAACTAGTAGAGATTATTCATTCAGGAGCGCAAGGTAATTGCATAGCCTTCCCTGCCATTCTAACCAATACTTAGTATGAATTCAATCCTAAGATTAGGATTCCCCGTTTTGTATCTGTGCTGCGCCTCAGAACACAACAAAAATGGTGCTCACTACAGGGAATGTAAGCCCCTTGGTCATTCCTTTTATAACCATGTTTTCAGGTCCTTTTCCTCCTCCTATACAAGAGCCAACTTTACCTGAAATCACCAGTCCTCCTATAGAGGAAGACATCACAGACCCACCTATTGTCCCTACTGTACTTAACCTTGGAAATGATCCCCACCTAGTGGCCTACGCTTTGAGTATCTTCAACTTAGAACAAGTCACAGTGGTAGCCCTTAGGATAGCCCGTGAAGGAGCCATCCCTTGCCTCCATATACAGTTCAGTCAAGCAGAATACTACAAATTGACTGTGGCTCTGTAATTTCCACAGCGTCTCCTCTTGGCAGCTGGCTCTGCTGAGCAACTATTATTATCCTTTGTACAGCCTGCCTTAGCCTACCATCAAATGATGTTAGGGCTCCATGTACAGGAGATTTTGTCCCTACAAGCAGCTGTCACTAATCACTGGGATCAGTTCACTGTGTATCAACAGTGGATCCACTCCCTGTTTTCCTTAGTATCAGACAATCAGCGCAACTATGTCACCTCTCAAACCTGCTTGGTCAACTCCATCAAGCAAATGTGCCAGGCCATCTCCAAATATGTCAGGGAGCGTCTACATGAGTTCCACCAGTTGGAACAGCCCTGGCAAACCCAAGTAGATTCTACCTTGAATGCCTATCTAAATGATTTCAAACAACTTGTTCAGCAGCTCAATTCCTTCAGTGCTTACTCCTTTGATCAACTACAACAAGTGGCAGACCTTGCTGGTAAGGGCTTTCATCAGCTCAGTGAAGAGTTTGATCAAGAAAGGGTAGCCACTGCTGCTGCCATCATCAAACTTCAAGCTCAAGTAGATGAGTTGTCTACACCCAAACCAGATGTGCCTCCTTCTCCCCATCAGAAAATTTGATGGATAGATAAAAGAAACTATGGGATGCCATTTAAGAGCTATTAGCGTCTACCTGCAGTCAAGATTGCCCTACTGAAGCACCTCAGCCAGATACTCAGGTGCTTGCTTTGACAACTCAAGTTGCTGAGCTACAGCAGGAGGTTGCTGCCCTACGAAAAATGATGGCAATTACTGCTAGCAAAACTGGAGTCATTGACAAAGATGGCTGCTGCCCCAGCCTGTCAGGAGCCCCTTGAATCCAATGTTCTAGAGAGTTGATTGCTCTGGCCAATGAGGTGGACCACTTGAAACAAGACTACTCCAACCTTGAAAAAGTTTTACAAGAAATGAGTGAATTAATTCATTCATTAAATGCCAGGTTTGCCCCTTGCCTCTCAGTGGGTCCTTCCCTGACCTCCTGACTGGCCAAGCTTTCCACAGTAGTAACAACACAGGGCCAACACCTAGACATTACTGAGCAACAGACTAACTTAGCTAATAATACAGGTGCCTACACTGCTGAGACCTTGACTACTCTTGAAGAGAGTGTTTGTCAGCTGTGTGTCAGACAGCCCCCTGTTGTGATCTGAGGCAAGGCACAGAGTCACAACAGGAAATCCTAACCTTAGGATTGGATTTGTACTAAGTCTTGGTTAGAATGGCAGGGAAAGCTATGCAATTACCTTGCGCCCCTGAATGAATAATATCTGGTAGACGTGGCTAGAGAGGCGCCAAAGTACGTGGACACACAAAGACAAAAATGTGAATAGAACTTAAATTTTATTGGTAGAAGTGAAATGGAATATATATTGTTTAGCTTTACCACAAAACAGTACATGGACAGTTGGATCACTCACCACAAGCATGAGTGGGCAAGTGAGCTGCACAGAATCAGGAACCCAAACAATTGTATTTCCCAATTTGGAGCCAGCCTCATTTCAAAGGACAAAAGCAAAAGAGAGGGATTTGTCCTCAAAATAACCCATCAAAGGAAAAATTGAAACATAGAGAATGGTGGCATTCATGACATTGCCTCCCTCTAGATTGGCCTTAGGGGGGTGGTACTTGCGTAGGAACTTGGCATGCACACAAGCAAACAGTCAACCACTAGAGAGAAGTTTTACAGTATACTCTGACCCTTGTTTGAAGGTCACTTCTAAGGGCCCAATCCACAACAAGTCTAGCTTATGAGCACGTCCTCCTACTCTATGTTGATAGTAAAGAACGTGGTCCCCAATGTTGAACACAGGAAAAGGGGAACAGCCAGTATTGTCAGGAGAGAGCTCAAGCATCTTGGTCTTATAGGCGGATGTGTAGGCAGAGGCTTGAATATCAATGATTTAATTGACTAGATCTTTGATATAATCATCAAGGTTCATGGTCTTATCAGAGGAGAGTAGGGGGGCCTCAGGAACAACAGAGTGGTGGCCTCATGCCCATATAGCATAGAAAAGGGGGAATACCTGGTGACACAATGTTTGCTAAGGCAATAAGCAAAGAGAGCTGCAGGTAAGTATAGATACCAGTTTGTAGTGTCAGAGTATGTGAGTTTCCTCATGATAGAAACCAGAGTCAAACTTGCACGCTCAACTGCCCCATTAGTAGAAGGGTTATAGGGGGTAGAGAAAGACTGGTAAGATCCCAAGGCCTCAACAACAGAGGTTACCAGCTTGGCGTTGAAGTTAGTCCCATTTTCAGATAACAACACTTGAGGACAGCCATAGAAAAAGAATACATCTTGAAACAGAAAGGCGGTGGTAGTCTTGGCAGTGATTTCTTTAGTAGGACAAGCTTCTACCCACTTGCTAAAATGATCAACAGCAATTAGGATAAAGCGGCAGCCAGAGCAGGAGCAAGGGAGAGGTCCTATAGCGTCAATACTGACAGTGTGAAATATGTGATGAGGGGAGACTAGCTTGAACTTGTGAGCGGCAGCTTTAGGTTGTTGGAGTTAGCAATTGTCAGGAATGTTCCTTCAGACATTGCTGACAATAATTAATTCTTTGGTATAGTAGAGGAAATACTCCCCTTTTGGGGGTTAGTTATGCCTCCTAAAATTAATGGGTTAGTTGGAAGTATCTGTTCTTCATTACCTGTTGAGTTTACTCCAGAATGGGTTCCGTAGCCAACTTTGACGTCAACAGGATTCAAACATGGGTCTTCTTTGCTCTTGGATCCTATGTTTATAAGAGAACAATTAATAGGTTTGTCAAGAACAAATTGTTACCTTCCAAGCTGGGTTTCAGCCAATCAAAGGTTATAACAATCAAACCAGTAGGTCCATTTAAACACTCTGATGACAACCAAATTGGGGTCGACCTTGTTTTTGCTGTTGTTGACCCGTTGAACTCTGGTTCTGCCATTGGTTATTGTTCTCCTTCCCCAGTTCTAACTGGGGAATAGCTGGGCACTCCTGTTGATCCTGCTGCTAGACACAAATTTAAAAAAAAATCAATGCCTTTTGTATTGCTGAGGTCAGTTGTTTACCTTCAGTATCACAAATAACCCTAGTTTTAATTTTAAACTGCCCAGAATCTCCAGTTCCTCCCAAACTTCCCCAAACTCCATCTCCAAGATATTTTGTCTCCTTTATTTTATCTCCAGACTATCATTCAGCTTCCATCTATATAATGCTGGTAACTTTTGATCTTCTACTTGTTCAATCAATAAAGTCTACATTTACCCACTGTGAATCATTTGCTTACCTTTTTGACTTGACTTAAGCCTTAAAATCCAAAACCATGAGATTTACATAAGACTCCTCTTATGGATTCTCTTGGGTATAAATGATTGTTTTGGATAATCTTGCTGCCAGCTGTGTTGGCCAGCATTTTGATGGGTTTGCGCGCAGATTCAGGTACCTCTCCCAAAGCACCAACCCTAGACAGCTCTTGACGCCAGGTTATACCCAGAGTATGGTATACTGCTACACCTTTATCACATACCCCACCTCTCAGAGAAGAGACCAAGAACTATTAATACATCTCCCAGATGCCCAAACCCCAAGTCTTCTGTCCTTTGGCTTCTGCCTTCCTCCTGTGTTACTTGGGGGCATACTTCTTCTTGGGACGTTTTAACCCACTGCTAGGCAGATATCAAGTGTTTGGAGAATTATTACATCAAGGAATGGTGTCCTTGCCTATAGGATCCTTGGTAACCGGATAAAATCCCTCTTTCATCATTCACCACCTAGGAAGATTACTTCCTAGTGGGCGGGTGCCTGACAGCAATCATGGCAACTAGCAATAACATCTGGGATCAGCAGGCAAAGATTTTCCCAGAAGTAATTCTTCTGGAGCCAGTCATAGGTCTTTGAAATGCCCTCATGTCCTATCTCCTTATGAGCTTGGAGCACCAACAAAAGGCAAAGACTAGGCTGTACATAAGGTAGGTATTGGTCTTGTACTTTCTTGAAGAGCTGATTGTCATAAATGAGTGTGTTATTGGATAATTTAGAGAGGGCAACTTGGACTTCTTCTGTCTTGTTTTCCCACAAACAAGGATATCCAATTAGTCCATACAACTTGTCAGCCTCAGCAGGGTATAGAGAGAAGATGGGCATTCTGGACAGTCCATCAGCATTCTGATGTTGAATCCTGGGGCAGTGCAGCACAGTGAAGCTGTACCCTTGTAGGTGAAGAGCCCATCTAGCTAGTTGTCCTTCTGGTTCCTTAAGTTGTTGTAGTCATTTGAGCAAAGCGTGGCTGGTAACCACAGTGAAATGGGTGCCATACACATAATGGCAGAACTGCTTGACTGCATGCAGCACAGCAAGGCACTCCTTCTCTGTTACACTGTAATTTTTCTCATGCTTATTCAGGACACAAGAGGTATAAGCTACAAGGTGATCCACACCTTCATCATCCAATTGAGCCAAGATAGCTCCAATAGCCATGTCACTATCATCAGTATATGGGATGAATTCCTTATTGTAGTCAGGATATAATAGAATGGGAGCCTCTTTGAGTTTTTTTTTTTGAGAGTTTCAAAGGTTTGTTGATGGCTGGAAGTCCATTCAAAAGGGACATTACACAGCAGTTAGACCAAGGGTTTGCTAGTGTCAGCAAAATCAGGGATTGCTTGTCTGTAGTATCCCATCATACCCAGAAAGACTTGGACTTCTTACAGGTTGGTGGACGGAAGCATCTTGTCAATGGCCTCAACTTTCTTAGTCATGGGGAAAATTCCTGTCTGAGTCACCTCATGTCCCAACAATTCAAGGTGTTCCCTGAAGAAGGCACACTTAGATGGCTTTAACTTAAGTCCAGCTTCTCAAATCTTTATGAACACTTCCTTAATATGAGCCAGGTGGTCAGTAAAGGTAGCACTAAAGACAGTTAGATCATCTAAGTACACAAGGACACACAAAAGTTTCAAATCATGGAGAATGGAGTCCATGGCTTGCTGGAAAGTAGCTGGAGCATTGCAGAGTCCTTGCAGCATTTGTGTAGGCTCAAACAACCCTTTGGAAGTGATGAGCGCAGCCTTATGTCTATCCTTGGGAGAGAGATCAACTTGCCAGTATCCAGAGGCTAGGTCCATGGCAGAGAAGAACTTGGAGCCCCCAAGGCAGCAAAGAGCATCATCAATGCGTGGTAAGGGGTAGGAATCCTTTTTGGTCAAGGAATTCAGTTGTTGGTAGTCCATCACAATATGATGACCTCCATCCTTCTTTTTCAGTATGAGTAAGGGGGATACCAATGGACTTTTGGAAGAAGCAAGCAGTCCAGTGTCTAGAAGTTGTTTGAGCTCTTTAGACACCTGAGCATCCTCTACACAACTGCAGCAATATGGTTTATCCCAAAAGGGGGGAGCATCACCAGTATCAATCTGGTGAATGACTCCTTTAGCTAAGCCATAATCAGTGCTATTCTTAGCAAAGATATCCAAAAACTAATCCAGTAGGTCAAGCACCTCTTTCTGTTGAACAAGAGATAGCTTCAGGAAGTCTTGAGCAGTGAAAAATTATAGGACTTGAGGCTCATCCTCAGGTAGATTAAAGTCCTGGAACATACCAAAGGGATGTAGTGACAGGACGTCAGGAGCATTCAACAACTTGCCATAGCCAACAACCTGCCCTCTAGACACATGTATGGGGAGAGCAGTTAAGTTGGCAGTCAGCAGTTGAACAGGGTCTTTATGAGAGACATCCAAGATTCCTGGACAGAGATAGGGTTCATTGCGTCCTAGCAAGGGAGGAGAGTATAACTCTAGAAACGTGCACTTGGGTAGCTCATACAATATTTGGGAGTCTAGGATAGCCTGAGATCCAGGGGGAATGGTTACAGCAGAAGTGACCAAAAGAGGAATCCCTTCAGACGCATGGAAAGCCATAGGGGGACACTTCATGTTGGATGAATGTGTATGGTAGTTTAGGGTGAAAACACCAGTGGGATACTCTAAGGCATACATCTTAAGGCGCTTTCTGGGAACTTTGACAGGCTCCTCAAAGATCAAGGGGACCTCATACCCTAAGATAGAGAGGTAGTCATCCTTTAAGTTGATAATCCCATTATATTCCCTAAGGAAAAGAGTACCAACTAGAAAGTTGTAGCTCTCATTCTCCAAGACAACAACAGGCGCGGTCAAGAGTAGTTTGCCAAACCGCATGGGAAGAGCAGAGTAAGCTCCTATAGCGCAAGTCATGGATAGCCCATCTGTGCCATACAACTGGTGATAGTTAAGGTCAAGGGCAAGTTTGAGCTTCTTGACAAGCTTTGAGAAGACAACATTAACAGGAGACCCTGTGTCTAAGATAGCCTTAATCTTCACTTTTTGGATGGATATTTCCACATGAGTGGTAGTACAACTAAAGGGAGGGAGAACAGTCAGGATGTCCTGGGCTTCTGCTAGCTCTTTGTCCCACTTTTTGATCATGCATCTCAAGCTTGAAAACTTCTTATAAACAGTCTGTAAAGGAAGAAAGACTGAGACATTCTTGAATACAGTGTCAGCAACCTCATCAGCTTCTTTGTATGACTCTACAAGCACAGGAGATCTCTTGGCTTGAGTGAGGTATGGACAAGAGACAATCTCTCTGGCTTCAGGCAAAGGCTTGGCAGTTGTTGTAGTTTTCCCAGAACATAGCTTATAAGGGATTGCAATAGTTTCAGGGACAGCCAGGACTGAATAACCATAGGCGTCAGGATCTTCTATATCAGAATTGTTCATGTCAGAGTCATCAGAGAGGCAACAGCGCCCATGTTGACAATAATAATGTTGACAGTTGCCATGCTGACACTTTGTTGACATGGCCACTGTTGACTCAAAACTCTAAATCTTCTATGTTTTTTGCTAGTCATGCTAGCTTAATTCTTTTTTAAAGCGTTCAAGGTGCAAACCCAGAAAACACAAGAAAATTGTGGCCATCTTGACATGATTTAATATTAAGCTTAATAAAAAACTCAATTTAACCTGATTTTTCCTTTACTTTTACTAATAAAAATTATTTTATTTTTTATTTGTTTTCACGACGTAAAAGTGTCAATGTCAACACTTTTTAAGCCAAACTTATTTTTAATAACAAAACTGAAGTGTCTACAGTAAAAAAAGTGTGCATTTAAAAATATTTTTTTATTGAATTATTATATTGAAAAAGACAGTGCACATAAATTTGATTGTTGAAATGTTCATGTTATAAATATATCTGTGGCACTTATTCTGTCTTTAATATATTAAGTGGATTGGTGGCTAACGTTGATCCAATGATTTAAGCGTGAGTTACTATGTAAGTTACTATAGAATTTATTATTAAAAATAATGTCAACACTCATAAATGTTGTTTATTTGCTCATGATCATCCCCCAGGATGGAGCTAAGCAAATTAGAGTGGCACAATTAAGCCTAGATTAATATGCCACCTCATATAAAGAATGTTGTAAGTGACGTTGTCAACACTTTACCCTTTTCAATACTTGAATACAACTTCTTAACAACTTCATATAAGCGCAATGGTAAAATATCCTATTACCACCCCCAAAATATAATTTTTAATAAAGAAATAAAGAACCTTGATACTTTTTTTTACTTATTTTTATATGTTTTTTTTAATTTTTATATGTGAACAAAAACACACAGAAAACGGTTAATTTTTGCTAGCCTGCTTAAATTTAATTAAGCGTACTATGAAAAAACATAGTAAATTTTCAAAAAAATGTTGACAGTGACAATGTTGTCAAAAATAATATCTACAATTTTTGTAATTGACAGTGAGAATTCAGCTTTTTTACTAATTGTCACTCATAATGTCAACACCTTTCAGTTCTCACATATAAAACTTTATGTTTTACATAATAAAAACTTTTCATTTTTTAATATGTTTTATTTACAACTTTCCTCTTTCATTTTTTTTAATTTTAAAAATAAAATCTTATCTAAATATAATACTTTTTCATATTTCTATTAGCTTTTAACTTGTTATTTATAACTTTAATAAAATAAAAACTATACAAGTATTTTTAACTTTTAAATGCCAATAAAAACCATCTAAGATTTACTTTTTATATATTATGCTTTTTAAGCTGTTTTGTTTGTTTTTTACATACATTGCTTTATTTTAAACCATTTTACTTATTATTTTAGGACAAGAACACTTCCAAACAGCCCAAAGGAACCAAGCGTCCCTCTAAGCCAACCAAATCTACCAAGAAAAAGCCTGTCTTGTCAAAGAAGGCCACCCCTAAACCATCCCCCAAGCCATCCCCAAAGCCCTCCCCTGAGCTCTCTCCTGAGAAGAGCCCTTCTCACTCCACTGGGGGAGAGGAAACTGATGGCTCTCTTACAGAGCACAGTTTTTACAACTCAGCTTCTGACAAGGAGCCAACCAAGAAGAAGCGGCAAGGCAAAAAGACCCTACCCAAAGATAAGTCTCCTGCACATGAGGAGCACCACAATAAGCCCCCTTCTGCTTCACCACCCCCGCCAAAATCCTCCTTCAAGCTCATCTGGGGATGATTCAAAGCCCTGCCCCAATTACTTTCTTGGCTTCCGCCATGCTCCTGCTGGCCCCTGGGACCCTCTGTTTCCCCACAACATCTGCAATGTTGACAGCAAATTCAAGGTTCCCTCTTCCTTGCCCAAATACTTCCCAATCATGAGCATAAAGGGTGGGCTGACCATGATGGCCAATGGGTACAGTAGTTTTAAAAGCTATGGCAACATCCTAAAATACCTCAGATTTAAACAAAATGATTTCTGTTTAAACAAAATCCATCTCTCAGGTTAAAATATACACTCTGTTAACAGGGTTTATTGGCGTTAATGGGCAAAATGAGTCAACACAGCAACAAAGGGCTCACACACAAAGCAAAACCATTCAAAATACAATCCAAAATACATTGATTCACAAACAAAATGGTGTGAGTTGACTTTTGGTGTACATATGTTTACTATGTGAATTGGTGACAAAATACACCCAAGCAAGGTGTGTCAAAACGCAAACCAAAAACAAAACACAATAGCAACTCACTACGTAAACAAAATCACTTACGTAATGTGTGCAATGGATTGTAATCATGTATGATACCAAGGTATCTAAAATAAGACACAAGATCTGAAAAGTAAATTTTAAAAATATTGTGTTGGGTGTTTGAATTTGGCAGTAAAATCTAGGAAAATGGGTGGATTTTTTTGAGTATTATAAAATGGGCATTTTGAAACCAAAAAAAACTAACTAAGAAATAAATAATCTATAATTGGGATATTGGGTGGGAAAAATATTAATTGAATTTTCATAAACAGATAAAAGCAAAAGTTAAAAATAGGGAGTAACTTAATTAAGTTTTATTTAATATTTTATTAAATTCTCAAAATGGAAGGAACACAGCACCAGACTACCATTGCACCCGTTGTGCACCGCAGTTGCAGTTGCCCTGCAGGTCAAAGAATAGACTTAGTGCAACATAAGTGCCTACTCAGGAGGGAAGCGGGAGAGGAGAGTTCCATAGTGACGCTGCACTGACACAGCCAGTTCAAGGAGCACAAGCTGCTAGGGTGCAGAGCATAAACCCTTGGGTCCCAAAGCTGACCCAGAAGCCAACCAAGGTCACCACTACAAAGAAAGTTAGAAACAAGGAGGTAAAACTTACTTCATATGTGTTTGATGTTGTGTACCGGCAAGAGTTGATCCCGTCAGCCATGCTGGAGAAGGCAAAGCCTGTACTTGATACTAGCTACAAGCCCTACGTCAGTGATGGCAATCAGGAGGATGACAAAAGGCCAGTTTACATCAAACCAATGAGGGACAGCTGGTGTTAAAGAAGGTTGCAGCCTTCTATACCAAGGTACCTATGCCCTGTGTTGTGCCCAATGCCAACAAGTCAATCCCCACCGCTAAAAATCCCGCTTAGAAGCGCATCCCCAACATCAAACACATCATCCTGCTTAAGCTAATGCAGGAATCAGGTGATTACAAGGCGGCTGCAGCCATTGTTGGAGTGGATCCCAAATACACCTGCAAGACCTTCCAAAAATTCATCAATACTGGTTGTGTCCTTGCCGCGGAGAAATCCTTACGCGTGTCAACTATACTCACCAAGGAGCACAAATGGGCAATCCACCAGTGGATAACCTGGTATTGTCATCTTGAACTGGCAAATATACAGGCCATGGTTAAATCTACTTTTGGGATCAAGGCCTCAATTTCCTTCTATTATCATTTAGTCAAGGGAATGCACTTTTCCTGGAAAAAGCTCAAGGTATCCCCCTACAACAGAAACAGCCCAGCCAATATTGACGTCCGGAAAAACTATGCAGAGGCGTAAACTGCCCTCAAAGCCAAGGGGACAGTCAAATTTTATTATATTGACAAATTGGCATTTGCCTTGTCAATGCGCAATGAGCATATGCTATGTCCCCAAAGGCTCCAATGACGGGATGGCTTGGTGTGCTGCAGTCCGCGCCACAGCCTACTCAATGGTGGCTCTCCTTAGTCCAAAGGGGGTTGAGCTTTATCAAATGATATTGGGTTCTCACAACAGCCGTACCTTCTTGTCATTCCTCCAATTGGTCCAGGAGCACTTGAGGCGCACAAGCCCAGGCTTTACTAATGTGATTGTGTTGGACAACGTTGGTCTCCACAAGGTGGCTGATATTCTTGAGGAATTTCCAATGATTGACACAAGCATTGCAGTAGGCCCCCAGCAATTAGTCACAGCAAATTTACGCCTTCTCTTCTTCCCAGATTATTTGCCCTTCCTAAACCCCATCAAGGAAGTCTTTGGGTGGCTCAAGCAAGTCATCAAGCAAGGAACCCCAACTGGGACTGAGGACCTCTTTAATTTGCTGCAGGCCGGGATCCACACCCTCCCAGATGAGACCGTGGCCAAATTCTATGGTCACGCTGATTTGTTCATCCCTGCGTGCCTAGCTAAACAGCCAATCAATTAAAGGATTAGTGTGTCCAATTTTTTTATATTCTCTTATTTACTATTTAAGATTTATTAATTAACATTTTATATTTAGAAGCTTCTAAGCCCACAATCACATTTGGCAAGACCATCAATGGAGGTAAGTAATTTATTTATTTTATATTATATTTTTTTATTATGCCATCTGAGGTTATCCCAAACACTCAATACTGGATTACACAAATATATTTATATCACTATTGTCAAATAAATATAAAAATATCTTTAAAAAAATTAAACGTAAACTGTACAAGTTAGAATTAATTTTATTATTGTATAATTTTATGCTTTTATGAAAACTGTTTCTGCAATACATTTTGCAAAACTGGTTTGCTGAAATAAAAATTATAAAAATTTATTATAATTAGAATACTATAAATTGTAATAAAATTTATTGGAATCATATTTTTATTGTGTGCACCTGTAGTGGGTTCTTTAGTATGTACCCACCCCGCAATGGAGGTGGTGCACAACCTCCACTGCCACACCGTGAACAGTGGATACACCCTTATTGAAATACTCCCTCCCTCTGGTGAAAGGCAGTAGAGTCAGGTGGGAGTGAAGCAGCAGCTTTTCAGGAGGGGCTACAAACCTGTATATCCCAGCCAGGACCAGGGCGTCCTGGATCACATGATCAACCGAGTTGTATCCAGGGGGACCTTCTTCCCGTTGAGTACAAGCTGGGCCTTGTCAATTCCCAAAAGGACCCCGTCCAGGTCCTCTACAGACGCGCCCATCCCAAAGTAGAATAGGAACCCCAGGTAAGCAACCAGATGAAGCCTTTGCCCTGCAAAGGCTTCTGTGAACTCACACAGTTTATTATAGACCACGCTGATCTTCTTGTTGTGCCTGGTCTTTGCAAAGGTCAGCTCCATGGCTGCAGGGAGCCCTGTCTTGTTGGCACTCCAGGCCAACCCAAAGTCTGCCAGGAGGATCTTGGTCTTCTTTACGGCTATTGCGTCTGCAACAGCCAATTTGCCCACCACATGCCCAAAGTTCTCCAATAGATAAGACAGGGTGTGCTCCACTTGGAAGCAGAAGCAAGCAGCCACATGAGCCCAGCCCATCTCTGGTACATTCTTGAATGGGAGCGTTGCCAGGACGTCTCAAACAAGCTCAATGGAGTTTACGTATTAAACTCCACTGAGGGATACCAGGTCCAGGCAGACCAGTTGGGCATCCTTGTAGGCAGTAACTGCCCACTCAGATGCCCCCTTGGCATGTGTAAGTTCCGCCAATGCCTCCTGCAACATCAGAAAGGACCTGTGGATACAGTCCTCCAGCTCCTGCACAACAGGGGGGACAGATACAATTGCTTTGCCACATGAGTGGCATAATTTTCATAAAAGATGGCCGGGAAAAAGGGGACCAGGAATTGGCGGAGTTTGCTGTCTACATTTTCTAAGAAAAAAAGGTAAGTTTTTTGAAAATTTATTAATTTTGTTTTTTAGGCTACCTTCTTGTGTTTCTTCCTTGCCCGCAGCCTCAGCTGGCTTGGCCATTCTTGGCGCAATCAATTGCACAGGCAATTTGGTATCCTCTGCCCTGGCACACTTGGCGGGTTTGAGATGTTAATACATCTCTGGGTCATCAACCCAGACAGACAGCACAGAAAGATTGTATGCCTTGAACTGGAGGCCCTCAACCACAGTTTTTTGAATATTTAGTAAGCGCTCAATTGTCTTCTCTGGGGTGTCTGGCATTTTTGACATTAGTGCCTTTGCAGACACCTTGACAATTTTGCCCCCAGTAAGGACAGCAGACTTCACTTTGGCTTTGACCTTGCAGTCAATGTCCTTTATTTTGGCAATCACCAAGTCAAGGTTTTTCAGAAGCTTTTCTAATTCTCTCATTGATTTTTTACTAACCTTTCCACATGTTTTTATAGCTTTCACCCTAATAAATTCTGTATTATTTTGATACTGTTGCCTCTTTGTTTATTCATTTTTGTTTTCCCATTTACTACATTATCCAATCTTTTTTACCCATTGTGTATATGTTTTATGCTCATCTTGATATGTGTTTTTTGCTTTGTGTTGGCATTGTTTCCTTGATTACCATATTATTTTTTGGCGCTTGACATAGCCCCTTGTGAAAATATTAACAACAATTTGGTGATCAGCTAAATTTGAATTAGAAAATTATAGTGTTAACTGTTTTTGGATAAAGTTGTTACTGATCCAAATTCAAAACCTTAATGATAAACTTTAAGCCAATCAGGAGCCAAGTGATAAAGTAATTGTTGTGACATAAAGGGTCATTCAATAGTTCTTTGATGCATGTGCACTAGTTAATATGATTGGCTGGATATTTTGCCATTGTACACCATTGCCGCTGTGGCAAGTTGTTGATGGACTAGTGCCCAATCAGCTGCTGGGTTAGCACTAGTCTATCAACAACTTGCCACAGCGGCAATGGCGTACAATGGCAAAACATCCAGCCAATCATATTAATTAGCACACATGCATCAAAGAATTATTGAATGACCCTTTATGTCACAACAATTACTTTATCACTTGGCTCCTGATTGGCTTAAAGTTTATCATTAAGGTTTTGAATTTGGATCAGTAACAACTTTATCCAAAAACAGTTAACACTATAATTTTCTAATTCAAATTTAGCTGATCACCAAATTGTTGTTAATATTTTCACAAGGGGCTGTGCAAAGGTGCTAAAAATAACTGTGTTCTGGATCTAGATACACAACATAGTAAATATATGATTTTATAGAAATAAGCTGAACATAAAGAATAAAACCAACTATAAACAAAGAGAACATGAACAATTGAAATTCAAAAAAAAAGATAATATAAATAGAAAATGTTTGGTGACAGGGGTTTATTGGGGCGGGGGAGAGTGATGCCTAGGAGGCAGAATAACGCAGGAAGGAAGACGTAGAGGTGGTGCTGGCCTGGGGGGTCTGGGATTGGGTGGGTTGGGCTTGCAGGTTAGGGGTGTTGGTGGCAGGGGTGGAGGCAGGAGGATTTTGCGTGATGGCTGTCATATAACGCTTGTTGTATTCCTCATCAGTCATTGGCTGGATGGGCTTGTAAGTGGCAGTGGCCCAAGGTGGAAGGCGCTTATCCTTACGTGATTGGTTGCCCATGTTCACATGGAAAACCATTTGCGTAAACAAGTCAGCCACCATCTAGCAGCCAAAGAGAAAATTGTGGTCAAGGACCCCAAGATAGAGGTCATTGAAAGCCTGAGGGCGGTGCTCTTGTAATGTGGATCCCATGTTGAAGAAAACAACATCAGCCAGATGGACGTCTGCATGGCTGGCGGGGTAGACTGAGGCCTGGTGCCTGCGTCCCTGGATGGCCTCAAGGGCAGTGGAGCTACCCTCTATCTGGTGGCTCAAGAAAACCTGGTACTTGGAATTTGAGCCATCCCAGGAGTTGAGTAATCCACTGAGAATGTGGCTGTATGAGTAGCCATTGATGAAATCTGGGTTTGTCCAATAGTAGACAAAACCCTTGGCTGAAACAGCCAGAAATGCACCAATGAATGTCCCCTAATTTTTCTTCTTCCTTCTATTCTTGGCGGCAGCTTTTCCTTGCTTGCCAAAATCATCAAAAGCTATTGATAGCTTGTAATAGGAGATGAACATGACATCATCAGTTAGACTAGTCAGGCATTGGGCCAGGGTTAATTCAATGGCAGTGTCATATGGGGAATCCTCAGCGCCATCCCATTGGCTGCCGGCAAAATTAGTAAGAACCCGTATGGAAGCCACCTTCCCATACATCCAGAGCTTCACCATGCGCTCAGAGACCCATATGTTATGGTGCGCAAGCTGCTTCTGGACCTGGGTCAAGGGAAGCTTGGGATCCTGCTGGAGGAGGTCAAGCATGATTGGGTATGCCTCAGATATTTGTGATTTGGGGGCCTTCTTGAGCTTCTTGGCCGTCCCAATCAGATCCCCCTGTTCATCAGGTTGTTGAATTCCCGCATGACAGTAGCTTGGGTAAATTGTAACTGGGCGGCAATCTGTTCCCAGGACAGACCCTGTAGATTCAGTGCCATAATTTCCTGAAGAATTTGGGCAGTGATAATTTGTTGCTTGGGGCGCTGGGCCAGGGGAGCTGAAGCCAAATTGGCTGTAGGGGGGGGCAGGTTGGCTGGTGGCAGGAAGTTGTTCCAAATCAAGGTTGCCATCCTGATTGGTTGGTTGACAGGTGGTGGACAGCTTGTGTGAGGGTGGGTACAGGAGCAGGGGCAGAGCTAGACACTATGTGACTACTGAACAAGTCAAAGCCATAGGGGTCAGTGGTCAGGTACAGGTCAGCTTCCTTGTTACCCGCCCAAAGGCTTGGGTGTAAACAGGTGCCTCCACGTTCTGAGCCTTGCCTCCATTGAAGCTGGTCTGGCTGCTGCTGGCTTGGCTGCTGGCGCCGTCAAAGATATTGCTGTTAAAAACCATTTTAAAAAACCTAGGATAAAATCACTAAAAGTAAATTTTTTAAAATTTAGTGATTTATTTTTATTGTAATCTCAAGTCCATATTTGGAAGGTTCTTGAAACCTTTTCATACAAATCTGGAGCCATGAAAATGAATAAAATGCCTCTGTTCCTAAATTGGATAGCTGTTGATTGGCCGTTAAACTGTTATTTTTCTATTTTAGGCTGCTCATACTACACATCTTGTGTGAGTTCATTTTGTTTTGTGCTTGTGTAATCTTGCTTCTAGATTGCTCAAGTTTTGTTTCATTTTAGTTCTTCTGTTGGTGCCTCATATTAATCCTGATTGGATTATAATATACTCTGGAACAGCATCCATACATTTCACTTGTTGCTTCAGTTCATTTTGTTTGTGGTTTGAACTACACTGCTTGATGTTTGATATAATTTTGTATGATGGGCTAGTGAAATTTTTTTTTGTTTGACAGTCCATTTATTAACTGAAATTTTATAAATTAATTAAATCCTGAATCTTGTGCGGCTTGGATTTTGATTAAATCTGAAATCATTTCATTTAAATCTGAGGTATTTTCAGTTGTTGCCATAGCTTTTAAAACTACTGTATATCTTCAGCTGCAACAATGCCAACCAGGTCTTCAAGAGCTGCCATTACACCTGTGAGGACCGCTCCTGCCCAGTGCGGCTCAACACTGAGCGCAGGGACCTGGTCCAAACCATCAAGGGCAAGCATACCTGCATCATGCCTAACAATACCATCTCCCACCTTCTCAAATGGTACCTTGTACATATTGTGCCTACCTCCAAGGACCTTTCCCCCACTCAGCTGGCTGTGCTTGCTTGCAAGTACCTCTCCCCAACCAACTTGAAGAGGGTGCCAACCCATACCCAGTTGGTCAATTTTGTAAGTAATAGGCGTCAAGACTCTAATTCCCTGGCCAAGAGTGCCACCAGCATCAAGGAACTTATCCTCACAGATGCCCTCAAGAAGACGGAGGATGGTGAGATGTTCCTGCTCCATGACAATGGGCAGGAAGTGGAGGATAGAATTGTAGCCTACGCCACATCCCAAAACCTGGAGCAGCTGAACACTGCTACCACCTGGCTGTGTGACGGCACATTTGCTACTTGTCCCTCTCTCTTCAAGAAGCTTTGGGTCATTCATGGGAAGTTTAATGACCAGATCATACCCCTTGTGTTCTTTCTTCTTCCTGGTGCCAAGACAGAGGTCTATACCAGAGCATTCAAGATTGTCTGGGATGCTTTGAGCTCTCTTTCCATCAACCATCTCCCCCCTCCCACCCACACCACAAGGGCCAATCTCTCCTCCGCTGAGAAGGATGAGTCAACCCTAGCTGCTGAGCAGCTAGCTCATGCGCACTCACTTGGGCCAAAGGTTATCATAATGGACTTTGAGCAGGCTCAGTTCAGAGCCTTTGAGACCACCTTCAATGGAGAAGTCCAGGGCTGCTTCTTCCATTTTAGGCAGGTCCTTGTCAAGAATCTCAAGAGTGAGAAGGACCTTTTTGAGAAGTATCTTAACAATGGTAAGGGGAAGTGCCGCTTTGCCCTGACTCAGTTTGCTGCCTTGGCTTTTGTGCGCCCAGAGCATACTGGGCTTGGATTTGAGGCCCTCCTGGAGGATGCTTATATCAAGAAGCACTCCACCATCTTCAAAGGCTACCTGGATTACTTTGAGCGCCAATGGGTGGGAAAGAAGGTGACTGCCTGGAGAGGTAAGAGCAGGGCCACTTCCCCTTGGAACTGTCAAGGCACCTGCCTCAAGGGGGAGATGAAAAACACCTCTAGCCTTGAGGTTTGGCATAAGCACCTGAAGGCGAAGTTTGGGACCAACCCCAAATATAACAAGTTCTTCTCTAAGCTACAGGAGGAGCAGGCCCAGACTGTCTCCAAGTTCCACAACCTGGCCAACTGGGTGGCCCCCAAGAAGCAAAAGTCCAAGGAGCAAGACTACCAGGAGGACGTGCAGAAGGTGGTCAAGAAGAAGTACAAGGTGGCAGAAATCAAAAAATACCTAGAAGATGTTGCCACTGCTCTTGCTGATGGCTTTAATTAGCCCAATAAACCTTGATTTGCTTTGCCTGTATATTTTTTACTTTTAATTTATTATTTTTTATTTTTTGGATAGTACTAATCTTTTTAAGTACAAATGGTAAGTTTAAGATACAGTTTCAATGTGGTTTACTAAGAAATATCTTATATTTTTTTAATTTATCTTTAAGGTATGATATATTTTCAGTTATGCTTATATGAAGTATAAAGAATTATACATTAGACTTTTTTTATATTTTGTAGTTATTATGATATAGTAAATATCTTTATTTTTGGTTCATTGGAATTTTAATTTTTATGGGAATAAAAAATAATTTTATAATAAAGAGTGTAATTTACATAGTAAACTGAAAAATAGTTGCTTATATCTCCTTATTCTTATTACTTATAGTAATTTTTTTATTGCAGTTTTGAACTTTCTGGGGTTATTTCAGTATAATAATGTTTTTTAAAATAATTTTTATATATTAAAAATGTTCATGGTAAAGCGTTTTGTTAATTAAAAAAGTGTCAACATCCAGGAAACAACATTTAGTAAAACCAGGTTGTCACTTTACTATAGTGTCAACATTAAAAGTGTCAACATTTTTAGTGTTGAAATGGGCGCTGTTGCCATCAGAGATGTTGTGGAATAGTAGCAGAATGGGAGGAGCCTCAGTTTCAGCAGGCTTAGAGTCAGCAATGGAGGGGGGAATCAAAGGAGGCTGAGAAGAATTTTCAACCAGGAGCCTCTCTGCCTCTAGGTTGACTGTTCTTTTCCCGCCTGTTCCTTGGGATCAGCCCCTTTAACCTGAGGATTGGTGCAGACTCAATAATGGTGACCTATCTGGCCACAGTTGTGGCAAACTTGACATCTAAGAGGATTATGCAGTTCATAGTGAGGATGAAAGGGCCACAGGAAGACAAACCAGAATTAGAGGCAGCACAATTCTCCTGCACAACCGCCCCAGAATGGGTAAGGTGCATATCCCTCAACAGCGTCTTTATGCTCTTCATAGAGGAAAGCATGGCTTTGTGAGCCTTAAAATGGAGACACAGAAGTTGATTAACCTTGAGGGCAAGCCATGTAAGCTTTGTGAGCCATCAATTGTCTGCTTGTTATCACTTGCTGTCCTTCCATGTAAAATCTATCTGCAAATTCAGCTAGAGTCTCTTTAGGTTTGAAAGCAATGTGCATGAAGGCATCCTTCTTCACTTCCAGACTAAGATTACCACCAAATTTGTTAATCAGAAGCTGCTTCACATCTTCCAAGGTCTAGATGGTGGGCAGCTCTGGCACTACTACCTCTTGGCAAGTTGGGTGCAGACAGGTTAGAATATGTTCCTTCTTAACCTCATCTGAGCCTCTTCTCATGGCAGTTTCATAAATAGTTAGGAAAGCTGAAATGGTCAAGGTTTTGGGGTCAAAGACCTGCTTAAAGGTAGGCTTGAAATGTGTTTCTGGAGTTGGGCCACCATTGTTGCTATTGAGTACCTTTATGCTCAGGGAGAATTCTGCTTTAGAGTTGGAGGGGGCTGTCTGGCCCACAGCTGGCAAACACTTTCCTCAAGAGTAGTCAGGGGTTCAGCAGTGCGGGTGCCTGTATTAGTAGCTAGGGTGGTCTGCTGCTCATTAACATCTAGGTGTTGGCCCTGTGTTGTTACTACCAAGGAAATCTTGGCCAGCTGGGAGGAAGAGAAGGCCCCACTAAGAGGCAAGAGGCAACCTTTCATTTACTGAGTCAATCAATTCACTCATTTCTTGCACATCCCTATCAAGTTTGGTGTGGTTTTGTTTCAAATGGTCCACCTCATTAGCAAGAGCAAGTAACTCTCTAGCACATTGGATTCAAGGGGCTCCTGAAAAGCCAGTGCAACAGCCATCTTCATTGATAACCTTGGTTGAACTAATAGCAGATGCCATCATCTCACGCAAGGTAGCAACCTCTTGTTGCAATTCAGCAACTTGAGTTGTCAGGGCAAGCACTTGAGGATCTGGCTAAGGGGCTTTAGTAGGGCAATCCTGACTTCAAGTTGACGTTTAAATCTTGAATGACATCCCACAGTCTCTGCTCTCTATCCACCAAATCATCTGATAGAGGAGAAGGCGGGGCATCTGGTTTGGGTATAGACAGTTCATTTACTTGAGTTTGGAGTTTGGCAATGGTAGCGGCAACAGCAGCCCTTTTTTGATCACATTCCTTGACAAGTTTGTGGAGGCCTTTAGCGGCAAGGGAAGTTAATTGCTGTAACTGGTCAAAGGAATAAGCACTGAACTCATTGAGTTATTGCACAAGTTGTTCAAAGTTGGTGAGAAAGCATTTAAAGTGAAGTCTACTTGGGCACACCAGGGCTGTTCCAGCTGGCAGAACTCATGAAGGCGCTCTCTGACATACTTGGGGATGTATTAGCAAATTCTTTCAATGGAGGTGACATAGTCTTGCTGATTGTCTGATACCAAGAAAAACAGGGATGGATTCACTGCGGGTAGGCTGCAAACTGATCCCAGTGATGAGTGATGGCTGCTTGTAGAGATGGAATCTCCTGAACGTGGAGCCCTAACACCATTTGATGATAGGTTAGGGTGGGTTGTATGAAGGATAACAATATGTGTTCAGCAGAGCCAGCCGCTGAGAGGAGATGCTGTGGAAATTGTGGAGCTACAATCAATTTGTAGCATTTTGCTTGGCTGAACTGAAGCTGGAGGCAAAGGATGGCCCCATCACGGGCTAACCCAAGGGCTACTGCCATGACTTGTTCCAAGTCAGGGCTACCCAAAGGGTAGTCCACTAGGCAGGGACCACTCTCAAGGTTCAGCACAGTAGGGAAAATAGGCAGGTCAGCTATGTCTTCCTATATGAGGACTGGTAATTTCAGGCAAAGTTGGCTCTTGTAGGGGAGGAGGCAAAGGTCCTGAGAACATGATTGAAAAAGGGATCACCAAGGGGCTTACAGCCCCTGTAGTGTACATAATTTTTATTGTGATCTGAGGCGCGGCACAGAGTCATAAAGGGAAATCCTAACCTTAGGATTGGATTCATACTAAGTATTGGTTAGAATAGCAGGGAAGGCTATGAAATTACCTTACGCTCCTGAATGAATAAATCTGGTAGATGTGGCTAGAGAGGCACCAAAGTACGCAGACACACAAAGACAAAAATGTGAATAGAACTTAAATTTTATTGGGAATAAAGATTGGGATTATATACTGTGTAGCTTTACCACAAAACAGTACATGGACAGTAGGATCACTTGCCACAAGCATGAGTGGGGCAAGTGAGGTGTGCAGAATCAGGAACCCAAATAATTGTATTTCCCAATTCAGAGCCAGCCTCATTTTGAAGGGCAAAAGCAAAAGAGAGGGATTTGTCCTCAAAATACTCAACAAAGGCAAAATCAAAACATGGTGAATGGTGGCATTCACAATACCCTCTCTAAATCTGAAGCAGAATTCTCCTTGCGCATAAATGTACTTGATAACAACAATGGTGGTCCAACTCCCAAAGCACATATCAAACTTACCTTTAAACAAGTCTTTAACCCCAAAACCTCTACTATTGCAGTTTTCTTAACTATCTACAAAACTGCCATGAGAAGAGCCTCTGATGAGGTTAAGAAGGAACAAATTACAACCTGCCTACACCTGATCTGTCAAGAAGTGGTAGTGCCAGAGCTGCCCACTATTGAGACTTGGGAAGAAATAAAACAGCTTATGATCAATGATTTTGGTGGTGACATTAGTCTGGAATTTAAGAAAGACGCCTTCATGCACATTGCTTTCAAGCCAAAGGAGAACCTAGCTGAATTCACAGATAGATTCTACATGGAAAGACAGCAATTGATAACTAGCAGACAATTGACAGGCATGAAGCATACATGGCTTGCGCTCAAGCCCTCAAGGTCAATCAACTTATGTGTCTCTGTTTTAAGGCTCACAAAGCATTGCTTTCCTCTATGAAGAGCATATAGACACTGTTGCAGGATATGCACCTTGCCCATTCTGGGGCGGTTGTGCAGGAGAATTGTGCCGCCTCTAATTCTGGTTTGTCTTCCTGTGGCCCTTGCATTCTCACTATGAACTTTCAGAATCCTACTAGACGCCAAGGTTGCCATAACTGTGGCCAGATAGGTCACCATTCTTGATTCTGCACCAACCCCTGGGTCGAAGGAGCTGATCCCAAGGAGCAGGCAGGAAAATAACTATCAACCTAGAGGCAGAGAGGCTCTTGGTTGACAATTCTTCCCAGTCTCTTTTGATCCCCCCTCCATTGCTGACACTGAGCCTGCTAAAACTGAGGCTCCTCCCATTCTGCTGCTATTACATGACATCTCTGATGACTCTGACATGGACAATTCTGATATAGAAGATCCTGACGCCTAAGGATATTCTATTCTTGCTGTTCCTGAAACTATTGTGGTATCTTATAAGTTATGCTCTGGGAAAACTACAACAACCGCCAAGCCTTTGCCTGAAGCCAAAGAGATTGTCTCTTGCCCATACCTCACTCAAGCCAAGAGATCTCCTGTGCTTTTAGAGCCATACAAAGAAGCTGATGAGGTTTCTGACACTGTATTGAAGAATCTCTCAGTCTTTCTTCCTCTACAGACTGTTTATAAGAAGTTTTCAAGCTTGAGATGCATGATTAAAAAGTGGGACAAAGAGCTAGCAGAAGCCCAGGACATCCTGGCTGTTCTCCCTCCCTTTAGTTGTACTACCACTCATGTGGAAATATCCATCCAAAAAGTGAAGATTAAGGCTATATTAGACACAGGGTCTCCTGTTAATTTTGTCTTCTCAAAGCTTGCCAAGAAGCTCAAAATTGCCCTTGACCTTAATTATCACCAGTTGTATGGCACAGATGAGCTATCCATGACTTGCGCTATAGGAGCTTACTCTGCTCTTCCCATGCGGTTTGGCAAACTACTCTTGACCGCGCCTGTTGTTGTCTTGGAGAATGAGAGCTACAACTTTCTAGTTGGTACTCAATTCCTTAGGAATATAATGAGATTATCAACTTAAAGGATGACTACCTCTCTATCTTAGGGTATGAGGTCCCCTTGATCTTTGAGAAGCCTGTCAAAGTTCCCAGAAAACGCCTTAAGATGTGTGCCTTAGAGTATCCCACTGGTGTTCTCACCCTAAACTACCGTACACATTCATCCAACATGAAGTGTCCCCCTATGGCTTGCCCTGCGTCTGAAGGGATTCTTCTTTTGGCCACTTCCGCTGTAACCATTCCCCCTGGATCTCAGGCTATCCTAGACTCCCAAATATTGTATGAGCTACCCAAGTGCACGTTCCTAGAGTTATACTCTCCTCCCTTGCTAGGACGCAACGAACCCTATCTCTGTCCAGGAATCTTGGATGTCTCTCATAAGGACCTGTTCAATTGCTGGTAGCCAACTAGATGGTTCTTCCCATACATATGTTCAGAGGCCAAGTTGTTGGTTATGGCAAGCTGTTGAATGCTCCTGAAGTGCTATCTTTACATCCCTTTGATATGTTCCAGGACTTTAACTTACCTTAGAACAAGAACAAGTCTTATTCTTGTTCACTGCACAAGATTTCCTGCAGCTATCCCCAGTACAACAGAAGGAGGTGCTTGATTTTCTAGATCAATTTTCAGATATTTTTGCTAAATACAGCACTGTTTATGGCCTAGTCAAAGGCATTATTCACCAGATTGATACTGGTGATGCTCCTCCCTTCTTAGCTAAACCTTATTATTGCAGTCAAGTAGAGGTTGCTCAGGTGTCTAAAGAGCTCAAACAACTGTTAGACGTGGGCTACTGACTCCTTCCCAAAGTCCATGGGCCTAAACTTTACTCACACTGAAGAAGAAGAATGGAGGTCATTGCATTGTGATGTACTATCAACAATTGAACTCCTTAGCCAAAAAGGATTCCTACCCCTTTCCGCGTATTGATGACACTCCCTGCCGCCTAGGAGGCTCTAAGTTCTTCTCCACTATGGATCTAGCATCTGAGTACTAGAAATTTTATCTCTCTCCTTAGGATAGACAAAAAGTTACGCTCATCACTATCAAAGGACTGTTTGAGCCTATGTGTATGCCACAAGGACTATGCAATGCCTTGGCTACTTTCTAACAAGCCATGGTCTCCATCCTTAGTGACTTGAAGCTTTCATGTACCTTAGTATATCTAGATGATAAATGTCTTCAGGGCTATCTTTACAGATCACCTGGATAACCTCAAGAAAGTGTTAATAAAGATTCAGGAGGCTGGCCTTAAACTAAAACTATCTGAGTGTGCTTTCTTCAAGAAACGCCTTGAATTCTTGGGATATGAGGTAACCCAGACAGGGATTTGCCCAATGACCAAAAAAGTTGAGGCCATTGATAAAATGTTTCCACCATTAACTTGAAAGAAGTAAAAGTCTTTTTGGACATGATGGGTTACTACAGAAAGTTCATCCACAAACTTTGCAGATACTAGCAAACCTTTGGTCCAACTGTTACATAATGTCCCTTTTAAACAGACCGCTAGTCAGCAACAAGCCTTTGAGATCCTGAAACAAAAACTCAAAGAGGCTCCCATCCTAGTTATCCTGACTAAAATAAGGAATTCATCTTTTAAACTTATGCTAGCAACCTAGCCATTGGAGCTATCTTGGCTCAATTGGATGACAAGGGTGTGGATCACCCTGTAGCCTATACTTCTTGTGTATTCAACAAGCATGAGAAGAATTACAGTATTATGAAGAAAGAATGCATTGCTGTGTTGCATGCTGTCAAACAGTTCTGCCATTATATGTATGGCATCCATTTCACTGTGGTCACTGACCATGCTTTGCTTAAGTGATTACAATAGCTTAAGGAACCAGAAGAACAAAATCTAGATGGTCTCTCCGCCTATAAAGCTATAATTTCATTTTATTACACTATCCTGGGATTCAACATCAGAACACTGATGGATTATCAAAAAGGCCATCCTTACTATACAACCTGCTGAGGCTGATTGATTGTATGAACTAATTGAATATCCATAATCTTGGGAAAGAAAGACAGAAGAAGTTTGAATTTCCCTGTCCAAGCTATCCAAGGACACACTAATTTGCAACAACCAGCTTTTCAAGAAAAAGCAAGACCAATACCAACCCTATGTACAGCCTAGTCTTTGCCCTTTGTTGGTGCTCCAAGCTCATAAGGAGATAGGACATGAGGGCATTTCCAAGACCTATGACTGGCTCCAGAAAAACTATTTCTGGGAGAACCTTTACCTGCTGATTCCAGACGTCATTGCTAGTTGCCATGATTGCCAACTCTAGAGACCATGAGCTACCTTGCACAAGTTCAAGCTAGTCCCCCCTCAACACACCTCTCATACTATCAGCATTGACGCTGTAGGGCCTCTCCCCCACTCTTGCTCTAGTTGCCGCTTTATCCTAATTGATGTTGATCATTTTAGCAAGTGGTTATAAGCTTTCCCTACTAAGGACATCACTGCTAAGATGACTGCCGCCTTTCTGTTGCAAGATGTATTCTATTATCATGGCTTTCCTCAAGTGTTATTATCTTAAAATGAAACTAACTTCAACGCCAAGTTGATAACCTCTGTTGTTAGAGCCTTGGGGTCTCACCAGTCTTTCTCTGCCCCCTATAATCCTTCTACCAATGGGGTGGTTGAGCGTGAAAACTTGACTCTGGTTTCTATCATGAGGAAACTCACTTATTCTGACACTGCCAACTGGGATCTATATTTACCTACAGCTCTCTTTGCTTATTGCCTTAGAAAACATTGTGTCACCAGGTATTCCCCCTTTGATATGCTGTATGGGCGTGAGGCACCACTCTGTTGCTCCTGGGGACCCCCTAATCTTGTCTGATAAGGCTATGAACCCTGAAAACCATATCAAAGATCTTGTCAGCCGCATAATTGACATACAGGCCACAGCGTATACTTCTGCATACAAGACCAAGATGCTTGAGCTCTCTCCTGACAATGCTGGCTATTCCCCTTTTCCTGTGTTCAACATTGGGGATCATGTTCTCTATTATCAGCATAGAGTAGGAGGACGTGCTCACAAGCTAGATACATTGTGAGTTGGGCCTCTATAAATGACCTTCAAACAAGGGTCAGAGTATACTGGGAAACTCTCTCTAGTAGTTGTCTGTTTGCTTGAGTGCATGCCAAGCTTTTCTGCAAGTACTACACCCTTAAGGCCAACCTAGAGGGAGGCAATGTTGTGAATGCCGCCATTCTCCATGTTTTAATTTTACCTTTGATGGGTTATTTTGAGGACAAATCTCTTGCTTTTGTCCCTTGAAATGAGGTTTTATTCAACCTGGGAAATACAATTGGTTGGTTTCCTGATTCTGCGCAACTCACTTGCCCCACTAATGCTTGTGGTGAGTGATCCTACTGTCCTAGTATTATTTTGTGGTATTGCTAAACAATATATATTCCCAATATTTATACCCAATAAAAATTAATTTCTATTCACATTTTTATCTTTATGTCTCCATGTACTTTGGTGTTGCAACCAAGTTTCCAGACTTGCCTGCTAACATATCTTACAATACACAGGGGGCGCTTGATGAGTCACTCCTTGACGTATCTAACAACATGAATTAATCTGGTGGCAATATTGAATGGCAGGTACTTCATCCTAATTAGAAGCGCTACCAATTTGACTTGCAGATCCCCGCACAAGTTATTCCTTGGCTTCAACCCTTACATGGAACTTCCCACTATGCCACCCCCTTGTGGCTTTCCCCATATAGTATATTAATCACAATATTCTACAATAAACAACACCTTATTCTTATTATTCTGTCTTTTCTATTGGACTGTTGTCTTCCCCAATTCCAAGTACTGAATCCTCATTGGTTCATTTGCAACAGCAGTAGCAGCAGTAGGTTTACAACCTACTTAAAACAAAATTCCCCTCAAAAAAGGACAGAGTACGGGCCGTATGGCTTCTCCCCAACAAGAGACCTTCCTGCCAATCCCTGAGGGGGACATCCCCAACAGGTACGTCATCTATCAAGACCAGCTAGTTCTCACTAGCGTGTACAATTGGCTCCACCTTGGGCAGCGTGACACCAGCGTCACCCTGCCCCAGTCAGATCTGTCCCAGCGCATGCTCAACCTTCAGCTAGAATCCTTCACTGGTGGCGTTGAAGGGGCCAACATTGTCAGTTGGCTCCTTTCTACTGAAACCTGTCTTTGCATCTGTCAGGTCCCTGAGCCCATGTGGGTTGCCACTGTGTATGGTTGCCTCACGGGGCCTGCCGCTATGTGGTTCACCAACTGGGCAGTCAGGAACTTGAAGTTACCTGGGCAGCATTCTGAGACGCCGCCAAGTCCTGCTACAGCAAAACCTTCTCCCCCATTATTGTGGGAACCCTCTTCTAGCAATCAAACAAACTGGCTCTTTTCCTGAGTACCTTGCCGCCTGGCAACAAGCTCTTGCTGCCGCCCCCAAAGCTGTGACCAACGGAAATGCAATGCTACTCACTCTCATCATCAATGGGTTAAACCCTCATATCTGTAAGTGGGTCCCTGTAGGTTGCTGCACCTCCATTGACAACTGCTATAAGGCCATTGTAGAGGCTAACAATCAGGCCTCAATGGGCTTCTGCTGTACCAGTGACGCTCCATCCCAGCCATGTACCACACCTGGTAGTGGCCACAATCAAGTAGGATGCCGCCAGCCCCATCAGCAGGATAATGGGACTAAACACCCCCACAAGGGGAGCTTCAGCTAGCGCAGATTGTGGATCAGGGAAAAGCCTGGGGTTGTAGCAACAAGAGGCCTTGCAACCCCACCTGACCCATCTTCTCAATCCCTGCTCACAAAAAATCCCTGCAACTACAACATTCACAAAGTCAAAACCCTGGATGTCTTTCAAGTCCACAGTGACAACCCCGTATTTCAAGCAAGCCACTCCTCAAATAAAGTAACACACTTGTCTGACCCCTTCTGTTTCCGTGGGAACACCCACAAATTACTGGTAGATACCGGGGCCAACCACACTATGGTGGACCAGGCGTTTGCCAACTCTCAGCAATTAGACTGAGTGCCCAGCAGGTTCAAAGCAGTACAAGTAGCTGACTCCCACAGAGTTGCCATCACCCATGAGACAGTACCCTTCTCTGTGAGAATGGGGAACATCCAGGTTAAGCTCTCTGGGCCAATCATGGCAGGGCTCAGCCACAGCATAATTTCTGGTCTCAACTGGCTTTGGAACAACCATCCCTACATTGATTGGCATACCTCTGTCATCACCCTCAACAGAAATGGGGTGGGGTTCTAGATTTACCCTGTGGAAATGTGCAAGTTACTCTATGATACTGTGTTTTTCAGAAAACCGGAGACAGGCTTGTACAATTTCAAGGGGGGAAACTAGACTTTAACCAATGCTCAGTCAAAGTTATCTGTGCTGAATCATCCGCGGTCCCTCCCTTGACCTACTCACCACCACCAGCGCTTGCTGCACTCCTTGAGGAGTACAAGGATGTATTCAGTGAGACACTTGAACAACTACCTCCTCCCCGGGAGATCCAGCACACTGTAAAAATTCAAGGGTTGTTACCTAAAGCACAACCATTATACCATCTCACACCAAAGGAAGATGAAACCCTCCACCAGCACCTTGTGGACGCGCTCAATAAGGGCTTTATTTGCCCCTTGCTCTCTCCATATGGGGCAGCTGTCTTCTTTGTAGCTAAGAAGGATGGATCCCTTCACCTGGTCATAGACTACCGCACCCTAAATGAGGTGACGGTTAAGAACAAGTACCCCCTGCCGCTGATTGAAAACCTGTTTGATACACTTGCAGGTGCAAAGGTCTTTATAAAGATTGATCTCACTGCAGGATACAACCAGGTCTGCATTGCACCAGAGGATGAGGCAAAAACTGCCTTCTGCATGCGCTATGGGTTGTTTGAGTGTTGTTTTATGAACTTTGGAATGACCAACACTCCTTCCACCTTTGCCATGTTGATGAACAAAGCATTTGAGGACCTGATTGGAAATGTGTGGTTATGTACCTTGATGACATTATTGTCTTCAGTCAAGATCAAACCACACACCTCCAACACCTCTGTGCTGTCCTTGACACCCTTTGGAAAAACCAGCTAAAAGCTAAACCCTCCAAATGCAAGTTTCTCAAGTCAGAGCTGTTATTCCTTGGGCACACCATCTCTGCTCAAGGGATAAAGCCCAACCCTGCCAAAATCAAGGCAATCACTAGCATGCCACCCCCCACTGATGTGGGCCAGGTGCAGACATTTGTAGGCATGGTTGCCTACGTGTGCAAGTTCATTCCCAATTGCAGAAAACTAATTGCATCTCTCACTGAGCTCCTCAATACCAAACAGCGCTTCCATTGGATCCCTGTCAGAGATTGAGCCTTTGAGACGTTGAAGCAAAGGCTCACAACAGCACCAGTACTGCAGTTCCCCAATCAAAACTGACAGTACAAACTCGAGACCAATGCCTCTGACAGGGCCATAGGAGGCATGCTAAGGGTAGAAACTGACAATGGCATCTTCCTACCTGTGGCATATGAGTCCAGGAAACTTACTGACTCAGAATAACACTACCCCATCCATGATAAATAATTGGCAGCCATTATACACTGTGTTGAGAAGTGGCGCTGTTACCTGGAAGGAGCTACCTTCCCACCTTGCGTTCTGACGGACCACAAGTTGCTCCAGTACTTCAACACACAGTCCCACTTGACACACCGCCAAGCAGGATGGGTTGATTGTCTATCTTCCTACCAGTTGTGCATCAAGTACAAGCCTGGAAAGGAACTTGTCACAGCTGATGCTCTTTTGCAACTCTACATAGCATCCATCACAGGGGACAATGGTTTGGATCCAGATTGACCCATGCTCTACCTCCGCCTTGAGGCAACTTGCTACAAGGGCCTTAACTTGGTCACCATCTCCAAATTAAAGGACAACAAAAGTCAGTTCACCACTGATGCTGGTAATGTCTGCCGCCAGGCAGAGACAGGTGAGAAGACGCCTTACATCCCCACCACGCAACAAGGGGACACAATATTGCACTACTACCAAACCCTGGGTCACATCAGAGGGCGTAAACTCTTCAAGATCATGAAACAGAAGGCTTGGTGGCTGGGCATGTGTCAATAAATCTTTCACCTCCTCAAAACGTGCGTGTTGTGCAAAAAGAACACGTCCAAATCTGCACCCCCAAGTCTGTCCTGCCCATCAAGGCCATGGAACCCTTCAAGCAGTGGGCCCTCAACATTGTGGAGCCACTCCCCAAAGACAGACTGGGAAAGAAGTACATTATCACTGCCATCAACTACTTCACTTGCTGGCCAGTGGCCTGGGCAACAACCAACCACACTGCCACCACCATTACCCGCTTTATTGGCAAGGAAATTGTGGCCTGCTTTGGGCAACCCAAATGCCTCATCACAGATGGCGGCCCCAAACTTGTTGGGCATGCCATGAAGGCATACTGTGCCAAGAACGCACTCCAATGTATAGTTACAACCACCTATCATCCTCAAGCCAATGGACGCGTGGAACAGTTAAATGGCTCATTGGTTCAATTGATTGCCAAGCTCTCACAAGAGCACCCTAACACCGCATGGACTGAACACCTGCCCACTGCTCTACTTATCCTGCGCGCAAGAATCAACAGGGGCACAGGGTTCAGCCCCAGTAACCTGGCCTTTGGAACACCTGACAGTCTGAAAGGGTTGAACAGGGAAAGCTAAAGTCCAAGGTTCTTGATAAGCCTCCCCTAGTATCAACTCCATCCCTAGACCAATGGCGTGCCAAAGCCTGAGAAATTGAACACAGGCAGATTGCAGGAGGGACAAAGCACCTTGAAGCTAGATACGCCGTATGTGACCCCGTCTATACCCTCAATCCCAATTCTGCCAAGTTGGAACCCAATCACCCAGGGCCCTTCAAGATAGCTGCAGTCTATGACAATCACACTTATCAACTTGAAGATGCCCAAGAAAACACCAAGAATCTTCACCATGATTGCTTGCGCCTCTGCCACGCCATCCCCACACAAAAGCTGTTTGTGCGGACCTTCCCAGACCTTCTGCAGACTCCGGTCTTGGTGTCTGACAACAAGCAGGGGGCAAGGGGGTGTTGCAACCAATTTTCCAGACTTGCCTGCTAACGTATCTTACAATACACAGGGGGCGCTTGATGAGTTGCTCCTTGACGTATCTAACAACATGAATTAATCTGGTGGCAATATTGAATGGCGGGTACTTCATCCTAATTAGGAGCACTACCAATTCAACTTGCTGATTCCTGCACCAGTTATTCCTTGGCTTCAACCCTTACATGAAACTTCCCACTATGCCACCCCCTTGTGGCCTTGTGGCTTTCCCCATATAGTATATTAATCACAATATTCAACAATAAACAACACCTTATTCTTATTATTCTGTCCTTTCTATTGGACTGTTGTCTTCCCCAATTCCAAGTAATGAATCCTCATTGGTTCAGTTGCAACATTGATGCCTCTCTCTAGCCACAACTAGTAGAGATCACTCATTCAGGGCCACAAGTTAATTACATAGCCTTCCCTGCCATCTAACTGAGACTTAGTACAAATACAATCCTAAGGTTAGTATTTCCTGTTATGTATCTGTGCTGTGCCTCAGAACACAACACTATCCTTCACCTATTTTGCAATTTTTCAAGCAACTCTAAGCCTAAAGATTCTGACTACAATGAATCAGATATTTATGGCTACTTTGTTTTGGCTGTACCAGAAACTGTTTCAGCCCCCTACAAACTTTGCTCAGGAAAAATCACAACTATACCTCACTCACATTCAGATGAAGCCAAGGCCATGGTGGCTTTCCCTTACCTGGCTTAATCTCATCAACCCCCTGTTCTAGTAGACTCCTCAGAAGAAGCCGCAGAGCTTGCAGAAGCTCTCTTCTAGGATGTGACTGTGTCCCTCCCGTTGCAGAATGTGTATAAAGAAATTACTGCTTAAAATGTATGTTAGCAAAATGGGAGAAAGAGCTGGAAGCAGCGCAAAAGTTCATGCTGTCTTACCCCCCTTTGGGAAAGATACTACCTGTGTAGAAGTGTCAATCCAAAAGGTTAAAATCAAGGAAACTCTGGACATGGGTTCCCTAGGCAACTTTGTATAATCCAAGTTAATGAAGAAACTTAAGCTGGCTCCCAATCTCAATTACTCTCAATCATATGGTACTGCTGGTATGGCTCAGATGCAAGCTATTGGTGCCTACTCTTCCCTGCCCATGAGGTTTGGGAAACTTCTCATTTCTTCCCCCGCTGTTATCCTAGAGAACAAAAGCTATGACCTCTTGGTTGGTACAAAATTCCTCTGAGAATACAATGGGGTTGTAAACGTCTTAGATGGGTATCTATTGCTCTTAGGATACAAAGTCCTCTTAATCTTTGAGGATCCTCTGCATCTTCCTAGCAAACACCTTAAAACTTGTGTGCTTGAGTACCTCATGGGTATCTTCTTGCTCAAGTACAGAACTCACTTGTCCAATATGTATTCCCCTCCTTGTTTCTTCCCCGCAGAGGAAGGTGTGCCTCTGCTTGCTTTTGTTGCTGTCACCATCCCCCAGGCTCCCAGGTGATAATTAACTCCCAGATATCTTATGAGCTACCAGAGAAATCATTCTTAGAGCTGTACTCTCCTGACTCTCTAAGCCGCAAAAGAGCCTCAGTTATGCCCTGTAATTTTGGATCAGACTCATAAAGAGCCTGTAAAACTGCTGCTAGCCAACCTGACCGCTTTACCCATGCAGGTTTCTAGGGGACAAGTTGTGGGGCATGGACGCATATTAGGATCAGAGCAAGTGACGTCCTTCTACCTCTTTAGAATCTTCAGCAATTTTAATCTACCAGAAGAAAACCCCCAAGTTCTTTCCCTGTTCACAGCTGCTGATTTCCTGCAACTATCACCTGTTCAACAAAAAAATGTACTAGAACTGCTTGATCAATTCAATGATATTTTTGCCTCTGGACCTACAGACTATGGCCTAGCCAAAGGAGACATTCACCAGATTGATACAGGTGATGTACGGCCTTTTTGTACAAAGCCTTATCACCACAGTAGGGTAGAGGATGCCCAGGCCTCCAAGGAACTTAAAAAACTATTGGATGTTGAACTCTTGGCTCTCATGCAGAGCCCTTGGGCCTCCCCCTCATTAATCCTTAAGAAGAAAGACATAGGCTACCATATTGTGATGAATTATTGCTGCCTAAACTCTCTCACAAAGAAGGACTCATATCCTTTGCCCAGGATTAATGACGCCCTTAGACAATTGGGAGGCTTGAAATTCTTCTCCACTATGGATTTGGCATCAGGATACTGGCAAGTTGATTTATCCCCAGAATACCAAAAAAAGAATGCTCTCATCACCTCAGAAGGTCTGTACAAGCCCACACAAATTCCCCAAGGATGTCTGTAATGCTCTGGCTACATTCCAACAAGACATGGTCTCTATTCTATGAGATCTAAAGCTCTCCTGTGTCTTTGTATACCTCAATGATATCACTGTGTTCAGCTCCACCTTTACTGACCATTTGAACCACCTCAAAGCTGTCTTTATCAAGATTCAAAAAGCAGGTCTAAAACTTAAACTCTCCAAGTGTTCCTTCTTTAAGGAGTGACTTGAATTCTTAAGTAAATGAGGTCACCTAAACTGGGATCCACCCTATGAATAATAAGGTGGAAGCCATTGACAAGATGCTCCCCCACCCATAAATCTACATGAGGTCCAAGTATTTCTTGGAATGATGTGATGTTTTTGATAATTCATCCCTGAATTTGCTGAACTAAATGAACCTCTTGTCCAACTCCTCCAGAACGTACCCTTTGAATGGACTGACAGTCAACAACAATCCTTTGAGGCTTTGACAACCAAGATCAAAGAGGCTCTCATCCTAGTCTACCCTGATTATGATAAGGAGTTCATCTTATACATCAAAGCCAGTGGAGCAGCTTTGGGTGCTATCTTAGCCCAGCTTGACAATGAGGGCATAGATCAACCTGTGGCCTATTCCTTACAAGCCCTCAACAAGCATGAGAAGAATTATAGCATCACTAAAAAGGAATGCTTGGCAGTCCTACATGATATGAAGCAGTTTCAACACTATACCTACGGGACCCACTTTACCATAGTCACTGATCAATCATCCCTTAAATGACTACAACAGCTAAAAGAGCCTGAAGGTCAACTGGCGCATTGGGCCTTCTGCTTGCAAGGATATGATTTCGCTGTGGTACACTGTCCTGGTGCACAACATCAGAACACCAATGGACTGTCTAGAATGCCTATACTGACCATCCATCCTGCCAATACTGATTTCCTGTAAAAGTTAATAGGATACCCTGACACTTGGACAACTGAACCAGAAGAGATCCAACTGACTCTACAGGTCCTATCAAAAGATACTGTGATTTGTGATAGGCAACATTTCAAGAAAGTCAACAATGCCTATCTGCCCCATGTTTTCCCTAGTATGAGAATAGCCATTATCCTCCAAGCCCACGTTGATATTGGGCATGGGAGTATAGTAAAATCTCATGATTGGTTGTGCAATAACTTCTACTGGAAGAACATGCACCTCCTAATCCCTGAAGTCCTTGCCTCCTGTCATTACTGTCAACTCTAACGCCCTCAACTGTCCCAGCATCATTTCAAGATTATCATACTTAAGCATGCCTTCCACACTGTGAGTATTGATGCTGTTGGACTGCTCCCTTGTTCTAGGTCTAGGTGTTGTTTCATATTGGTAGCTGTGGACCATTTGAGCAAATGGGTTGAAGTCAGAGCTACCATATATATAACTGCCAAGGCTTCTGCAAATTTATTGTTGCAAGGTATCTTCTATTGACATGAAGGCCCTCAAATAATACTGTCTGATAATGGCACAAACTTCAATTCTTGCCTCATCACATCTATTGTAGAAGCTATGGGCACTCCTCAATCCTTCTCTGCACCTTATAATTTGTTGACCAATGGGACTGTTGAATGAGCAAATTCCTCCCTTGTGTCTATTATGAGAAAGCTCATCCTCTCTGATGCCGCCAATTGATATATGTTCCTCCTTGCTGCCCTTTTTGCTTATCAACTCAGTAGACACCAAGTGACTGACCAATTCCCCTTTGCCATGTTTTATGGGTGTGAAGCCACAACTCCCTCAATCTTTGGACCCCCTTTGATTGAATTTGACGTGTCTGCCAATCCTGAAACTCATGTCAAAGACTTGACTAATTGTATCATTGACATTCAGGCAACAACATACTCAAATACCTATAAGGTCAAGACCTTAGAGCTCTTGCCTTCCAATGCTTCCAGAGCCCCCCTCTCTGAGTACCAAGTAGGTGACCTAGCCTTCTACTATCAGAACTGTACTAGAGGCAGATCCCATAAGCTAGAATCTATCTGGGTGGACCTTGTGAAGTCACCTTCAAGAAGGGCGTCAAGTATACTCTAAAGCTGCTACCATCTGGCTGTTCTTTTACCCAAGTTAAATCCAAATTTCTCCGCAAATATCAACTCCCTGTGTCCAATCTTGAGGGGGGAGATGTTGGAAATTGTGCCATTAATGCTATTTTGATATGTCCTTTGAATAATGATATGTGCAAAGATTTGGTTGGTTTTGCTTTCAACTTTGGATATTCCTTGCCTCCCATAAATGGTTTGACATCAATGTCCATCCATTCTAGATTGCCATATCAGCCTGTGAGTGAGCCTGGTATAAATTCAACCCAACTTGACCCCCTCTTCCACTCTGTCTACCTAATGAGTGATCATCAACCATTGTCTACTATTTAAGTATAATCATTTCTCCTAATAAAGACAAGTTTATCCATATTTGTGTTAGCTTTAATATTCTTCAAGCTTTTTCCTTTCCTTTTTTCCAAAAGGAATTCCTCATCTTGTATTCCAGGAAATTAAGGTATGTGCCCTCAATCTTGCCCTAAAGAATAACCCAAGGCTAGCTTCAAACCTCAAATATTTTGTTATAAAGCTTTCCTGCTGTGTCCTCCTGGATGTTGTCCCCAGGAGCCAAACACAACATTATATTGTAAAGGGTTGCCAAAGAGCCACAAGGGGATGGCATTGATAGACCAATCCAAATAGAGGTTGAGCTTTGAATAGTTTATTGAGTGTATTTAACTGTAATCAGCTTCACCCCTTATTAGTAAGTATTGTCCTATATTTTGATAATTGAGGCAGGAGGTAGAAGGTTTCTAGGCATAAAGTTGAGCAACTTGTTGAGCGCCCCTGTGTATCATAAGATATGTTATCAGGCAAGGCTTTGACCTTGATTGTAACAAGCTCTCCTTCAAAAAATGTGTAGCACTTGACTTCACCTGCCTTTTCATCTATCCCTTCTTGGAGAACCCCACAGTTTTTTTAGCGCAGATGCAGATTTCAGGTTATATCCCTTCATCCAGAAGCCCAGTTACCCTATTGATACACCTGTATTCAGGACCAGAATGATGTATAATTTTTCACAGTCTATTTGATCTCTATTATCAATCCCACAGCCACCTTCTTTTAACGCTCCCTGGAATCCTATGCATTTCCAAGTCAGCCTGAGATATAAGTAGTGTTCTTGAGTATGGCATGCAAATATCTTCATAATTTATCTAGAAAATGGATGGCTGGATACCCCAGTTGATCTAATTGCTATGCATGGTCATAGATCTAGTTGCTGTCTTGTACAGTCTGAGGACTTTTGGGCATCCCTGAGCCAGGCTGGGAGAAAGTAAGAGTAGCGCCCTTGGGTACTGCATCCCAACCTCTCATAAACAATATAGGAAGAAGATAGCTGCAACTTTTTTGCTAGCTCATCATCTACTATCAGGATACCCTGAGCCATCTCCCTGCTCATATTACTAGACTTATTGAAATTTTTGGGGAAGGGATAACAATAGCAAATGCCACACTCTAGAGCATGGCATGCAAGCTATAACAATCTATTATGTATGAAAGTACTCTAGAAAGATTGGGATCAATTTCAATGCTTGAAGCCACGTCAAGGAGAGAACAGTTGGGTAATAGGTAATACCAAATAAAATACCTTCACATGCATATTAAATCTATCAAGATTACTTTCAAAATATTTAAGGACATAACAGGTAATGGTGTAAGCTGCTACAGACATGATGGAGTGGGATGACACTGATTGGGGCCAAGAGTTCATGTGGGAGGTGTTTACCTGTGCTGGCACCTTGTAGTAAACTTCTTCATGGTATATGGTGTAAGACCAAATGGTTCAAAGGAAATTTGGTGGCCCCAATCCCTAGGCAAGCTGTGATAACAGCAGAGGAGATGAGATGGTCATCTTCTGTTCCTGGGAAGGGGTGGCAAAGCTTAGTGTCTTTAATCCTACCAGGGAAGGTTTATTGATTTATGTGATACTATTGAAGGGTAATTTGCTCAATCATAGCACAACCTATCACCAAGAAATAAATCTTTATTATATTATTTAGACTGTAAGGCAGGAACATCTTGAAGCACTGGATTGGAGAACCAAGTGTTTTGATTGCAGCTGGAATCCCCTTTCTGGGTTGGAATTCACAGTTGACATATCCAAAGGTTTGGCCAGCATCTAAATTATAATGCTGTGTTGGGATGGTCCTTTTTGATGCACCCAGATTCAGATACTGAATTTGGGGCATCAATTGTTGCCAAATTAGGATGGTTCATGGAGTCCGCTTTGGGGGGATTTTCCATTTGAGCAGCACTTTGGAATGGGGTAAATTTTGGGAAAGTTTCCCTTTTGAAATCCCTTATTGGGGAATTCTCCCAGTTGGGGGACCCATGGTTGCCCCAGATGCCACTGGCAGGGCAGTGGGCCCCAGGTCAACAGAAGTTGAGAGTGGCTGGGCCAGCTGTGACCCTGGCTGGCAGGCTCCAGGGTATAAATAGCTTCAATTTTAGAATTCTCAAACTTAAAATCCTTTTTAAATTCCCTGTCTTTTACGGCAGGTTTTCCAATCAGGAGAAGCTGCTGCCAATATTCTGTTTATTTTCTGTTATTTTCCAAGGTGAAAATATTGCTGTCTTTTCCCTTAATGTCAGGAATTTTCTTGACACAAACATTTACCTACACTATCTAGAAATGAAATGGCTGGGACATTTTGCCTGCTTATCAATCCCTATGACTGTACCCCTAGCCACCTTTCTCTGCCACCCCCTGAAATCCTGAGCACTCCTGATGTAGATTCAGAAGGAGTAAAGGTATCATCTGTGGGTACCACACATAAAATTTCATCAAAAGCTACTGGAAATGTGTCAGGAGTCTACTAGTTTGGCAACCAATCATCAATAGAGTGCAAAGGGACCAGGTTGAAACCAATAAAAGAGGGGCCAGCAGGAATTCTAGTGTAGGAAGGGTTAATAAAGACACCAAATTTAAACCACCCTTGGAAAGAGGGGTTGCTGGAGGGCTATCAGGAATATTCCTGGCATGGGAGAAAAAGTGTTGTGACCTGAGGCGCAGCACAGATACACAACAGGGAATTCTAACCTTAGGATTGGATTTGTACTAAGTCTTGGTTAGAATGGCAGGGAAGACTATGTGATTACCTTGTGGCCCTGATTGAATAATATCTGCTAGACGTGGCTAGAGAGGCGCCAAAGTACGTGGAGACACAAAGACAAAAATGTGAATAGAACTTAAATTTTATTTGTAGAAGTGAAATGGAATATATACTGTGTAGCTTTACCAAAAAACAGTACATGGACAGTAGGATCACTTGCCACAAGCATGAGTGGGGCAAATGAGGTGCGCAGAATCAGGAAACTGAACAAGTGAATTTCCAAATTTTGGAGCCAGACTCATTTTGAAGGGTGAAAGCAAAAGAGAGAGATTTGTCCTCAAAATACCCCATCAAAGGTGAAATTAAAACACAGTGAATAGCGGCATTCACAACATTGCCCCCCCTCTAGATTGGCCTTAGGGGGGTGGTACTTGCAGAGTAACTTGGCATGCACTTGGGCAAACGGTCAACCACTAGAGAGGAGTTTCACAGTATACTCAGATCCTTGCTTGAAGGTCACATCCAGAGGTCCAACGCACAACATATCTAACTTGTGAGTGCGTCCTCCTACTCTATGCTGATAGTAGAGAACATGGTCCCCAGTATTGAACTCAGGCAAGGGAGAGCGTCCAGCATTGTCAGGAGAGAGCTCAAGCATTTTGGTCTTGTACGCAGAGGTGTATGCAGTAGCTTGTATATCAATGATATGGTTGACTAAATCTTTGATATGGCCATCTGGGTTCACAGCCTTATCAGAGACGAGGAGCCCCCAGGAGCAACAGAGTGGTGGCCTCATGCCCATACAGCTTAGCAAAGGGGGAGTACCTGGTGATACAATGTTTGCTAAGGCAATAAGCAAAGAGAGCAGCGGGTAAGTATAGATCCCAGTTGGCAGTGTCAGAATAAGTGAGTTTCCTCATGATATAAACCAGAGTCAAGTTTTCACGCTCAACCACCCCATTGTTAGAAGGATTATAGGGGGCAGAGAAAGACTGGTGAGACCCCAAGGCTTTAACAACAGAGGTTACCAATTTGGTATTGAAGTTAGTTTCATTTTCAGATAATAACACTTGAGGACAGCCATGGCAAAAGAATAAGTCTTGCAACAGAAAAGTGGCAGTTGTCTTGGCAGTGATGTCCTTAGTAGGGCGAGCTTCTACCCACTTGCTAAAATGATCAACATCAATTAGGATAAAGCGGCAACTAGAGCAAGAGTGGGGGAGAGGCCCTACAGCGTCAATACTGATAGTATGAAAGGTGTGTTGAGGGGGGACTAGCTTGAACTTATATGAGGCAGCTTGTGGTTGCTAGAGCTGGCAATCATGGCAACTAGCAATGACGTCTGGAATCAGCAGGCAAAGGTTCTCCCAGAAATAGTTTTTCTGGAGCCAGTCATAGGTCTTGGAAATGCCCTCATGTCCTATCTCCCTATGAGCTTGAAGCACCAACAAAAGGCAAAGACTAGGCTGTACATAAGGTAGGTAGCAGTCTCACACTTTATTAAAAAGCTGGTTGTCACAAATGAGTGTGTCTTCAGTTAGTTTGGATAGGAAAATACGGACTTCTTCCCTCTTGTTCTCCCAGGAGGAAGGATACCCAATTAGTTCATATAGTTGATCAGCCTCAGCAGGGTGTAGCGCAAGGATGGGCATTCTGGATAATCCATCAGCATTTGATGTTGAATCCTGGGACGGTGTAGCACAGTGAAGTCATAGCCTTTCAGGTGGAGATCCCATCTAGCTATTTGTCCTTCTGGTTCCTTAAGTTGTTGTAGCCATTTGAGCAAAACGTGGCCGGTAGCTACAATGAAACGGGTACCATACACGTAATGGCGGAACTGCTTGACTGCATGCAGCACAGCAAGGCACTCCTTCTCTGTTACACTGTATTTTTTCTCATGCTTATTCAGAACACAAGAGGTATAAGCTACAGGAATATCTACACCTTCATCATCTAGTTGAGCCATCATGGCCCAATGACTAGGTTGCTAGCATAAGTTTAAAGGATGAATTCCTTATTGTAGTCAGGATACACTAGGATGGGAGCTTCTTTGGGTTTTTGCTTAAGAGTCTCAAAGGCTTGTTGCTGGTTAGCAGTCTATTTGAGAGGGACGTTACGCAACAGCTGGACCAAAGGCTCTCTAGTGTTGGCAAAATTGGGGATTAACTGTCTGTAGTATACCATCATATCCAGAAAGACTTGAATCTCTCTTAGATTGGTGAGCGGAAGAATTATTTCAATGGCCCTAACTTTCTTGGTCATTGGGAAAATCCCAGTCTGGGTTACCTAATGGCCCAAGAATTCAAGGCGTCCCTTGAAGAAAGCACACTTAGATGGTTTCAACTTAAGGCCAGCCTCTCAAATCTTTATGAACACTTCCTTGAGGCAAGCAGGTGATCTGTAAAGGTAGCACTGAAGACTGTTATATTTTCAAAGTATACTAGGACACATGAGAGCTTTCAATCACAGAGGATGGTGTCCATGACTTGTTGGAAAGTAGCCAGGGCATTGCAGAGCCCTTGCGGCATGCGTGTAGGCTCAAACAGTCTTTTGGAAGTGATGTGCATGGATTTTGTCTATCCTCAGGAGAGAGATCAACTTCCCAGTACCCAGATGCTAAATCCATAGTGGAGAAGAACTTGGAGCTGCCAATGCGGCAGAGAGCATCATCAATGCGTGGTAAGGGGTAGGAATCCTTTTTGGTTAAGGAATTCAGTTATCAGTAGTCCATCACAATACAATGACCTCCATCCTTCTTTTTCAGTATGAGTAAGGGGGAGACCCATGGACTTTGGGAAGGAGCTAATAGCCCAGCATATAATAGTTGTTTGAGCTCTTTTTGACACTTGAGTGTCTTCCACGCAACTGCAGATATAAGGTTTAGCACAGAAGGGGGAGCGCTGCCAGTCTCAATCTGGTGAATGACACTTTTGGCTAGATCATAATCAGTGCTATCTTTAGCAAAGTTATCTGAAAACTGATCTAGAGAATCCAGCACCTCCTTCTGTTGTACCAGGGATAGTTGCAGGAAATCTTGAGCAGTGAACAAGGACAGGACTTGGAGCTTGTCTTCAGGTAAATTGAAATCCTGAAAGGTAACAAAGGGATGTAGCAACAGGACATCAGGAGCATTCAACAACTTGTTATACCAACAACCTGCCCTCTAGACACTTGTATGGGGAAAGCGGTTAAGTTGGCAACCAGCAATTGAACAGGGTCTTTATGAGAGACATCTAAGATTCCCAGGCACAGGTAGGGCTTGTTGCGTCCTAGAGAGGGAGGAGAGTATAACTCTAGAAACTTACGCACAGGTAGCTTATAAGATATTTATGAGTCTAAGATGGCTTGAGAACCAGGGGAAATAGTTACAGCGGAAGTGGCCAAAAGAGGAATCCCTTCAGATGCAGGGCAAGCCATAGGGAGACACTTCATGTTGGATGAATGTGTACAGTATTTTAGGGTGAAAACATCAGTGGGATACGCTAAGGCACATGTCTTGAGGCGCTTTACGGGAACTTTGAAAGGCTTTTCAAAGATCAGAGGGACTTCATACCCCAAGATAGAGAGATACACATCCTTTAAGCTGATGATCCCATTGTATTCCCTAAGGAATTGAGTACCAACTAGGAGGTCATAACTCTCATTCTCCAAGACAACGGCAGGCGTAGCCAAGAGTAGCTTGCCAAACTGCATGGGAAGAGCAGAGTAAGCTCCTATAGCGCAAGCTATGGATAGCCCAGCTGTGCCATACAACTTGTGATTGTTAAGGTCAAGGGCAAGTTTGAGCTTCTTGACAAGCTTTGAGGAGACAAAAGTAACAGGAGACCCTGTGTTTAAGACGGCCTTAATTTTCACTTTTGAATGGATATTTCCACACAAGTAATAGTACAAACAAAGGGAGGGAGAACAGCCAGGATGTCCTGGGCTTCTGCTAGCTCTTTGTCCCACTTTTTAATCATGCATCTCAAGCTTGAAAACTTCTTATAAACAGTCTGTAGAGGAAGAAAGACTGAGAGATTCTTTAATACAGTGTCAGAAACCTCATCAGCTTCTTTGTATGGCTCTACAAGCACAGGAGATCTCTTGGCTTGAGTGAGGTATGGGCAAGAGACAATCTCTTTGGCTTCAGGCAAAGGCTTGGCGGTTGTTGTAGTTTTCCCAGAACACAACTTATAGTGGTCTGCAATAGTTCCAGGGACAGCAATAGCTGAATACTCATAGGCAATGGGGTCTTCCACATCTGAATCATCTATATGAGAGCCGTCAGAGATGTTGTGAAATAACAGCAGAATGGGAGGAGCCCCAGTATCAGCAGGCTTAGAGTCAGCAATGGAGGGGGTGAAGGAGACAGGGAAGAATTTTCAACAGAGAGCATCTCTGCATCTAGGCTGACTCTTCTTTGCCCGCCTGTTCCTTGGGATCAGCCCCTTCAACCTGAGGATTGGTGCAGACTCAATAATGGTGACCTATCTGGCCACAGTTGTGGCAACCTTGACGTCTAGGAGGATTATGCAGTTCATAGTGAGGATGAAAGGGCCACAGGAAGACAAACCAGAATTAGAGGCAGCACAATTCTCCTGCACAACTGCCCCAGAATGGGTAAGGTGCATATCCCTCAACAGCGTCTTTATGCTCTTCATAGAGGAAAGCATGGCTTTGTGAGCCTTAAAATGGAGACACAGAAGTTGATTAACCTTGAGGGCAAGCCATGTAAGCTTTGTGAGCCATCAATTGTCTGCTTGTTATCACTTGCTGTCACTCCATGTAAAATCTATCTGCAAATTCAGCTAGAGTCTCTTTAGGTTTGAAAGCAATGTGCATGAAGACATCCTTCTTCACTTCCAGACTAAGGTCACCATCAAATTTCTTAATCAGAAGATGCTTCACACCTTCCCAGGTCTGGATGATGGGCAGCTCTGGAACTACTACTTCTTGGCAGGTTGGGTGCAGACAGGTTAGAATATGTTCCTTATTAACCTCATCTGAGGCTCTTCTCATGGCAGTTTCATAAATAGTTAGGAAAGCTGAAATGTTCGAGGTTTTGGGGTCAAAGACTTTCTTGAAGGTAAGCTTGAAATGCGTTTCTGGAGTTGGGCCACCATTGTTGCTATTGAGTACCTTTATGCGCAGGGAGAATTCTGCTTTGGAGTTGGAGGGGGCTGTCTGGCCCACAGCTGGCAAACACTTTCCTCAAGAGTAGTCAGGGTTTCAGCAGTGCAGGTGCCTGTAATAGTAGCTAGGGTGGTCTGCTGCTCATTAACATCTAGGTGTTGGCCCTGTGTTGTTACTACCAAGGAAAGCTTGGCCAGCTGGGAGGAAGAGAAGGCCCCACTAAGAGGCAAGAGGCAACCTTTCATTTACTGAGTCAATCAATTCACTCATTTCTTGCACATCCCTATTAAGTTTGGTGTGGTTTTGTTTCAAATGGTCCACCTCATTAGCAAGAGCAACTAACTCTCTAGCACATTGTATTCAAGGGGTCCTGAAAAGCCAGTGCAACAGCCATCTTCATTCATAACTCCAACTGGGCTAGCAGTAATTGCCATATTTTGTGTAGGGCAGCAAGCTCTTGCTGTAGTTCAGTAACTTGGGTTGTCAGAGCAAGCACCTGAGGATCAGGCTGAGGCACTTCAGTAGGGCAACCTTGACTACAATTAGACGCTTGTAGCTCTTGAATGGCATCCCATAGTCTCTGCTCTCTATCCACCAAATTTCCAGATGGGGGAGAGGGCAGAGCATCTTGCTTGGGCGTAGATAATTCATTCACTTGAGTCTGGAGCTTGGCAATAGCAGCACCAGTGACGCCCCTTTCTTGATTGATTTTTTCACTGAGCTCAAAAAGGCCTTTAGCTGCAAGGTCTGCTACTTGTTGCAGTTGCTCAAAGGAGTAAGCGCTGAACGCATTAAGCTGCTGTACAAGTTGCTCAAAATCAGTGAGATAGGCATTAAAAGTGGAATCTACTTGGGTTTGCCAAGGCTGTTCCAACCAGCAAAACTCACGTAGACGCTTCCTGACGTATTCAGGGATGGACTTGTAAATTTTCTCAATGGAATTGACCAAGCAGGTTTGAGAAGTAACAGAGTCACACTGATTGTCTGACACCAAGGAAAACAGGGAGTGGATCCATTGTTGATAGGCAGCAAATTGATCCCAATGGTTTGTGACGGCTGATTGTAGGGACAAAATCTCCTGAGCGTGGAGCTCTAACACCATTTGATGGTGGACTAAGGCAGGTTGTACAAAGGATGACAATAGGTGTTCAGCGGAGCCAGCTGCTGAGAGGAAATGCTATGAAAATTGTGGAGCCACAATCAATTTGTATTATTCTGCTTGACTGAACTGAAGCTGGAGGCAAGGGATGGCCCCATCACAAGCTAAACCCAGGGCTACTGCCATGACTTGTTCCAAGTAAGGGGTACCCAAAGGGTAGGCCACTAGGCAGGGACCACTCTCAAGATTCAGTACAGTAGGGACAATAGGTGGGTCTGCGACGTCTTCCTCAATAGGAGGACTGGTAATTTCAGGTAAAGTTGGCTCTTGTAGGGGAGAAGGCAAAGGTCCTGAGAACATGGTTGCAAAAGAGATCACCAAGGGGCTTACAGCCCCTGTAGTGAGCACCATTTTTGTTGTGATCTGAGGCGCAGAACAGAGTCATAAAGGGAAATCCTAACCTTAGGATTGGATTCATATTAAGTATTGGTTAGAATGGCAGGGAAGGCTATGCAATTACCTTGCGCCCCTGAATGAATAATATCTGGTAGACATTGCTAGAGAGGCGCCAAAGTACGCAGACACACAAAGACAAAAATGTGAATAGAACTTAAATTTTATTGGTAGAAATGAAATGGAATATATACTGTGTAGCTTTACCACAAAACAGTACATGGGCAGTAGGATCACTTGCCACAAGCATGAGTGGGGCAAATGAGGTGCGCAGAATCAGGAAACTGAACAAGTGAATTTCCCAATTTGGAGCCAGACTCATTTCAAAGGGCAAAAGCAAAAGAGAGATATTTGTCCTTGAAATAACCCATCAAAGTCAAAATTGAAACGCAGTGAATGGCAGCATTAACAACAAAAAACATTAGCAATTAACTTCATATAGTGCACCAGACAAGTCATCAAAATATTTTTCTCTGCCACAGCCAACAGATTAATTCAAAGTACCAGTAGCAGCTCCTCCTAATTGGGGAAACTTCAACCAAAAATCAAGTTACAGAAAATGGATCAAAGATGGGGTTAAATAGAAAATCAGATGTTTCATTCCCCAACCAACCCCACATGTCTCACTACCAGAAAGCCTCCTGCAACCCACACTCAGCCTGTCTCCCACTTCCACTGAGTTCCAGCAACCCAGGGCAGTTGTCAATTTGGTTAAATAACCAAATTAAACCCAATCAAATTAATCGATGGCAAGTCTAAAAATATACTCTAATCTCACATTAAGTAATATTCAGGGCCCAGAGGCCAAACTTCTGGATCCCAACTTTCAGCAATAGCCAACTATTTGTTAAATTTAGGTAAGCAGGACAGAGCCCAATCCAGTCAACCAAGGCCCAGGGAAAAAATCCTGTCAATTGTTAAGCTTATGCATAATTATTAAATTATTTATAGTTTAGGAAGTCATTTTCAACTGTCTTCTATAATAATGAATGACTCAATTTAAACTTTTACTCCTATTCCCCCCAATTTTATGGCAAGTATAAATAAAGACAACCTGTCATGAGTGACAGTTATCTACTATTGATTCACAAGATGGAATCTTATTTCTGGGATTCAAACCCAAACTCCTGCCTGCCTATATTTTTTTGGGCTCAAGCCAAGGGAAGATTTGAATCTGTAGAAACCTCTAAGATCAACCTATGAGGAGCAATCTATGATCCATCCTTGCCCCCTCACAGACCCTCCTTGCCAATGAAGACGCCAACTTGAATAGTATTCCTGTGACCAACTGTCTCTCTGCCAATGGAGCATTGTATGAATTAGCCCAAAAACAAGGCCCATCAGATGATGACAAATTTGATGCCTCAAAGGAGGAAATTGAGATTTTTCATCTGAATCCAGCCAATGATATACCAACAACTTCTTATGCCACTAAGGATTCCCAACCCCTGGTAAATGCTACTACCTGGCCCAAAATATTTTGCAAAATGTTTCTCACAACAGATGGTCATACTTATCTCTGGGGCCGCCAGAAAGTTGCCCATTGCCATTTTTGCAATAAAGTGTTATGAGCCTCTGGTTTACAAGGTCATATCATACCTATTTTAGAACTTTTTCATTTACATATTTATTTCTCCAGTTCTGCCCCTTTCACCAGCCAACTTCAAGAAACCACAGACAAGCTTCTCAAGTTATACTGTCCCCCAAGAGCACCCTACAGCCCAGTACATTTTTCAGAATATCCCCCCAATCATGCCTATTCAGAGTTCACCTTAGAAGAAATTCTAATCTACAACCCTGAAGCCAGAACCAGAGAACCTGAACTCATTGGTTGTAAAGGCACCTGGCATATCAAGCAACCATTACTATTGCGGGACAAATATAACTACCTTCCTGCCTATTTAGTGACTATGACTCCTCCTGTGACCCTGCAGCCCAACCGCTCACAAAAAACCGTGATTGCCAATAAGTAAACCTCCACCCAGTTATTTGGCCTCCTCTACATAACACTCATGGGATTAGTTGACTCTATGATGCCCACCAATGTGTCTTGGGCCTTTATCAGAAAATTGTTCTTCTATATTGTAAAGTTAGCCCCCATCTTGTGATGGGCCCTTTCCTCTGGGCCGTGGGCTGTCTGCCTTCCAGTTCCACTGAACCTGCTGCAGGCTGGCTCCCTGACACAACCTCTCAATGGTAGGTTGTTCTATCATTAAGAGAATATCCCCTCAATAAAACTTTATATTCTATATATTATTCTTATCTAAAAGAAGACAACCCTTTTACAACCAACTATCAGATCTTTTTTCCCAGAATATAATATGAATCATCTCATCTTCTCTTCTGTTATTTCAGCATGCCTTGGGATAAGAAGATACCAACAATTTTTTGCCCAGTCTGGGCTTATGTAAAAAAATGCTGAAAATATAAACTTTCAGAAGCCACCACAAAAAATCCCCTTCAATATACACTTTTCATCATCTGGTATCCCTTCATCTTATTAATTCTTAGGTGTTGCACACCTTCATGCACTATATCCTGACATACTTTGTAATGAAACTTTTGATGGTTTAATGTCCATGCTAGTGCTTTCAGATGGATCATGACCATCTATTCCTTTGTATCAACCTAATGGGCTTTCAAATGTCCAACTTACTTACCTATATAGCCAGAATAATACCTTACTTTCCTGAGTATTACAGGGGCGCAATATCCTAGCCTATTCTAACCAGCACCACATATCAGTAATGGGCACATTCTAACAGTTTCAATCCTGCTGGTGCTTGGTTTGAGTTGTGAGAATGTCATTTTTCTTATTTTCTCCTGCTCTTTTCTTGTTTTCTATTTTTGTTTGAAATTGAGAGCTCTAAGGTGACAGTAAATGCCATGAAGGATAAATCCCAAGTTGAGCAAATCAAGAAGATAAGCCTAAAGCACTACAAATGAAACAAGGATAAGTTTTTAAGAGGGAAAATACAGGGGCAAGGAAAACCAAAACAGAAATTTCAAAAAAATAGTTAGGCAGGTAGTTAGGAGCACATAATACTAGAATCATGAAAAATAGAGAAAAGTGTAAAGTTACACCTCCCCCTTGGACCTCTACTTCAATCCTCACCAAATGTTTGGGGATCTCTGTCAGATTACGCCTGGATATTTATCCAAAGATTTACTGAAAAAACCCAAGGAAGGTCCTCATACTATTATTTGCTGAATTGGTTTGAGAACGCCCCACCTAACCCACCCAAGAGACACCTCTGGTTAAATATCATTTGCAAGAGCAGCCAGGAGCAGTGGTAATAGCATCTAAGACAGATTCCTCAATTTTAGATTGAGTCAGTTTTTCCTTTGATGTTGTCCATTTGAATTTGTCCATATTTGCCTGCCTCAAGAAATACATCCACATTCCCTCATATCACTGGTTGATTAGTTTTGACATTAAACTTCCCACCCAAATTACATCTTCTCCCTTTAAATGAAAGCAAGAGTTGTAAAAGACCTTGCTTCATCATTCTCTATTCTAATAAAGTTCAAAATTTGTTAGTTTTATTTGGCTTTCTGATTTTGCCTGTTGCTTTTAGTGTTCAGCTAATCCCTTCCCCCCTTTAGTCTCCCAGGAATTGTTAGTGGCAACCCTTTTTTGTTGTTGCTTAAATTGCAATTCTATTATGGTTGAGAGCTAAGTTTTGTTCTTTATAACCTGCTCCCCAATTCTCACAGAGAGTGAGTGGGCTTATCTGGGTAAGAATCCACCATCTGACTCATAAAAGTGTCAAAACAGGTGTATTGGTTGTCCTGGTTACAGAATTTCTTATTAGCTGAACTAATAAGGGATTTTTAAAAGGTAGATGTGGCTCTATTTCTCTTGGGAGGTTATCATAGGGCTTCTTGGGTCAAAGCAAGGGACCAACTGGGCTGGGGCGCCATTCTTCAAGTGACAGTGCTCTACTTTCAGTGCCTTGTACCTAGCCTGAAGCCCTTCAAAATTCTCCAAAATATTTCTCACTAGCATCCTGGTGCCTGATTTATGCATCATGACATATGCCTGATTTATTTCTTATGGTGGGCTTATAGCTCTTGAAAAAAGTTCAAAACTACTTTCCTAGGAAGTAATTTCTTCTTGGGGTCAATCTGAGTCCTCAGGTCATTCTGGTCTACTCATCACTGGGGGTTTGCCTCCTGGAGAACCTTCTGCACTACTGACTATACTGTTCTTCTTGCCAAAAATTGGAATATAATATATGTGGAAATAATTTATGCTTTTAACACTGTTAAACTGGGTAGGAGTTGTATTAGTATTTATTAACAGAAGGAAGATCCCCTTAGAGTACTTCTGGAAATGCAACTTTTTGCAGACTTTTGAGGGCCAACTACTACTTGGGAAGTCACCAGAGCCATCTTCAGTGCTTATAGGGAAAGATCTTCAAGTTTAACCCCAAGGACGTGTTTAAAAGTAAGATCTCTTAAAGAAAGCTGTTTTATGTACCTGTTAAGTCTACCAGTCTTATATAACTTTCCCTTGTCTTAGGCTAAATCCTCTTTAGGATGGTTCTTTGAAAAGCTTAAACTATCTGAGCTCTCAACTTCTTAAAATAAAACAAGCTTCTAAATTTACTGTAACTACTTACATTTTATTCTGCTGCTCTTTCTGAGTAAATTCATTAAGATTTAAGGTGTTATATCAATGAAAAATCATCAGTAAAAAAAGCTTTTAAACTCAACTAATCCCATCAATGTTTTCTATCTTCATACATCTTAAGTGCTTTTCTACACTTCACAATTTTGCTGAAACCTGAACAGGAAGCAAAAGTTTTACTGAGTGCACAGTTAATGTTTTGCACCTCACGTCCCAAAAATTTTTCACCCAATGTTCTGCTATGTTTAAACTTTCCTATTTTCCATAAGAAGCTACTAGCTGATTTGTTTTACCTAACTTTCTTCAATATTTCACCCTCAATTTCTCCTGGGACTTGGAACTGTAGCCAAAAAAATTCCCAAACCAAATTTTTTTTGCATCTCTGGCAACCTGTTCTTGGAGAAACTCTGAAACACCTTCTTTTAATGTTTTTCTGTTATGTTATATTCTTTACCTATTGACTCCAACTAATCTCATTAGAGAAATTACCAGTTGTCTTCTATCACTGTTTTGTCATCCCATTCTGCTTTCTGCACCATAAAAACCCGCTTTAAAGACATTTTGAACCACATATGTCAACATTTACCCAAATTGTTTTATTTTTTCCTTCTCTATTAATCTACCTTAGAGAATTATTGAAAGATTTCCCTGTACTGTTATAAGCTTCTTCTCATAGCCTAGCATCTTAAATATCCATTAAACATACTATCAAGCCCTCATAAGTGATCTCCACCTATATTGTGTTTTGTGGGTCACCATCTGTGAAATCAGTCAAACTCAGGAAATAAGTCTCCAAATTGAGGTTTACCTAGACTAGACCCCCATCAGTGGCCTCCACCTAGGTCATCAAAATTAAGTATATTTCAAGCATTACAACTGTTTTCATTCACTCAAGTGGTTTTCTTGAGCTTTCAGGTGCAAATTAATCAACTTCACTTTCCAGAAACCTCTCAATCATTAAGTTCTGCAGCTGCATCTCTGGGCAGCTGCTCTAATTATGATTCTAAGCTATATATTCTTACCTAGTGTCAAGGGTCTGGATGTACATGCATTCTGGCTACCGTCAACTTACTTAACATCCAACCATTGCCCAATTTAGTCCCCTTCCAATATACTGTTTGACATACTGAGAATGGTAACCAAGCAAAATCACCTGACTATCCAAGTATCCAGTGGCTTGAACCCATCTAGCACATGACCAACCCCTAGGTTTGATTCAACTAAATCCCTGCCACAGTCAAGTCTATATAAGTCTAAAGTATTATCCAATAAAATATACTTCTCTTCTTTCTTAATTCCATATTTGAAGCTTCCCCAAAAGGCACTCCTTATCACTGGTAGCAGATACTGTCATGCCCTGCCCCAAAGGGCAGGCTCTTTAAGTTTTAATATTTATTATTTTCATTTGGTTAAATCTTTTATTATTTTAAAATTGGAAATTTAAATCAGAAAATAATATTTAAGTATTTTAAAATAATTACCTTGTTTTTCAATGCCATTTGCTTTCAAATTGTTGTTGTTTTGTTTGTTCTGTTATTCATCTTTACTTTTATATATATCTAATTTAAAGTTAGAATATTTTCACTCACTTACCTTTCAAAACCCCTGCTTGTGTTGTTGCTGCTCTCCCAGCTTTATGTGTTGATCTGCAAGCTTACTGGGTTTCTGTTTCCTATTTTTCCTCCAGGTTCTGCTCAACTTCTCCAGTTTCTCCTGTCCTTGGCTGTTGTTCCCCTATGCCTATCATTTTAACTGAAGAAGAATTGACTATAAATAAAGAGCTTGTGAAGAGTAGGCTTTAAGCCAAAATTCTAAGTGATTTCTTCCCTTCAACTTTTTACAATTTTTAAAACTTCAAATTTGTAATTTTAAGAATTTTGTTTTTTTTAATTCATTTTTTTAGTTTAGCTTTTTCCTTAAATCCAAATGGAACTTGTAAAACAACAAGCATTAGGCTTGTTGTATCCATTTTTTCCCTTAAGAAATCTTTCAATAGTTATATGTATCAATTTGCCAATGGAGAATATCCTAATATTGATATTCCTTTAGTTAAAAATCATTCACTATTGAACACTTTATTCTATCTTCTTTGCTTAGGGTTTTTACACTCTATTACTCCATTTGTGACGCAATATAGGTTTTTAGCAGGTTTCTGTAAGATCATCTTACAGACAGTCCCTATGTTCTTATATCTTTTAAATTTGAATCCTAATGCTTTGCACGCTCTAGTCTATAACCTTGCACCATTATGGGCAAGACCTTACATTATTTTGGGTTCCCATGGGATTGACCCAGGCAATACTTTTTCCATCTCTTCTATCATCTTTTTAGCTTTTTTTCTCTCTACTATTGTAACTTTTTTATCTCTAGTAGTTTTTTTACTTGGTTGGTTATATGATAAGGTTTTTGTAATAAGAAGGACCATACCCCCTCTACCTACACCAACCAAACAGTAGTTATCAATACCTTAGCCCATAGTTCACCACCCCCTAGTATTTTTAACACTTTAGCTTATGCACAGGCTCACTTTACTTCTTACGGGTCTGAGTTCTCCACCAACTCCCAGAAGGTCCTCTATCTTGCAGAGAAGCTCACTGGTCACTACAGAGATTGGTTTAGCTCTCACTTGATACGCAACCTGGGTATCCTCCAAAACTATGATCTCTTTGTCAGTTCACTCCTATCTTTCTCTGGAGAAGACAAGGAGTTGTCCACTCCTTCTGATTCTTGGTTTGCAGGTCTCACACAAGGTTCTCTCCCACTTGGCAAATACAACTGGAAGTTTTACTCTCTCCAGTCAAGACTACAAGCCTCTGATGCTGAGGCTTGAAGTTTCTACAAGATAGGCCTCAACAGATTGCTCCAGGAATTTTTGGTCCACCACAATCTGCCCAACAAACTAGAACCTCTTATCAGAGAAGTGGTTAAGTGTAATTGGAAATATCTTTCTTTGAAAACACACCCTCCTTCTAACCTATCCCCTGCAGCCCGGTTGTTTATTCCAGACAAGGCCCTGCTCTCTTCAACTCCTCCACCTGGCACCAAGTCAAAGTCTGGGGGAGGTTTTTGCCTTACTGCCAATGAAGTCCTTAGAAGAAGGAACAACAACCTCTGCTCTTAATGTGGATCAAAGGATCATCTTCTACAGCCTGCCCTCTCTCCAAATGTTCCCCCTTTGTCAACAAGACCTCCACCCTCACTTTGTTTTCCCTTAATAATACTTCCAAGTCACCTACCATCCTAGTGACCATTCATGGACCTTTGGGAAAGATCAAGGTGCTTGCTTTTCTTGACACTGGCACCAATGCCAACTTCATTGAGGAGAAACTCGCTAAACTACTTGGACTCCCTGCTTTTGGATCTCTTGACGTTAAAATAGGAAACAGCACTCTCATTGGCGCCACACCTATCCTGCAACCTGTCATCATTGACTTGAAGGGCTCTCTATTTTGCGTCATGTTTAACTCCTCTCCCAACTTATCCTTCCCATTCATCCTTGGATTCCCGTGGTTGAGAGAGTCTTTGCTTAACTTTGATCATCCAAATATCAAGATATCATTTACATGCAGTGACGTTGTCAAATTGTTATCCCTTGTACCTAGTACTCTTGGCTCAACTTCTTTCAAACCAAACCTGACTGCTATCTCCAGTACAATCCCGGATACTCTTTCCGCCCCGGACAAAGATGAATTACCTTATTGTTACTCTGACTTCAAGGATTGTTTTAGTGAGGAGGAATGTAACCTGCTACCTCCTCATAGGCCCTACAATATTCAGATAAACCTTAAGCCAGGTACACTCCCCCTTGGGGAAGGCTTATTTCTCTCTCTGACTCAGACAACACTCTACTAAAGAACTACATCAATGAGGAACTCTCCAAGGGTTTCATCTCTTGATCTACGTCTCCATGTTCTTCCCCCATCTTCTTTGTCAGTAAAACTGATGGCTCTAAACGCCTTTGTGTAGAATATAGAGCTCTCAATGAGATCACAATCAAGTATAGATGCCCTATTTCTTCTGCTGAGGCTTTGACCAATTGCCTTGCTGGTAGTTCTGTATACACCAAGATTGATCTCTGAAGCGCTTTCAACCAGATCAGAGTCTCTCCTGGCCACAAATGGAAGACCGCGTTTTGTACCCCATTTGGGTATACAAGTACAATGTAATGCCCTTTGGATTATGTAACGCTCTGCCAACCTTCCAGGCCTTAATGAATGAGGCACTTCTGCCCTTCCTTAACAAGTTTGTTGTTGTCTATCTTGACAACATCCTCATATACTCCTCTTCCATTGACAACCATGTTGCCCACGTCTGCCAAGTACTCCAGAGACTTTGAGACTACAATCTGTTTGAAAAATCTTCTAAGTGTCCTTCTTTTGCACCAAGGTTGATTTCCTTGGCTACATTGTCACTCAAAATGGTTTTGCTGTCTCCCCTAGCAAGGTGGATGCTATCCAAAGCTGGCCTTTTCCCAAGACTTGTTCACAGCTTTGTGGTTTCCTTGGACTGACAAACTATTGCTGTAAGTTTGTGGAAAAATTTTCTTCTCTAGTTTTGCCACTCACTGCCCTCACTTCTCCTTCCGTTCCTTTTGTCTGGACACCTGAGGCCCAGCTTGCGTTTGAGGCTACAAAGGCCGTCTTTGTATCCACTCTTGTCCTCCTGATGCCTGATCCTTCCAAAACCTTCTTGGTTGAGACTGATGCCAGCAACTATGCTGTTGGCAGTGTTCTCCTTCAGCTTGGGGGGATGGGATGCAACACCCTGTTGCATACTTCTCTCAAAAACACCTTACAGCTGAATAAAACTACCCTTACACAACAAGGAACTTCTTGCCATCATCAAAACACTCAAGCATTGGCGTCGCTACCTTGAGGGACTCAACAAGTCTTTCCTCATTTACACAGACCATAAGAACTTTCTTTACTTCATTGAGTTGCGCCGCATCTCCCAGAGACACGCTAGATGGGTACTGGAGCTATCAAATTTCTGCTTCAAGCTTGTGTACAAGAAGGGTATACTCAATACCCTACCTGACAAGCTTAGTTGTCATCCTTCATTATCTGATGTTGACAAAGACTACAAACTCCTTAACACCAAGATGGTCCTTCCACCTGAGAGCTTTCTGAAACTTAATGTCATCAGCACTACAACCCCCAATATACTGAAGCAAATCCACAAATCTCAGCTTTCCAATAAGGCCTTGTCTCAGATCATTGACACTCTTACAAATAATAAGATAGTAACAAACCCTTCTTTCTCCCTGCTAGATGGTGTGTTATACTTCAACAACCTTTTGGTAGTTCCTTCTCTGGACCTTTAACAGCTTCTAACCATCACGTTCCATGACTCCCTTACTGCAGGCCACATAGGATATAAAAAACCCTTTCTAAACTCCACAAACACTTCTGGTGGCCAAAAATGTCCACCTTTGTCAAGTCATACGTCAGTAGTTACCTAGTTTTCAAGAGAAGCAAACACTCCATCCAGAAACCTGTTGGTCTTCTATGTGCCCTTCCAGTCCCTGAAGATCCTTGGCAGTCTGTCTCTTTGTATTATATTGTCCAGCTTCTTCAGTCCAAAGGTTTTGATGCCATACTTGTCATTGTAGACAGATTCTCAAAGAAGGCTATTTTTGCTCCCTGAAATTCTAACATTAATGCAAAGCAGACTGCTTCCCTCTTTGTTAAGAACGTCTTCATCCACCATGGTACTCCAAGAGATATTGTCTCTAACCGTGGACAACAATTCCTTTCCCTGTTCTGAAAGAGTTTATGACTCAGCTAGGTGTTCACCTTTCCCTTAGCACCTCTTATCATCCCCAGTCTGATGGGCAAACCAAACATACCAATCAGACACTAGAATGTTTCCTTTGATGTTTTTCCAACAAATAACAAGACAATTGGGCTTCTCACCTACCTTTGGCCCAGTATTCCTACAATGCTACTCCCCATTCCTCTACCAAGATGACTCTGTTCATGGCAAATTTAGGCTACACTCCTGCTTTTGTTCCTTCTGTCACCTCCTCTTCCTGTTCCCTGTTAGCCAAAAAGTTTCTTGTCCAGATAGAACTCATCCGGAATTCCTTAAAAGAGAATCTCTCTAAGGCTATTGAGGTTTACAAGGTTCAGGCTGACTGTCATCATCAGGAGGGAAAGGGCATCCAGGTCAACAACCTTGTATATCTAAATAAAAAAAATCTTCCTATCAGATGACCTTCCCGTAAACTTGGCCCTCGGTTCATAGGGCCTTTCCTTGTAACAAAAAGAGTTGGGAAGGTTGCATATTGTATCCAGCTTCCTCCAGGGTATTGCATTCATGACGTCTTCCACATGTCTCTCCTCAAACTCCAGACTTCTCCTCCTCCTTCTCATCAGAGCAACAAAGCACCTCCTCCTCACACGGTCCAAGAGACCCCTGAATATGAGGTTGACTCCATTATCAACCATTGTTACCACTATGGTAAACTCCAATACTTGGTTCTTTGGAAGGGATATCCTGTTAAGGAGAGCTCTTGGGAGCCATTGTCTAATCTTGAAAACTGTCCCAAGGTCATCAAGTCTTATATTCAAGCACATCCTGAGCTTGGATCTGGAGGGGGTAATGTCATGCCCTGCCCCAAAGGGCAGGTTCTTTAAGTTTTAATATTTATTATTTTCATTTGGTTAAATCTTTTATTATTTTAATATTGGAAATTTAAATCAGAAAATAATATTTAAGTATTTTAAACCAATTACCTTGTTTTTCAATGCCATTTGCTTTCAAATTGTTATTGTTTTGTTTTCTCTGTTGTTCACCTTTACTTTTATATATATATCTACTTTAAAGCTAGAATATTTTCACTACTTACCTTTCAAAACTCCTGCTTGCGTCATTGCTGCTCCCCCAGCTTTATGTTGTTGATCTGCAAGCTTACTGGGTTTCTGTTTCATATTTTTCCTCCGGGTTCTGCTCAACTTCTCCAGTTTCTCCTGTCCTTGGCTGTTGTTCCCCTATGCCTATCATTTTTAACTGAAGAAGAATTAAAGATAAATAAAGAGCTTGTGAAGAGTAGGCTTTAAGCCAAAATTCTAAGTGATTTCTTCCCTTCAACTTTTTATAATTTTTAAAACTTCAAATTTGTAATTTTAAGAATTTTGTTTTTTTAATTCATTTTTTTAGTTTAGCTTTTTCCTTAGATCCAAATGGAACTTGTAAAACAACAAGCCTTAGGCTTGTTGTATCCATTTTTTCCCCTTAAGGAATCTTTCAATAGTTATATGTATCAATTTGCCAATGGAGAATATCCTAATATTGATATTCCTTTAGTTACAAATCATTCACTATTGAACACTTTATTCTATCTTCTTTGCTTAGGGTTTTTACACTCTATTACTCCATTTGTAACGCAATATAGGTTTTTAGCAAATTTCTATAGTATTATCTTACAGACAGTCTCTATGTTCTTATATCTTTTAAATTTGAATCCCAATGCTTTGCATGCTCTAGTCTATAACCTTGCACCATTATGGGCAAGACCTTACAGCTACGGTTTTTGACCACGCCCATGAGAGAGAAAATGACTGACCAAAACCTGCCCACCTTTGCTCACGTACTCAACCAGGCCACATCCCAAGATACCTGGAAAACGTACTTCTGCGCCCACAACATCAATGAAGATATACCTAGTGGATGCACCATATTCAAAGAATTGGCCATGCCCAAAACATGCGCCAAGATTATTCAATACAGTTGCTCTCTTCAACCACAAACAAATGCAATACCACATATCACAGGTGAAGTTACCAACACCAAATACATTGGTCAAAAACTTCTTTGTCAAAAACAAGGAAAACATCATCAACTGGATAGACCAACAGCTGCTAAACTCTGCGCCAGCCACATCCCCCATAAAAAATGGGTCCAGGAAGCCAGCAAGCGCCAGTACAAGGCCGCAGCTAACTATTTTGCCACCTGGGTTGGCTCACAAACTGACAACCAGCTTGACAACTGGGAAGAGTTCAAAGTGGACATCACCCACAATTTCTGTGTCACCAAATCCCTCCAAGACATTGCAATACAGCTCAGTGATCTTCCTCAGAAGACCACTATTGCAGCTTACACCAACAAATTTGAGGAAAAACACCGTGAAATCCAAAACCCAGTACAACCTGACAACGTACATACCAGAGCATCATTAATCAACAGAATGAAACCCTCTGTTGCTGCCCTCATCTGCCCAGAGGCAAATACCACCATGCCTGCGCTCATTGCAGAAGCCAAGTGCGCCAAAAAACACGCAAACATGGAATATGCTGCACGCAACAGCAATCCCTCCTCAAACAGCAATGGCAGAGAAAAATCCAATGGCAATAACGCCAAAATACCAACCATAACAACGACAACTCCAATTGCAACAATTGCAATTGCAGCCAAAGCGCAAACCGCTCCTGTCCCAAGAAAGAGGACACCGCCAAAGTTAACAATGCTGAAGTAGCAACTTGCTATGAATCTGACCCCACATTCTCTGAACTCAAAGGTCTTGAAGCAGAGGAACAGGGAAAAGAGGAGGGGGAACAGGCTTAAGTGCCCCTGTCTCCCCCCAACTTGACAAGAAATTGTACCAAGGCACAAACTTTGCTAATAGCATCCCCCATGTCCCGCAATCCTCCATTTTTATGAACTTAAAAATTAAAGATTGCTCACAACTTCTTGTCTACCCATGCACTTATAAATCACATACACATAAGATTTTATTCAACTCTGGTGCACAACACACTATGGTTAGCAAACCCTTTGTAACCAAGTACAAAGTACCAGTTGTCAAATCCAACTTCAAGTACGCCAAAATGGCAGACAAATCAAAGGTGCTACTTGAAGGCAAAACAACCCCTTTAGAATTGACCTCCAAGGCATACAAACGTTCATTAAAGGACTTGTCATGAACAACATAAACTATAAAATTGTAGCAGGCATGGACTGGTTCACCCAAGTGAACCCCAGCATATGTTGTAAAACAAAAACCATGACCATCAAACGCAACAGAGTCAATTTTAACATCCTCAAAAAACCAAGGACCTCATTCTAAGAGACAGTATTTGTCCAGGTCATAAACCAAGACAACTCAGAATATCTAACTAAAGATATTAACCTCCACATAATGAGGTACACTGAATTCAATAACATATAAACAACCAAAATCCAATGCCCAGAACTTGTGGCACTCCTAAATGAATACACTCATGTATTCAAAGAAGAACTCACCAAGCTACCCCCTGAACGGGAAGTCAAGCATGGCATTGATCTATGCAAAGCCATGCCCAAACCTGCATCCCTCTACAGACTCTCTCCCATGAAAACACAAACCCTCAAAACACACATTGAGGACAACCTAGCTAAAGGCTCCATCTGCCTGTCTGAATCCCCATGGGGGGCAGCAGTATTCTTTGTAAAGAAAAAAGAAGGCACTCTACGTCTAGGAACTGACTATAGAGCTTTCAATGCAAGCACAGTAAAGAATAAATACCCTCTTCCACTTATAGAGGATCTGTTTGCAAGACTCTCAGGTGCCAAATTTTTCTCCAAAATTGAGCTCACCTCAGGTTACAACCAAGTTAAAGTAAAGGAAAAGGACATACCAAAAACTGTGTTCCATACACAATTTATTATCTTCAAATATAGAGTAATGAACTTTGGTATGACCAACGCTCCTGCGACGTTTGTCACCATGATGAACCAAGCACTAAACGGTCTCTCAAATACATTATGCTACATTGACAATATCATCATATTCTCAAAAACAAAAGAGGAACACCTCACACATGTCTGCAAGACACTCAATTGACTCACAAAGCACAAAATTTACGCAAAACCAAGTAAGTGTCAATTTATGGAAAATGTCATGAATGACATTTCAATACTTTTTTTGAAAACCCAAGAGTTAAACCCCAGTTCCCTGAAGGCGGATTGAACCCTCCAGGACAGTCCAGGACCCGCCAATCTGTTAAGTCACAGGCTCAAATTGTTAAATTGCTCCTCAACCTGCCGGCCTACTACAGAGAATTCCCTGAATAGTTGCCAGTCTGCTGCCAAACTGGTGCCAATGAAGACCCATACCTACAAAGGAATGTAACCTGGATAAAAGAGGTTGGGGAAGGACCTACTGCCAACCTGCCAAGCGCCAATACTGGAGTTTCAAAATCAACATTGGAAACACTGGAATCAAACCCTGATCCTCCAAAGACTACTCAAGTCACACAAAGTGGACAGGAACCCGTCCACTTGCTAAATTGCAAACCCGAGTTGACAAGTTACTCCAAAGCCTGCTAGTCTCCCAAGGACAATTCCCCAAATGGTCACCAGATTGATGCCAACCTTGAGCCACCAAAGATCTGAACCTATACAGAGATTGCAGCTTGCCTTAAGGAGGTTAAAACAAAACCTATTTTTAACTCTGCCAATGACCACCAGAAACTGCCAGCCTTCTGTCCAGAAGGGGTAGTACAATTGAACTACTCAGGTGACATAGTAAACAGTGGCAGCGGAACAAAGCACTGCCACTTCTATTTGCCAGAGCAGGCACAACCTGGATCTGCTACCCTCAAGACTCTAAGCCAAGATCTATGCCCTGCCAATGGTTTGTCTGCAAACCTGAACCCTGCAAAAATCAAAGAAGCAAAGTCCCATGGTATAAAAACCCTGGTGGTATGGTGATGACCACATTGTCATTTTTGATAATAAAGTTTTATGAACCTTTGGTTTGAACAAATCTTACCTTACCTAGTCTTAGTGATCCTCCATCTTAACTCCATTCAAGTAGACCATCAGGCAACTGCCCCCTCTGGAGACCTACCTGCTGATCCTACCCAGGCACTATACCATCCCCCAGGAGCCCCCTTTGGACCTGTGCATTTTACCAAATACCTGCCCAACCCAGCTTACATAGAGTACAGCTTGGAGACCATCCTCATTGCTGACCCTTTGGCCAGGACTAGAGAAACTGAATACATAGGACGTGAAGGAAAGTAGTACAAAAGGCTGCCAAGGTTGTTCAAAGGCAAGTACAATAATCTTCCTGCCTACTTTGTTCCCATGACTCCGCCCTTAACCCCACAACCTGACTGCCCAATGGAGACCCCTGCTGCTGCAGAGTCCACATCCACTCAACTGTTTGGATTACTCTATATCACCTTGACAGGAATGGTGGATTCCATGGTCCCTATCTCTGGACCCTGGTCTTTACTCGGGCAATCCATGTCTTACATTATCAAGTTAGCACCCATTCTATTGTGGGCTTTACCCGCCGGCTTGGTCCAACCCCATCTTGAGCTGCCCAATGCCTCTACCTATGCCTGGTTTCCTGACAGAAAATTAACTCCTGTTCTTGGACCACATTGTCTCTGACGGTGGCATCAAAGCAGATCCAGACAAAATTAAAGCCATAAATAACATACAACTCCCCACCTCTGTTAAACAAGTTAGATGCTTTCTTGGTATGGTAGCTTACCTAAGGAAATACATCAAAGACTGCGGAAAACTAACTGCACCAAGCAATGACTTAACCAAAGGTAATGCCAAAAAGAAATTCATCTGGACTCCAGAATATGACAAGAATTTCCATTTATTAAAACAAGCTTTGATTGAAGCACCAATCTTACAATACCCTAACAATAACAGGTGCTACAAGCTTGAGTCAGATGCCAGCAACACTGCCATTGGCGCAGTCCTGCACATCTGCCAGCCAGGGCAACAAGACTTCCTACCAGTATGTTACAAAAGCAGAAAACTAACCAATACTGAGCAGAGATGCCCAATACACAATAAGGAATTGCTAGCAATATACCACGCTTGCAAGAAATGGAGATGTTACTTAGAAGGACATTTAAACGTCTGAGTACTAACTGACCATAAATCCTTAATCTATTTCAAAACTCAGAACGCACTTGCATGGCGGCAAGCCAAATGGATGTCCAGGTTAAGCAATTGCATCAAGGACATCCAGTACAAAAAGTGGGCAGAGCTGGTCACAGCCAATGCTCTCTCTAGACTATGACAGCCTAGAGAGGATCACCCTGACCACCTGGACCCTGACTGGCCAAACCTGTACAGCACTGAGTATAAAACCAAAGGGAAAGACCCCTAAACACATCAACTGACCCACAATACATTATTAAGAAACAAAAATTATTTCCATGTATCAAATGGCACAGTATACCAAATTTTTAATTACAAACATATCCTGTACATCCCACTTGCACAAAGAGTTGACACCATACTAAGACATCATCACCTACTAGGCCATACAAAGGCTAACAACCTATACCTCACACTAAAAGAGATAGTATGGTGGCCCAACTTCAAGCAGGATATAGTTGATGTTCTGAAAAAGTGCACAGTGTGCAAGAAATACACCAGTACAAAGGCTCCTCAGCCAACAGTCAACCCAGTACCAGACCCTGAACCATTTAAGGTTTGGGGGCTAGACGTAGTGGGGCCCTTCCCAGAAACAAAGACAAACCAACGTTTCTTAATTGTAGCTATTGACTTCACCACATGCTGGCCCATCTGCTGGGCAACAAAGGACCACAAAGCAGAAACCATCAACCATTTCATTAACAAAGCAATCATAGCAATCTACAGCACTCCAGACTATATCATAACTGATGGATCAACAGAGTTATAAGGTCACGTAGTAAATGACAACTTGAAATCCAAAAACATTAAATACTCCACAACCTCTCCATACAGGCCACAGGCCAACAGCAGAGTGGAACGCCTCAACGGCAGCCTTATCAGGACCCTAGAAAAAATAATGATGGGCAAAGCCAAAGACACATGGCCATTATACATGAAACATACATTACTAGTATCCTGAGTCTGCACCAATCAAGGAACATGCTGTTCACTGTTTGAGCTAACCTACAGGTACAAACTGGAAGTAATCACCCGCAACAAACAGCCCTACATAAAGATCCCCCCAGAGAAACTTCCCACAGTAGAGCAAACACCAAACCTACAACAAATCTGCCTCAAAGCTAAAATAGCTGAAATGAAGAGGCTCAAGACACAAAAGGTAACCTCCACAGAGGAACCACTTCCCATCAACTCCCCTGTCTGGATTCTAGCTGGCAACAGAAAGAAACTAGACTCAGTACACAGGGGACCAGGAAGAGTCATCAAATACAGATCAGACAGAAACACCTACCTGGTCAAGCTCCAAAGTGTCAAGAACCCAATTATCAAGAAATACCACAGAACCTGTCTCTGCCTCAGTAAAGGAGAGCACTCAAACAGACTGGTTCCAACTAGTAAACAGCTCCAGGAGCATCAGGCGGCAGCCGTGGAAACAAAGCCCCCTCCTGATGCACCAGAGTAACCCCTTAAGGGAGGGTGTTGAGGGTCTGGATGTACAAGTATTCTGGCTACCGCCAGCCTACTTAACATCCAGCCATTGCCCAATTTAGTCCCCTTCCAATATACCGTTTAACATACCAAGAATGGTAACTAAGCAATATCACCTGACCGTCCAAGTATCCAGTGGCTTGAACCCATCTAGCACATGACCAACCCCTAGGTTTGATCCAACTAAATCCCCGCCACAGTCAAGTCTATATAAGTCTAAAGTATTATCCAATAAAATATACTTCTCTTCTTTCTTAATTCCATATTTGAAGCTTCCCCAAAAGGCGCTCCTTATCACTAGCAATATTAATATCTCCTTAAGATTATCCTAAAGTTATAGAAAGAGAAAATTTACCTCCTGCCCAGTTAAAGTAACCTAAATGTATTATCACCCCAGTTGGTATAAGTATTTTAATACTACCTCAGTACATTTATCCAAGGGAAACCCCTATCTGTATTCTCACCCCAGCTATTCTAAAGATGCATATGCCCTTTGATATAACCATATCAGGGTACATAACCTCTCTATACTTCCAAAGCACTAGTAAAAAGCCACCTTACTAACACCTCAAGGCAAAAAATAAACCCAACCACCTTGTTTGAGCAAAACAACAGCCACTACAGCTGGTAAAACAAACAAAACTACAAACACTTACCTCTCTTAGGCAATCATTTTCTACTCAGAAAACATCAGCCCACACCTGAAAAACAGCCCCACATTTGAATCATCACAGCTATATAGACAAAAGAAGATAATAACTGATTGGATAAAGGAGGTACCCAATAGAGTAATTATAATAAGAAAGCTAGAGGATAATGGCATGTCAAAAAGTAAGTGGCACCATAACAATTGGGTTCATGTGGCTTAATTGATTTAGAAACTGGCTTTGTGGGGCCACAATTCCAACCAAGCTTGTGGAAGTGAAGGATGAAATATATATTTAATTAGAGTACAACTCAACTATTGCATTTGGAGCGCCAGTAGTTGAGTTTAAGAGTAAAATAAGACAAACACAATAGAATAATCAAACAATTATGTGATTGTTTCATCACCATTAAAACAAATTAACATTATTTTAGGTGATTAATTCCAGATTGCAACAACCCCCCAGTTTTCAAAAGCCATTCATCTTCATTATCTGAGACTTTACTAGAGCTATTTCATATAAAAGCATACCAGAAATAAAGAGATGACAAGAAGAAATCAGGTTCTTCTTCCCGCCCAAGTATAAAATAATGCACCAAATAGATAATTTAAAAACAAAGTATCTGACTTATCAACAGTTCTTCTGTTGTCTTTTCCCGTATTGTGGGCGTCCTTGGAGACTTTGGGGCCTCCTGATGCTCTGACAAGACTGACATGCTACTTACCATGCAAAAACTTCACAGCAACTTCCCAAAAAATAATATTAATACCCCATATAATAAATTCTATGAGTTCTTGGCCCTGTTTGTAGGGAAGAGACTTCACTTAATTGTTTACCTAGGTCTTGTTACAATAGTTTTCAAACCTGTTTATATAAGTAAACATTATTTAGTTTATAACACATAGATTCAGTCACACAATGAACTTCAATTTTTTAGATAAAACACAGAAGCTAATTCCATGGAAAATATGGGCTAATTGAAAAATATGCACATACACAACAATCTATGCAAACTGGGAATTGATGTGTGATAATTCAACACAAATGTACCAAACACTAGAACACATGACTTTCAGTCACAGAAAAAATCTACAATGTTTACTATGTTTTTTAAGAACACATCAAACTCAGCCACAAAAGTCAAAACTTGATCCAACAATGAACCCCAATAGCAACTGAAACTGAGAACAAAAATATCAGATATCAAAACAAATCAGTGAATATATAATACTTTTACCAGCTCATCCTAATTAAGACATACAGTATTTTTAAAACCTGTTGAGGTAAAAAATATTATTTAGGTTAGAATGCATAGGTTCAGTCACACAATAAATTTCAACTGGAACCAGTTTAAGGGCATATCACTCAATTAAGCTTTCATTTATCTAGGGCCAGAAAACAAAAATAGTCAATCATACAACAAAATTAGAGTCAAATACTGAATCCTGAAAATGAGACAGCAAACAAATGGAACCCACATTGAAAACAAATGCAAACCGGTCACATCCTGAAGCATTTTACATCAAATTTGATAATGAGTGTATAGCAAAAATGATACAAACAGAGAAAAAATTATGTTCTGTCACAAAATTGATGAGTTCAAACACAAAACAGCTCATATTTTGAAATATTGATTATTTTTGGGACTCAAATTAGAAATAGTGGATTTCAGGTATGAATCCATCAAAATATAATCAGGGAACTACAGCATTATTTTCAACATATGTGCTTCTAAATTTGACCATTTATGTCTGAGAGAATGTCTTAAATAGGAGCACACACTTGTTGCAATCAAGATTAACTCCCTGCCTGCTAATGTTAGGAATATTCCTGAAATTAACCAAATTTTCATTAAGGTGTAAATTTGGGGCAAAAAGGGGATTTCTACTCCAAAAGATTTACAATATGATTTGGATTTCCCCCTTCTAAATGGGGAAAATAAAGATTAAAAAAGTTGAAACAGAACTTGGGAAATCCCAGAACAATTTATCATCTGGGCATGCACCCGCCACGCCCGCCAGCACCCTTTTCTGCCCAGCCAGAGGGCCTCCTGCCAGCCTCCCACCCCTGCCAGTCCCCCGCTTGCCCAGCCATCCGCCAGCGGGTCTGCTGCCAGCCTCCCACCCACCTGGGCCCCAGTCCCCATCCCCCAGCCAATCAGAAGTCACTACACCATGTGGCCAATCAAATAAGTTCCTGGATCAAGGGATAAAAATAAATAATAAAGAAGGTCCAGAGGAACATGGGAAAATTCAAATTGCAACCCAAAACAGAAATTTTGACCCCAACCAAGGGGGTCCTGGGAACCAGGTCAGATGGCTAGGTCCAGACCACAAACAAACCTTGTCACCTGATAGCAAAATAGGTTTGGAAAACAACCTGGATTTTTACTCTCACCTGACCCAAGATTAGAAGAAGACTATTGGTCACCTAAAGCCGTCAGGCCAACAAAAGATTACAGCAGAACAAGAATGGCCCCTCTCCCCAATACTCAATTCCAATTTATCACCATCTAAGCTCTTGGGATCTCAAATCCTCTGTTTTCACTCCCACTTGCAAAACTTTGCACAGTGGGAGCAACTATAAATAAATGATCACCTCTCAACTTATAGCTTGTGCTATTATTGAGAACAATACTCTCTTAAATAAAGCTAAATCTAAATCTTAATCTTTAATGTCAACCCTTAGTTAATTTTAAGACTTCACCCTCAATCCCCAAACCAGTGAAGATGAATCATATCATCTTCACAGCTGTGCTTACAGCTTGCCTTGGGATTGGAGGGTACCAACAAGAACCTGGAACCTTTGGGCCCTTACCAGAAGGGTTGGGCCACAGATACTATGACAACCCCGGCTAACTCAACTCTTTGCATGCTGGTACTTAGCCTCCTCTGGTGTCACCTCACTCCACAATATTTTTGCTGCGTACACCTCCATTTACTATGTATTGACATACTTCTCAGGAAGCTTTGGCAGGTATAAAACCCATGCCAAGGTATTCTGATGGTTGATGACTATCTACCCTATTGTCACCACCTTGACAGGGTTCCAGTTTGCCAACCTTCTACCATACCTATTGCAAGTAGTACCAATAATGTCAGGGCATTACAGCCAATGTATCTCACAATACATGGCAACTGTGGCAAACTTGAATGTAGGAATGAAAAAGTGAGGATTCAAAAGTGAGAATCTAAAAGTGGCTATGTTGACACTTTTTAAATTTCAAAATTAAGTTAAAATAACTTGCTAGGAATTAAAAGTTATTATGGTTATATAAAGTACTTTTTATTCATTCTTTTAACTAAAAAAGTCAAGAAAAATTAGTTAAATTATTATTAAAAGCCAGCTTGAAAATTTAAAAAGTGTCAGCTTGGTAAATTTTAGATTCTCACTTTTGAATCCTCACCTTTTCATTTCTACAGTTGGTTTGACATTGTTGCTGTTATTTGACATGGGCTTGAGATGGGATGAGTAAATAAGTTAAAAGCTCTCAGAACATTTCTGTTGCTTTATTGGATCTCAAATTTTACTAAATTGATCCAAAAGAAGCATTTAAGTCAACCAAGTTGATTTGAAAGTTTGACTTTAGTTACTGAGAAAGTTGGAATGAATAATTCAATAAATTTTTATACTTTCAATTGAGAATGTCTTTAAGGCTGTTAAAAAGGCTAGATGACCTGGTATGGTTGAGTCTATGATTGTGCTTTAAATTGCATTTTTATATGATGGGGAGGATGTAATCCAAAAAGCAAGGTTCCACCCTGCAAAAAACCAGCCCAGAATGACAGTATTCTTCCAAGGTAGTTTTCAACAACATTGTGCTTTAAACCTCGTTCAAATGTGATTGTAGCTTTTCACTTTCCTGTGCTTTTAAAAAGCTGTAGCTTGATGTCCTTTCATTATAAAAACTTATTTTCACATTTCTAATTTTGCCTGCTTGTGTTACCTGTACATGTTATTTCAAAGGCAGTGTCATAAGAGATCCTTTTGTGTCAGGACTGAGAATTTAAGCCTCAACTGACATTTCTTATTTTGTTGATATTTATGCCAAGACTCCTGTTTTGATCATGTGTTTCTCCTTTACCATCTTTGGTCGCCTATATTTCTGTGAATACTGAACCATTTCAGCCCAAACTGGTGTCAGCCAAAATCTCTTGAACCCAGCTTTCAGAATTGTACTCCTGACAGTATATTTCTGATTCAAAATTATGAGTTAATCTTGCTTAAACATAATTCCCCTATCATCTCCTTTTCATAGAATCAGGTATAAAACCCTCACAGTTCCAGTATTTCAAGCAATTCAAACTCCTCAAGTTTAGGCTCATCAATAAAACTATTGTCTCCATCCTAGCTGTATTGTTTTTATCCTTGGGAAATAGTAATTTATTGGAGATGGTTGAGCACAGGCTTTGATACAGCTGCAGCTGTTGTTGAAAAAGTCTGAAGTTTTACATTTTGATGCTAAAATACGTTGATAACTATTGGATCACTTTAATTCAGGGCTTCTTTGACAAGTCAATATTTTCACTAACCTGTGAATGCCATAGTTGATCAGGGTATCTATATAGCCCTAACTTGTCTGTTGGAGTTTGCATTGAGAAATTGAAATATGGGAGCTCAAAAACATCTATGTAGCCATGCTAAACAGAAAGGCATGTTATTAGAGTGCTCTGGGCTATCTATTCGCATGGGCATCCGGCTGTGTGTTGAGGATACAGGTTGGTGTTAATGCGTAGGAGAAGAAAAACAAATGTTGATAAACTTACCACTGTAATGAAAGCAGTGGCTTTATTGACTCATTTATCTAAAACAAAGTGGTGGGGGCTAGAAACCTGAGCATGAGAAGATTAAAGGCTCCAGTTTCCTGGGATAGTCTATATTAGAGGATCAAAAGCGGTCACTCTCTGTGGATTATATACAAAGGCGAGCACCAGCCTAAATAACATCTCTCTTCTTTGCGGTACGCTGGTAGGGGCGTAGAACCCATTCGTCATCGGCGTCCTTCAGATCAGCAGTACCCAGTTTTATCTGATAGACTGGATGTGTCAGTTGAAGAACAGAAACTAGACTTACGTCGCATTTCGAAACGAGGACCTACTTCGGCAAGTTGGACTTCCTTATGATTGACTTTGGCATAGACATGGTGACTAAAGATTAAAATGGCTGGTTGGTTCTTACCGGAAGGAGATAAAATCATTTTGATTAGCAAAAGTTATGGTTCGCTTGGAGTCGGCCTTGGGAATGGGAAACAGATGCTTTAAAATGTTGGAAACCTTAAAGCGTAAGCTTGGTTATAAGATTTCTTACTCTCTGTCCAAGCTTGGACTCAAACTTATCGAAAATAAGATGTGGGTATGCCTCAGAAACTGTACCCTGGTCCTTTAAGTCGTGACGCAAAACCACGTTGAAGAGAGTGAAGTAGGAAGTAGGTCCATAAGGAAAATGAGATATGATCATTCCGTCTATCGTACGTTAGAGCTTTAAGGACGATTGACTGACCTGGTTCACCACGATGTTCGTGCAAGATAATCAAGTCTGTGACCTCGTTAGATTTGCAGGTTTCAACGATGTCTTTCATAACGTAGTTTCCTCGATTGATTCTTTGTGAGTTAGGAATCATCAGGCGAATTTCCTATTACAACTTATTAACCCTAATCCCAAGAATTAGACGCCATACCTTAGAGAATTGTTGTAATCGGCTGCTGGGATCACGAGAAGTGGTGACAAGGATTTTAGGATCATATAGCCCTGCTTTGGCGTATTCATCATCCATGTGCGTGGTGGGGGCTAATTTATTAGCTTATTTCAAAGTCAAGCACTACCTTCCTGATTGACATCCTTCAACATCGATCGTTTAAGTTCTTCTGATTCTTTCTTCAGATCATTGGGGATGGCCTTGCCCTCTAGATACCAGATAAAAACAAATTAATAAAAAGCCAAGTCGTTTGAATTTCACATTAATTGAGTGGCGTTATAAACTTATAAAGCAGCAGAAAAAACACCAATAAAGCTGTTTCAGATTGATACGAAAGGTAAACTTAAAATGCAGATTCAAGAGTCTATCACAAGAGAAACAAAGGTACTTTATTTTTGCATCATGTTTAAAAGGCGCGCAAAGCTTTCGAAGAAAAATACCTATAAGGGTTTTCATTTGTTATATGTATTTGTCAAGTGTGGCTCACAGCTGAACCAAATAAGTTCTTAAAACCCCTACTATAAAAAACCCATCCTTTGGCAATTACACCAATCTAAAATCAGAGAAGAAAAAATGTGAACCGTATTATCCTTTTCTGCTGCCAAGGTATTAAGGCTCAAAAAGTAGCTTTAGAAATAAAAGCGCAAAACAAACCAGCTTACGTTCCAAGGCCTCTTTGATGAGCTGCTTGCGCTCATAGATCTGACGATCCTTCTGCTCAAGGGACTTTCTATAGAGGTATTCCCTGCGGAGACGGGTTTGGCGGCGCAACTAAATTTACATTAGTAGCTGGCAGCAGAATTTCAAACGGCCAGGAAGGGCTTTATAAAAAAGGCAGATTTAATCATTCAGGTTGAGTAATATGCATACGCATCTTATGGGTATGGAAATATGTCAAGGGATCACAACTTTACCATAGTTTATTTTAGCGGTTTAAGCTTTAGAGATGCCAACTTAAACTCTGCTGGGCTGACTACTTCTCAAAATATTTTTGAAGCCCAGGCTCTTAAAACTCGAGGCAGCTTCTAGGGATACGCCCAGGAAAATCGAACTCGTGCAGGTCAAAACCAATAATTCGAACCACAGGAAGTCGAATTCCCAACCAGATCGAATTACCCAGGCCATACAAATCGAACATAGTTAAATCGAAATCATGAATCAAAAATAGAAATCCCACGATATCAAATCTAACTAGTGTCGCAATATCTTCAACTACTCCCTCAGGAAATTGTTTCCCCAAGAAATGACTCAATTATCAAGTAGAAGGCGGCCCCAAGTCACATTCCAGAATTTACACTAGGATCAGCCTCTCAAATTACAAGAAAATCTAGACCTTAAAGCTGCATGACATCCATGATCTACATGGATGCTATGTGGCTTATCAGTTAACTATACAGACTCTTCTTCTATATTCAATAACATATTAATCTTGCTGTAAGTTTCTTCTCTTATTTTGCATTATATACTTCCCATAAGTATATAATTGTGTTACAACATCTACAATTACTCCTTCTCATGAAAACTATACCCTGAGAAACAGCCTAATTAGTGAGCAATCAATGACACTCTTATCATACGCTCATGTTGTACGGAGATCAAACCTTTCAAATCCTAAACAGAACATTACCTGGATAAGCCACATGACTGCAATGATGTACATGAACAGTATTTGGCTTCCCATTGTTGCAACCAAGTTTCCAGACTCACCTGCCAACGTATCTCACGATACACAGGAGGTGCTCAATGAATTGTCCCTTGACATGTCTAACAACATGAATCAATCTGATGGCAATGTCAAACTGTGGGCACTTTCTCCTAATTAGGAAGCTATTAATTTGACTTGCTGATCCCACACAAGTTATTCCTTGGCTCCAACCCCTACATGGAACATGCCACCCCCTTGTGACCTGGTGGCTTTCCCCATATAGTATATTAATTGCAGTATTCTAAATTAAACAAGACCTTATTTTTATTATTCCTGTCCTTTCTATTGGACTGTTGTCTTCCCAAATTCAAATCCTGAATCCTCATTAGTTCAGTTACAACAGTGGTAGCAGCAGTAGGTTCACAACCTACCTAAAGAGAAAATCCCCCCAAGAAAAGACAGAGTACAGGCTGTATGGCTACTCCCCATCAAGAAACCTTCCTGCCAATTCCCAAGGGGGACATCCCCAACGGGTACGTCATTTATCAAGATCAACTGGTACTTACAACTGTTTACAACTGACTCCGCCTTAGGCAGTGCAACGCTAATGTCACTCTGCCCCAGTCAGATCTGTTGCAATGTATGCTCAACCTTCAGTTAGAAATCTTTGTGGGTGACGTGGAGGGGGCCAACATTGTCAGTTGGCTTCACTCCACTGAGACCCGCCTCTGTGTATGTCAGGTACCTGAGCCTATGTGGGTCACCACTGCTTTGGGGTGCCTTACTGGATCTTCTGCAGCTTGGTTCACCACCTGGGCCAGTCAATAGATAGAAATCACCTGGGCGTCATTCAGGGATGCAGCAAAGCCCTGCTACAGTGAGAAATTCTCACCCATTATTTGGTAGGGACTTCCCTCCTGGCTATCAAACAGACCGGGTCCGTTCCTGAATACCTTTCCACCTGGCAGCAAGCTCTTGCTGCTGCCCCAGAAGCTGTAACTGACGGAAACACTATGCTCCTTACCTTAATAGTCAATGGGTTAAAACCCCATATCTGCAAGTGGGTTCCTGTAGGTTGTTGCACTTCCATCAATAACTGTTATAAAGCCATTGTGAAGGCCAATAACCAGGCTTTAATGGGCTTCTGCAGATCTAATGACGCACCACCCCAACCCCATCCCACACCTGGAAGTGCTCACAACCAAGTAGGCTGCTGCCAGCCACGCCAACAAGAAAATAGGATCAAACGTCACTGCAAAGGAAAACTTCAGCTAGCACAAATTGAGGACCTGGGAAAAGCCTGGGGTTGTAGTTATAAGAGGTTCTACAGCCCCACTTGACCCTCACTCTCAATCCCTCTTAGCAAAGAACCCCTGCGGCTACAACATTCACAAAGTTGAAACCCTTGACGTCTTCCAAGTTCACAGCAATGATCCCATACTTCAAGCCAGCCACTCTCCAAATAAAGTAACTTGCTTGGCCTATCCCTTTTGTTTCCGTGGGAACACCCACAAACTACTGGTAGATACTGGGGCCAACCACACTATGGTGGACCAGATGTTTGTAGATGCTCAACAACTAGACCAAGTGCCAAGCAGGTTCAAGGCAGTACAATTGGCTGATTCCCAAAGAGTGGTAATTACCCATGAGACAGTACCCTTCTTGATGAGAATGGGGAACATCCAGGTTAAGCTCTCTGGACTAATCATGACAGGGCTCAGTCACAATGTCATTGCTGGCCTTGAATGGCTTTGTCACAGCTGTCCCTACATCAACTGGGATACATCTGTAATTACCCTCAGTAGAAATGAGGTTGGTTTTCAGATATACCTCATTGAGATGAGCAAGCTACTTCACAATACCATCTTTGTCAGGTTAACAGAAACAGGCTCATACAGTTTAAAGAGGGGAAACTAGACTTCACTTAATGCTCAGTCAAAGTTATCTGCGCAGAACCATCTGCGGCCCTCCCCTTGACTACTCCACCTCCACCAGCACTTGTTGCTCTCCTTGAGAAGTATAAGGACGTTTTCAGTGAAACACTAGAACAACTACCCCCTACCTGGGAGATCCAGCATGCTGTACAGCTACAAGGGTCCCTTCCCAAGCCATGTCCCCTCTATTGCTTGACACCAAAAGAAGATGAAACCCTCTGCCAGCACCTTGTAGACGCACTTGATAAGGGCTTCATACACCCCTCGCTTTTGCCATATGGGGCTGCTGTCTTCTTTGTAGCCAAGAAGGACGGGTCCCTTTGCTTAGTCACAGGTTACCACGCCCTAAATGATGTGACTGTTAGAAAAAAGTACCCCCTGCTTTTAATTGATGACCTGTTTGACACACTTGCGGGCGTCAAGGTCTTTAGCAAGATTGATCTCACTGCAGGGTACAACCAGGTCCACATTGCGCCAGGGGATGAAGCAAAAAATGCCTTCCAAACATGCTACGGGTTTTTTGAGTGATGGGCCATGAGCTTCAGAATGACCAACACTCCTTCCACCTTTGCCATGTTAATGAACAAAGCATTTGAGGAATTGATTAGAAAGTGTGCCATTGTGTACCTTGACAACATCATTGTCTTCAGTCAAGATCAAACCACACACCTTCAACATCTCTGTGCTATTCTTGACACCCTTTGGAAAAACCAGTTGAAGTCTAAGCCCTCCAAATGTGAATTCCTCAAGTCAGATCTCTTGTTCCTTGGGCACACCATCTTGGCCCAAGGGATAAGTCCTGACCCTGCCAAAATCAAGGCAATCACCAGTATGCCACCCCCCACCTATGTTGGTCAAGTGCGCACATTTTTAGGTATGGTTACCTAAGTGTGTAAATTTATCCCTAATTGCAGAGAACTTATTGCACCGCTTGCTGAGCTCCTGAACACTAAACAGCGCTTCCATTGGACTCTCATCAGAGATCAAGCCAATGAGATGCTAAAGCAAAGACTTACAACTGTGCCTGTATTACAGTTTCCCAATTGAAACTGCCAATACAAACTCAAGGCTGATTCCTCTGACAGGGCCATAGGGGGTGTGTTACAGGTAGAAACTGACAAGGGTGTCTTTCTCCCTGTAGAATACAAATCCAGGAAGCTCACTGAATCAGAGTAATGCTATTAAATTCATGACAAAGAGTTAGGGGCAATCATACACTACATTAAGAAGTGGCACTGTTACCTGGAAGGGGCCATCTTCCCACCCCACGTCTTGACAGACCACAAGTCCCTCCAATACTTCAACACACAGTCTCACTTGACACGCTGCCAGGAAGGCTGGGTCAAGCGCCTATCTCCTTGCCAGTTGTGTGTTGAATACAAGTCTGGGAAAGAGCTCATCACAGCAGATGCCTTCTCAAGACTCTATGTGGCATCCATCACTGGAGACAATGGCTTGGACCCATATTGGCCAATACTCTACCTCCTCCCTGAAGCAACCTGTTACAAAGGCCTTAACTCAGTAATCATCTCCAAGTTGAAAGACAATGAAAGTCAGTTCACCACCAATGCAGGCAATATCTGCTGCCGCACAGAAACAGGAGAAAAGACTCCCTACATTCCCATCACACATCAAAGTGACACTATACTGCACTACCACCACACCTTGGGCCATTTCAGAGGAAGCAACCTCTTTGATATCATGAAGCATAAGGTTTGGTGGCTGTGTATGCAACAAGACATCTTGGATCTCCTTGAGACATGTGTGTTGTGTGAAAAGAATATGTCAAAGCCTGCACCCCCAAGTCTGTCCTACCCATTAAGGCCATGGAACCCTTTGAGCAGTGGGCCCTTGACATTATTGGGCCTCTCACCAAAGACAGACTTGGGAAGAAATATAGCATCACAGCTATCAACTACTTCACCTGTTGGCCAGTAGTGTGAGTGACCACCAACCACACTGCCACCGCCATCACTTGCTTCATTGGCAAGGAAATTGTGGTTTGCTTTGAACGACCCAAACATCTCATTACAGATGGGGGACCTGAGCTTGTGGGACATGTCATGAAGGCGTACTGCGCCAAGAATGCCCTACAACAAATAGTCACAACTCCATACCATCTACAAGCCAATGGGCGCATAGAGCAATTGAATAGCTCCCTGGTCCAGTTGATTGCCAAACTCTCACAGGAACACACTAATACTGCATGGACTAAACATCTGCCCACTGCATTACTCATCTTACAAGCAAGAATCAATAGAGGCACCGGGTTCAGCCCCAGCACCTTGGCCTTTGGGACGCCTGATGGTTTGGCAGGAGTGGAACAAGGAAGATTATGATCCACAGTTCCTGTGACACCCCCCTTGTTACCTACCCCTTCCCTGAGCCAGTGGCGCGCTAAAGCCTGAGACATCAAACACAAACAAATTGAGGGAGGGACAAGACATCTTGAGGCCAGATACGCCATAGGAGACCCTGTCTACACCCTCAACCCCAATTCATCCAAATTGGAACCCAACCACTTGGGACCCTTCAAGATAGCTGCGGTCTATGACAACCACACCTACCAACTTAAAGACACCCAAGGAACACTAAAAAGCTTCACCACAATTGCTTGTGCCCCTGCTGCGCCATCCCCATATAAAGGTTGCCCATGTGGGCCTTCCCAGATCTCCCGCAAACTCCAATCCTGGTGTCTGATGGCAAGCAGGGGGCAGGGGGGGGTGTTGCAACCAAGTTTCCAGACTTGCCTGCCAACATATCTTACAATACACAGGGGGCGCTTGAAGGGCTGCCCCTTGACATATCTAACAACATGAACCAATATGATAGCAATTTCAAACAGTAGGCACTTTCTCCTAATTAGGAGTGCTGCCAATTTGAACTGCTTATCCAGCACAAGTTATTCCTTGGCTTTAATCTTTACATGGAACATGCCACCCCCTTGTGGCCTGGTGGCTTTCCCATATCATATATTAAGTGTAGTATTCTGCAATAAGCAATAGCTTATTATTATTATTCCTGTACTTTCTATTAGACTTTTGTATTCCCCAACTCAAATACAGGATCCTTATTGGTTCAGTTGTAACACCATGATACTATCTAATCCTCTATCTTCATATCAAATAAATTATCATTCTCTCCTCAAATTTCCCCATTTATCTCATTTCATATACCCCCAAGATCTATATATTTGAAAGTGGTAGCAGAGGTAGGTTACCCACACATACAAAACTCAAAGGAAAAATCCTCCAAAGAAAATAATCCAGCAGATGGCACTTTCTACTGGCTGGAGCAGATATGAAGGACAGGACATTCCTACAGGATACACTGTCTTTAACAGTATCCTTGTACCAACCAAACAGTATAACTTTCTCAGTGCACAAGGAGTCTTGAATCCACCTTCAATCCAGGACATACCCAAAATACCCAACATTGCATTCCAACATCTACGCTCAGCAGAAATTGGAACCTTCTCAGGACTACTCTTTGAAAATGCCAACCTCTGGATTCAAAGCACCCAAAGAAGTTTACACAAGTAGGCTACCCCAGAAAGCTCTGGGCAAGTCAAATTGCTTTATGTGTTACTGGGGCTTCCTCACGCTTTGTAAGAAAATGGTTTGATAAACACCCTGGTCACAACAAAGACTGGGACATGTTTAAAACCACCTTCCTGAAGAAATTTTCCATGAAGAACACTGATATTGTGATCATGAAAGAACTCAGAACCTTTAAGATGATAGGAACTATTGAGGAGTATATTGCAGACTATTAAGACATGCATTATTGAGCTCCAGAAACCATCAAATTTGATGAAGCTGTACCATAACTGGACTTATACAATGGCCTCCCCACACATATTAGACATCAATTTAACATGAGCCGCTGCAAGAACCTCCAATAAATATTCTTGGAAGGGAAACAATCTGATCAAAAATCTGATGACCTGCATTTAGCCAACAAACAAAAGGAAACTCCCATAGCAAAGAAGGACCCCCAACCTAATAAGCAGAACAACCAATCCAATAACCCCCATCTTTGAGGTGTAAATTGTACTGCTCAAGCAAATCAAATGAGCACTGATAACACCACCAAGGAGGTAAAATCTCAGGAGAGTGCTTAGGCAAGCTGTCCTCCCTCACTTTACAAGACTTGTATAGGGACCAAGACGTGGACTCAATTACCATGATCTAAGTGCCCTCCAACAATCCAATACTGTTTGCTGCCCAAACTAGAAATATACCCCTCACTTATGCTTTCTGCTTTTGCAGATACCAAGGCATAGCACTATTTCACTGTTTCAACTGAACCAATAATACTTTATTATTTAGACTGGGGATCACAACAGTCTAATAGAAAGGACAAAAATAGAAATAAGATGTATTTTATTAGAGAATAGCATAACTAATATACTATATTGAGAAGCCATAAGTCTATCAGGGGGTAGCTGTAAGAAAGGGGGGCTAAACTAACTAAGTTTGGCTCTCATCCTGGCAAAACAAACCACCAGGATGCTGCCTGGTGGAGGACTGGGACAGCTGCTCAAAGGGGGGACCACAGAGAGGACACAGGGAAAAGCTGAGGGAAGTAAGTGTTCATTCCCATCAGTATCAAACTTGTGAGCAACCAGGGCGTACAAGTGGGAGTGGGAGGCAGCATCACAGGGGCCTGGAGGGGCACCAAGTTGCTCTTCTCCAGGCTGAGAAGTGAGGACATTGACATCTCCTCACCCACAGGAGCGGGCAAGGCATAGTCAACAACATCTAAATCCAGGTTGTTGCAGGTTAAAATCTTGACTATAGCCTCCCCAGAGAATAGAAGTCCACTTGGGAGATTCAAGAGGCTAGAGGGATTTTCTACCACAAGTTGAGTAGAAGAGGAGATTTTCGACCACAACTCTGGCAATGTTGACCACAGGAGCAGCATAAATGGAGCCAGGGAAAATACTGCAAACTTCAAAATAGGAAGTGTCATGGTTGCAACCTCCACAAAATTTGATAAGGTTGGTGGAATTTCTTGAACTACAAACAATAAAAATAGAGTGAACAGGGGCACCCACAAGCAAGAAACCAGGTAGGAAGCAGTAGAGTGATTCTGGGGAGCTTGACAATGGTCTCAGGTGGCTTGAATTGATCAAAAACGGGAAGCGGGTTCAAAAACAAGAATTTAAGGAAAATTCAAAGTAAAAGTAGATTTTATATTGAAATTCAACTAAAATTTTAGGTTTGAAAGCTGTTTTTGAAATCAAAAGCATATCTATTTGGAAAATATACGCCCAAGCCTCTTCTAAAAGTCCCAGAAGAGATGCCAAGTTCAAAGCAGGTCAATACAAGGTAAATTTTAACAGAACAACTAACACTTTAATCTTTAGATTGTAGAAAATACAAACAGGGGTTTCAGCCAAAATTTAAAATTAATTGCAACAAGTTCCAAACTTTAATGATATTGGAAAATAGACAAGCAGGGGACTGGAGGTCCCCTTGCTGTGTAAAAAAGAGTTGTTGCAGGGGGAGGAATCACATGACTACAGGGCTTGGATCCAATTGGCTGGTGGAGAAATTTTGTTGGTCAGAGCCAGGGAGACTGGAGAGTTTCATCTTAATTTCTGAGGTGCTACCTGATTGGCTAGAGGGACTTCCAGGCATATGGGATCCATCTGATTTTTTGAGCGTCAATGTGGTGTTCCTTGATTAGATAGATCTGATAGTTTTCAAAAGTGGGCAACACCAGGCCAACAAGCAATCCAAATTAACCAATGTTTCTTCTCAGGGGGCAGCAACCAGGGGTAATGGTTCTGCGGGATAGGCCAGCAAAAATCTCTTGTTAACTGTGTGTTCCAAATCTCCTAAAGAGTTAAGGGGTTTGGCTGATATTTTTGGACCTTTCTTAGTGCGGCAGGGTAAAATAGTGCAATCCAATGCCAAGGGTGGTAGTGAATTTACAGTAGTACTGTGGCGGGATCCAGAAAGAGTGTGAGTTACAAATATCTTGAACAATGGATCAGTGTGTCAAATTAGCTTTTCTCCTAATTAGGAGAAAGTGTCCATAATTTGCAATTGTGCTCAGATTGATCTGTACTGTTAGTTGCATTATGGGGTGTCTCTGCTAGCACACCCTGTGTATAGTGAGATATGTTATTGGGTGGAGGAGTAATCTTGGTTGTAATACCCCTTTCCCTTGCTTATTGTTGGGTACCAGTATTATAGATTGTGTCACAAATGGCAAACTCTTGTTAACAATGCTCATGCAAGAGTCTCAGATACATGATTCAACCCCCAAAACCCTGTGGGCTGCCAGCCTGCAGGCCCAGCTACCTGGCCGCCTGCATTTTTCTGGGCTCAAACCAGAGCCAAATCTGTCTTTGGTGAAACTCCCGATGCTCATCAGTCTATAGTCACCAGCGCCTATGCCTCCCCTGCAAAAGGATCCTGTTAGTCCCACCAATGGGAGCGCAGGCTTGGCCAATGATACCAAGATAACTAGCGCCACATGGCCGGTGAATTAAAGAAACTTTATGTGGAATGAGGGCCATCCAAGGATGACCAATCCTGCAACTTGAAAAGGGAATTCAAGTCTTCTCATTTTGACCCAGCCAATGAAAGATCTCCTGTGCAAGATGCCACCAAGGTTTTTCTAACCCTGGTAGATGGTACCACCTGGCCCAAGGGGAATTACAAAAGTTTTCCCATGGTAGTTAGGCATACTTATACCCTGGGCTGCCAGGAAGTTGCCCATTGTCATTCTTGCAATAAAGTGACATGAACCTTTGGTTCAACCAGTTCATCCCATATTTGATTTTAGTTCTATTTCACTTGCAGACTAACCTCTGTGGCCTTTTCCCCCACATCCATCAACCCCATGAAACCGTGGACTGTCCTCCTGAGTTATATTGACCACTTGGAGCACCCTTTGGCCTGGTACATTTCACAGAATATCCTCTCAACCTGGCATATTATGAGTTCACTCTAGAGGAGATCCTGATCTACAACCCTGAAGCCAGAACCTGAGAGAATGAGATCATCAACAGAGAAGGATCCTGGATTGCTGTGCCTCCTCTGCTATTCCAAGATAAATATAACTACCTACCAGCCTACCAAGTTCCAATGACCCTGCCTCTCATCCCGCAGCCCAACTGCCCGCAGGATTCTGTGGCAGTCAATGAGTCCACTTTGACACAACTATTCATAGTAATGTACATCACTCTTACTGGACTCGTGGATTTTATGGTCCCCTCCAATGGGCCCTGGGCCGTCCTGGGCAAATCCTTATCACATATTGTAAAGTTAGCTCCTATTCTCTGGTGGGCCCTATCCTCCAGGCCTGCAGGCTGTCCACCCACAAGTTCTTAGGAACCCCCCACAGGATGGATCCCTGACAGGTTGCAGGAGATCCAGGAAGTTACATACAAAATCTTTCTGATCAGGTACAGCAGGGCAGGGGCCCAATCAGTCATGATGGAGTTTCTTGGTGTTTCTTTGGGCACCCTCAAGCTTGTAAGTATGATTGTCCTAGACAGTGGACACCCTGAAAGGCCCAAGGTGGTTGGGTTTGAGCTTTGTGGAATTTGGATTGAGGGTTTAAACAGAGCCACCTACTGTAGATTCAGAACCTGTTGGGAAAACGTGGGATTTTCAAATTCTTTTGCATGAATTCACCAACTTAATGGAGTAATTTTCATACCAGAACAGCTTACCTTTTTATATAAAAAGATGAAATTTATTCCAGCAATTTGGTGAATTCATGCAAAAGAATTTGACAATCCCACACTTTCCCAACAGGTTCTGAATCTACAGTACAACATACTGTGCCTCCAGGTATCTTATTGCCCCTTAATTTGTTCTTGTTCAATGTTGTAAGCCTTGGCCCACCACTGGGCTAATAAGGGCATGATGATGAGGGGTGGTTTATTTGGGATGGTTGACTTTAACTTGCCATTTTTCACCCCTGCATGGTGTCAGGATTATCAAGGGCCAGCATGCTAGGACTAAAACTAGAGCTGTGGTTGATCCTGGCTTGTATAATGAGTAACACAGCTGGGAGATGTCTGGTCCAGGAAGTGTTTAGTTGTTCCTGTGACAACTTGGCAATTAGCTAGACCAGTGAGCCATTTAGAAGTTTTAATCATCCATTGGCCTGTGAGTGATATGGTGTGGTAATATTTTTTTGAGAGCATTCTTTACACAATGCACTTTCATGGCATTAACCATAAGTTCAGACCCATCATTGGTGATGAGTTGCTTAGGGTGCCCAAAAAAGGCCATAATTTCTTTACCAATGAGCCAAGCAATGATGGTGTGGTTAGTGGTTGCCCAAGCTACAGGCCAGCATGCAAAATAGTCAATGGTAGTAATGATGTATTTATTTTCTAGCTTATCTTCAGTTAGGGGCCCCAAAATGTCAAGGGCCTACTGCTCAAAGGGTTTCATGGCTTTGATAGGCAGCACTGATTTGGGCAGAGTGGGCTTGGACATGTTCTTCTCACACAGCACAGATTTCTCAAGGAGATCCAGGATATCCTGGAGCATACAGGACCACCAGGCCTTATGTTTCATAATTTCAAACATGTTAAGTCCCCAGATGTGATCTAAGGTGAGGTGATAGTGCAGAATGGTCTCCCTCATTATGTGGTGGGAATTTAGGGCATTTTTACACCTGTCTCTGCCTGACAGCAGACATTACCAGCATCAATGGTGAACTGACTTCCATGGTCCTTTAGCTTGGAGATGGTTAACAAATTAAGACCTTTGTAACAGGTTGCCTCAGGACAGAGGTAAAGCATTGGCCAATCTGGGTCCAAGTCATTATCCCTGATGATGAACACTACATATAGCTTTGAGAGGGCATTTGCCTTGACAAGATTTTTCCCAGGCTTATACTTGATGCGCAGCTGGTAGGGGGATAGACACTCAGCCCAGCCTGCTTGGCAGTGTGTCAGGTGTAACTGCATGTTGAAGTACTGGAGCAACTTGTGATCTGTCAGGACACAGGGTGGAAAGGTGGCTCCTTCCAGGTAACAGCACCACTTCTCAATGCAGTGCACAATTGCCGCTAATTCTTTGTCATGTATTGGGTAACATTGTTCTGAGTCAGTGAGCTTCCTGGAATTTTATGCTACAGGGAGAAAGACACCCTTGTCAGTTTCTACCCGTAACACACCCCCTATGGCTCTGTCAGAGGCATCAGCCTTGAGTTTGTATTGGCGGTTCTGATTGGGAAACTGCAATATTGGTGTGGTTGTAAGCCTCTGCTTCAACGTCTCAAAGGCCTGATCTCTGGAAGGAGTCCAATGAAAGCAATGTTTAGCATTCAGGATCTCAGTTAGAGGTGCAATAAGTTCTCTGCAATTGGGGATAAACTTGTAAACGTAGGCAACCATGCCTAAGAATGTACGCACCTGTCCCACATTGGTGGGAGGTGGCATGCTTGTGATTGCCTTGATTTTGGCGGGGTCAGGATTTATCCCTTGGGCAGAGATGGTGTGCCCAAGTAACAATAGCTCTGACTTTAGGAATTTGCATTTGGAAGGCTTGGCCTTCAGCTGGTTCTTTCAAAGGGTGTCATGAACAGCACAGAGGTGTTGGAGATGTGTGGTTTGATCTTGACTGAAGACAATAGTGTTGTCAAGGTTCACAACCACACATCTCACAATCAATTCCTTGAATGCTTTGTTCATTAACATGGTAAAGGTGGAGGAAGTGTTGGTCATTCCAAAGTTCATGACCCGACACTCAAACAACCCATAGCATGTACAGAAGGCAGTTTTTGCCTCATCTCCTGGCGCAATGTGGACCTGGTTGTACCCTGCGGTGAGATCAATCTTGCTAAAGACCTTCACATCCACAGGTGTGTCAAGCAGGTGTGTGGGGTTCCTGTCCACCATTCCTCAAAGTGTGTCCTGGACCGTATCCAGAGACTGGCTTGGAGGAGTTGTCATTCTCCAACAGTGGTGAGTGGTTGGTTAGGAGCTTATACTTGGCCTGCATAAGAGCAAACTCTTTTAGTACCTTTCCAATTACCAGACAAGCATCTCCACCATACACATGTACTTCAGCAGGCGCTAGCCCTTCTGTAGGCTGATATCAATCCTGTAATAATCTAGAAAATTCTCCCCCAATAAACTCCCTTCCTCTATCTGTCATTTCAAGATACCTAGCCACTTTTTCCTACTTCTCCTGGGCAGACTTACTAGAGGCAAATTTTCTGCAACCTAGGCAATAGGATTCTTCACTCCCTGGGCTAGGGTAGAAGATGTAGTGGTACTCCCCTTGAGGCGTATATCCTTTTATCACAGGGAGTTCGGGTAGGGGTTGTAATATGCTTTTTATTTACAGTCAGAAGAAAGATCCCCTTAGAAACCTTCTGATATATGGCACCATATAGGGAATAATGAGGGTTTGTACCAATACCCGGAGTTCTTTATCAATCTCTTGGACTCGCTTTTACTTGGTCTTTGGCTCCTTTCTATTTCTTGGGCTCCAGTTACTTTGGTCTTGTGCTCCTGCACCTTGGTCTTGAGTTCCTGCACTTTGGTCTTGGGCTTCTGCAGTCTGTTCCAGCTCAGGCTTCCTTCTCTTGGTATTTGGCTCCTTCTGTAGCTCTTGTGTCTTTGTAATCCACTTTATCCAGTCCTCTGAAGAGTCTCAGATAGCTCTCCCTTTTATAGCCCCTTGTTTCAGACCAAAAACCTCTCTTAGAACTCTGGCTTTCAAAAAAGCTTAAACTATCCAGTTTTTCTCCTTCTATAATATATTAAACTTGAAAACTTACTTCAGCCAATGAAAGCCCTGAATTTTCTGCTTCTGCTCCTAATTTTTTAGGCTTTAACTTTTAAGTTAAAGCCCTTAAAACATTGATTGAATAGACTCCAGCTCGCAGACAATCATATGCCTTGATTCAACGGTTTTGCCAAAAAGATTTCCCCAGATGACTTGCTCTTGACCCTGGTTCAAACCTGAGGCTGTCTTGCTCCGGGTAAACAACTGCTCCGCGCTTTGAACAGTTTTGCCATGATTCCCGTCACATTTCCCTGGCAAATCTCAAGCGCTTCCACATTTGTTTTACTTAGGCATATTTTGACCCCTTGATTTTACAACGTTTCTCCATGTTTCTCCGTGTTTTCCTTGACGTTTCACAACTTTGAACCCACTTGCTGCTTGTCCCTCTCACCTCTCCTAGTTGTTCTTGGCAAAATTTGCTCTTTTTCCCTCACAGTTTCTCCGTCTTATTTCCGGCCTCTTTCTGGCTTCCTTCTTACTCAATTCTCCTTTTTAAATAAATTTACAGTTCTAACAAACTGTAGATCATTTTTCCTCCTCTTTCTTTTTTAATTATATGATATTAAATCCTTTTTTAATCATGATCAGGCAGTATTTAATTATTATTTAACTTCTTCTTTTATCAATTTCCCTCTCAAAAAACACTAAAATCAGCTCTTCCAGCCTCTGTATCCAGTCTGGCTAGTTCCTTCAGGTTATCTCCTGGTCCTGCACTCACATCCTCTTAGCTCTTCAGCTAACCTGTCATCAGTCCATTAGCTTCATCAGTCCTCTGGCTACTCCTGCAACACAATCTTCTGGTCCTTTGGACAACCTGCATCATGATCAGCTAGTCCTGCATCATGATCTTCTGGTCCTTCAGCTTATCCTCAACCAGTCCCTCAACAAATCCTCACTAGGAACCTCCTTAGTTCCCTCTGCACAATGAACCATCTTGGTTCCCACAATTCAATATGAATTAACATTCAGTCAACTAGCCTTCACTGTGATCAAGCAGTCCCTCTTACTAGTCTTCTTTGTTACCATGAACCACCTTGGTTCTTTATCTCAGCCCCCATTACCAGAACTTGTAGACCCAGGCATAAGTCTACATTGAATGGCGTTTGACTGGGCTCTTGCAAGTGGCAATCCACTTAGGCCATCCAACTATAGATCAATGTCTATGCATTGTCTTTACTCACCCAGGTGATGCATTCTGGGCTTTCAGTCGAGAGTAATCAGCTCTACTTCCCAGAGGCCTGATCACACCAAGTTCTGCAGCTTCTTCCCCAAGCAAACCGCCTTGGTGACACCTCCAAGCAAATCATACCCTCCAATGCTCACTTTGGGCTCTCCCCCAAAGCTCTCATAGGGGAATAAACAAGGACACCCTACCAGTCCGGTAGGTAGGATGCTTGCTCACAGACCTCCTGTAAGCGTATCAGGATACATAGAGCCCTCAGAGCTCTTCCTCTCCCTGGCAGCCCACGTTACCCGCCAGGGGTCCAAAACCTTCTCCCCCCCCAGACAGACAAAGTTCCCTGTTTGCTATCTCAGTCTTTCACCCTTCCGTAGCCACAGTTTCCTGTGGGGTGAAGCACTATAGCCCCAAGCAGCCAATTCCTTCTTCTGGGTGGAGGCAACATCTACCCCTAGTAGTCCTATGTTACCTACTAGGCTCACCTTACTTACCCTAGTAGTCCCATGTTACCTACTAGGCTCACCCTATTTACCCCTAGTAGCCCTATTTTACCTACTAGTTCACAGCGTCATCAGCTAACCACACATTGTCACTCTTCTTCATATTGTCTTTATTTGAAGCCAACCAACCCTTGCCTGCAAAACTATACACATGTGGATCACCACAAGGTGTCAATCAACTGTAGATGATACTTTCTTTTTAATTGTTACTTTTTTTAGGGCACAGTAATCAGTAACCAGACAAGTGATCCATCCTTTTGGCTAAAAGAATATTGAAGCCCTGTATGGTGAGAGAAAGGGGCAGATGAAGCCCTTATTGAGTGAGTCCATGAGGTGTTGGCAGAGAGTCTTGTCTTCCTCCTGGGCGTCAAGCAATAGAGGGGATGTGCCTGGGGCAGCGACCCCTGCAATTGGACAGCATGCTCTATTTATCTGGGAGTGAGGCAACTGTGATGGAAATCATTGGATAATATGAAGCTGTTTCTAAGTGATGGGGAATTACCACCCAAATCCACACATAGAATTGATGATTAACCACCAACGCGGCTTCAGATATTTTTTTGTGAAATTTCCATCGTAACTCCAGGATTAAGTAGAACAATTAGTCCTAACCAAAGTAGTCCAAGATAAATGACCTGGGAAAGCATCAATGAATCTTCAGCGTAAAATTCTGAGCATTGGGAATTAACATGATTTTCATTTTCAAGAATGAGGGGAGGAGCTTCAAAATTGGCTGGCATGAAATTGACATTGGGAGGCACTAACGACAAAGTTCCAGTTGCAGGGCCCCATCTTCCAGAAATGATTTGGTTCAGAATCAGATTTTACAGAATATACCGCAACAACCCAATCACAGGATGCATTTTTTGAAATCAAAAATTAGAACTTGGGATAAATGATTTTTATTGAGTAAATTTAGGAGGACTCAACTCTTAGAGTTGAAACAGGGAAAATTATTCAATATATATCAGAAAAATTGACTAAGCAATACCACCTGAGTCTTAACCTCCTATTCCTTCCACATTTTCAAGTAAGTATCTGGTCCAGGTTGCAAAGAACCCTTGTGTGACTAGTTTCTGACAACCATGCTGATTAACAAGCTCATATCAGGTGACCCTCATATTACACCAATTTATTGACGTCAGTTTGAAAGGGGGAGCTGGTTTCAGCTGGCAGACTGGAGCAGCCGTGACCCATTTTTGATCAACCATTTGGTTTAAATCCGTTAACTCAGTCAATTTTGATACAGGTTTTCTGGCTTTCCAAGCCTTCTTACTTGGACGGACAATACCTGGCATTATGGAACCTACCGTGAGAGCAACTGGTTAAACGTTTCACTGAAGACGTCTTTGTACTCTTTGAGGAGTGCTGCAAGTGCTGGTGGAGGTGTGGTGGTCAAGGGAGGGGCCACAGTGGGTTTGGAGCAGATGACTTCAACTGAGCATTGGTTAAAGGTTAGCTTTTTCTTTGAAATTGTAGGCGCCTGCTTCTGTGAGACGTAAAAACATGGTTTCATGAAGAAGTTTGCTCATTTTGACAGGGTAGATCTGAAAGCCTACCCCATTCCTGTTTAGTGTGATCACAGAGGTGTCCCAGTTGATTTAGGACCGATTGTGGCAGAGCCCTGCCATGATTGATCCAGAGAGCTTAACCTGGATGTTTCTCATTCTCACAGAGAAGGGTACTGTCTCATGGGTAATTGCCACTCTTTGGGAGTCAGCCACATGTACTTCCTTGAAACAGCTGAGGACTTGGTCTAACTGTTGGGAGTCTACAAACTCTTGGTTGACTATAGTGTGATTGGCCCCAGTATCTACCAGGAGTCTGTGGGTGTTCCTGCGGAAGCAAAAGGGATAGGCCAAACTAGTGATTTTATTTGACAAATGACTGGCTTAGAGGGTGGGGTTGCCACTGTGCACTTGGAATACTCCCAAGATTTATACCTCATATATTTTATAGTCACAGTGATTTTTAGCAAGGAGAGATTGGATGTTTGAGTCAAGCGGGGTTACAGAGCCCCTTATGTCTACAACCCCCAGGAATTTTCTGAATCCTGAATCTGTGCTAGTTAAAGCTCCCCCTCATGAGGAAGCTTGTTGCCATTCTCCTTCTGACAGTGACCTACTTGATAGTGAGCGCTGCCAGGCGCAGGGTGAGGTTGAGAGGTGTGTCATTAGATCTGGGGATGCCCATTGCGGCTTGGTTGTTTGCTTCTACAATGGCTCTATAGCAGCCATCAATGGAGATGGAGCGCCTCACGGGCACCCTGTAAGACTTCAGGCTTTTTCAACAACAGCTGCAGTTGTATCAAAGCCTGTGATCAAACATCACCAACAAATTACTATTTCCCAAGGATACAAGAGATACAGCTAGAATTGAGTCAATAGTTTTATTGATGAGCCTAAACAGGAGGAGATTGAATTGCTTGGAATAATAGAGCTGTGAGAGTTTTTATACCCAATTCTATGAAAAGGAGATGGTAGGAGAATTATGTTTAAGCAAGATTAACTCATAATTTCAAATATGAAATATATCATAAAGAGTAGTATTCTGAAAGCTGGAATTGAGGGCTTTTGGCTGACATCAATTTGGGCTGAAATGATTCAGTATTTGCAGAAATATAGGCGGCCAAAGATGGTAAAGGAGAAACAAACAAACAGAAGTCTTGGCATAAATATCAACAAAATAGGAAATATCAGTTGAGACTATAATTCTCAGTCCTGACACACCCACTTACAGATATGGGGGTTTAACCCATTGATGATAATGGTGAAGAGCATAGAGTTTCCATTGGTGATGGCTTCTGGGGTGGTGGCAAGTGCTTGTTGCCAAGCAGTGAGGTACCTGAGGATGCTTCCCGTCTGTTTGATGACACGTAAGGGGGTCCCCACTACAATGAGTGAAAAGTTTCACCGTAGCAGGACTTGGTGGCATACCTGAAGGCCACCCAGATGACCTTGTGTTTCTGGCCAGCCCAATTAGTAAAACATACTGTGGCAGGCTCTGTGAGGTGTCCTGACGCAGTAGCAACCCACATGGGTTCAGGGACTTGGGAAATTCAGAGGGGGGTCTGTGTGAAGTGTAGCCAGCTTAGGATACTAGCATCTTTTGCGCCCCCTGTGAAGGGTTCCACCTGTAAGTTTGGCAGGCATTGTGACAGATCAGACTTGGTTGACACTCAGGTTGTGTTGTCTCAGGAAGAGCCGAGTGGAGACACTGGTGAGCGCTAGTTGGTCTTGGTATACAGCCTAATCTTCTGGGATACCCCCATCAGGGATAGGTAAGAAGGTCTCTTGGTAGAGTGTAGCTATCTGTCTAAAACTTTATCCTTTCTTGGGGATTTCTTTAAAGGTAGGTTGTTAATAAAACTTACCACTGTACTACTGCTGCAACTGAACCAATTATAGTTCAGTATTGAGTTTGGGGAAGACAAAAGTCCAAATATATAGGACAATAATAGAAATAAGTTGTGTTTTTATTTAAAAGAGCACAATTTATATACTATACTGGGAAGCCAATAGTCCACCAGGGGGTAGCACTGTGGCGGGATTCAGAGAGAGTGTGTGAGTTACAAATATCTTAGTTGAGGGATCAGTGCAAAGAATTGGCAGTGTTCTTATTTAGGATATATTGCCTATGATTTGATGTTGGGGGTGAGATGCCCAATGTTGTTAGATACGTCATGGGGCCTCTATGAGCCCCCTGTGTACTGTAAGATATGCTGGTGGGCGGGGAGTTAATCTCAGCCACAACAATTTTGTAAGCATGGCTCAACTTGCATGGTGTGGATCCTGGTCTTTCTCCTAGGGTTGGGCTATAGGAATGTGGTCTTCTAGCATAAATCTTCAAAAGAACTTTTTGCATCTAGATGATAGCCTGTACATCCTTTCTTAAATTGCCAATTGTATTGGCCATTAGCTGCATTTGTTATCAGTGCAGTTTACATATCTTGTGGGCTGAGCCACCCATCCATACTTTTTGAAAAAATACATTTTAGATGGTCTAAGGACGCATATAGGATATTGAAATTAGAATGGTTCCTTTTTGGTTCATAGCTTCATAATTATGATTAAATATGATGGATCTTATTGTAACTTTGGTATTTAGCTCTCAGTTACCTTTTTGGAGTTCAATACACTCCTATTCACTTTGAATAATTGGGTTGAGAAGATGTTTGTTTATTTTTACTATATGTTATTATATTTACTAAACTTTGTTAAGATACTACATTTTAAAAAGAAAGGGGGAAATCAAGATCGTATGTTGATTTAATAAATATGCTGTACATCTATTGTTTCATCGTGTATCCTTGCCACATCCCTAAATTTCAATCTGTGCATTTCTTATGGGATAGGTGGAGCAGTTTTCGAGAGAGAAAGAAAAGCATCCCAACCCAGAACTTTTTTCGGAAAGCCCAGATTCTCTGAGTCTAGGGAGTTCAAGATTTCATTTTGAATCTGATTTTAGCGTATATGACGATGCTAAAATCGAAATCTGCTCTGGAATGGTCCGCTATAGCCCTGCTAAACCTTTGTAGGAAAGATTTCTAACCCGATCACATATCGAGCTTGGAATAGCAAACTAAACTAGCCATCCAAAATCCGGGTTTAGATAGGTATTTTATAAAGATGCTTCTGTACAAGCTGAAGCCTAGAGTCCGATTTTTTTTGTACCTTGAAAGCTGGGCCAAGAAACCGAATCACAGCTCTTGGCCAGTTATTTTTTCTTTCCACGTTGAAGAGTACCTGAAGATATAAGTAAGCGCTCACTAAACAATCTTGAGATTTATACTTGCCTCGAATTTTTTGGGGGAGCGGGTTTTCATTAGCCTATTTTCCTAAGCTAACCTTCCGATCGCTGGCTATAGGCTTTATAAATCCTCTCAGATCTCTCGATCTTATCCTTGCTAAAAATCCTGACATTTATTTCTTATTTAGCTTCGTTCGTTTGCTAAAAAAACTCTTTAGTTGTTGGACGCACCTTTCGCAAACTCATCATTCTAGTACTGTTTTCTTCACCTCTCCAATGTTTCAATTTGTAAAGCCAGCTGATTGCTTTTTCAACCGTTCATTCCATATATAATAGATTTTTTCGATATTCAGTCTAAATGTTTTCATGTGATACTTTTTTGTCGCTTTTTCACTGATATTAAGCCGGGTTTGAATGATAATAAGACTTTTCTGGCTGAGAGATTACATCGGTGCTTATATAAAGTATTTGGGCTTTATATACACGGATCCACATCATACTATTTTGGAAGGCTACTTGCTTTACAGGCCTTTATAAAAGTTTGGCTATGAATATAGTTTTCAGATATTGCAAAGTTTAATCCGAGTGATGTTAAAGTGGGGATTCAAAAATAACTTCCCTATCTAGCTAGTTTCTGAGCGATATGGGGTTTAAAGGGTCTACCAATAGTTCTGGTGCAAAAAAGCAACAAAGGCATAAAAACCAAGTTGTATATGTCCATCAAAAGCAATCCGGACTGACCAAGCATATTAACAACCTTCCCGTCCACGGCATCTGTAAAAGATGCTCTGATATAATTGCCTGGAGAAAGCAGTATGGAAAATATAAGCCTTTAACAGTCCCCAAAAAATGGTAGCCACTTAGTTTTAAAAGGCTCTTAATCTTTTAGCCTTGGCTGCGACAAGAAAGCTGTTAAAGAAGCGTACCATGAGCTATGCCACGACTGTGCTAGAGCCAAGAATGTCTGTGCTAAATGCCAAGAACCCAAGCAAATCATTAATGATCCAAGGTAAAGGCTTAAATCTCTTGACTTTAGTTTAAGGTTACCTTCTGCATACCTTTTCAAAGATGCCCTGCTTTACAATTTGCAGTTTCTCCAAGCTTAATTCTTTCTGGTTCACTCTAAAGCTTACAATCCGATAAATATTAACCTCTGCATTAGCAATTACTTGACTGAAGAACAAAAGAATTCCGAGGAACAAAAGTTTCAAAACTGGCTTAGAAGCCTCCCCGAAAGAAAGCGCCGCAGCGTTGTCCGCAAAATAGAGCGAGGAGACACGGTTGCGGCTGGGGATGTTGTTTCTGAGGATGACTTTGATATCGGTTCTGACTACTCAAGCGTGGAAGAGGAAGATGATTGTTAATATAATAGATTTGAATTGTCGCAGACCAGATCCATTCAGATTAGTCTTTCTTCTAGCATACTTGGGGTTTGATGCCCTGAATGGGATAACATTTTACACTGCCTCTATGACTACAGAAGGGTTTCCTATTTATTTTTAAGAATAAAAGCAGGAGGTTTTTGAGCAACTTTACAAATAAATTTCAAACAATGGTTCTTTTTAAAGGTATTGCTTGAATCTTGCAAGTACTTGGATATTTCAGTTCCTTAAATGTGGCTGTCATAAGCTTAATATGTCTGTTGATAAGACTGACCGTAAATTCACTATTGAATAGCTTATTTGAAGTTTATATTTATTTGAAATGATCTAATCTGAAACACCCATTTTTAACAGTTTAGACTTTAAACTCTTGACTTTTAAAAAGACAAAGTTACTTTAATCGAATCATGGTCTTTTATACAATTTTGTCGATATGTTCTGTTAGTAGCTAACTCTTTGTCATCCTCGTTGTGATTCGGATTCAAGTTGTTCATCTCTCCGCTTTGCTGGCTAACGTGTGGCACCTGATAGGATTAACTTTCCCAAGTTTACTTATTATTTCCTGCACATGTCCTTGTTGCACGTGTGCTAAACGCTCCAGATGCCACCTTGCCTCGTGTCAAAGGTCAGATGCTCTTGAAACCATCCCTTGTCCGAAGCTTGGTTCTGACCACCTCAGCATTTCCCTGCGGCAACAGGTGATATCAAACTATAGCAACCAACACATTCGCCTGCCCACTAATTAAAGGCATATTGTGACTTTAGGAAATGCAATGAGATTGGTGTAGGTTGATCCCTATATAGGATAACTTTAACTGTGCTTTAGAGTAAGCTTCCAAACTATTTTAAAACAGCTTGACCTTCAAAACTGAAATACGATACTCCCAAACTGCTAAATCCCGCAATAGCTCCTAGCTTGTTAAGCCACCCAAGTTCAGTTGCCACCTACTTTTAAGCTTGCTTTTAAGGCCATTAAATATTGGCAAAAAGAGAATCAATTGAAAAGTAAAGGTTTCTCAGGGTTAAACCTATAGTTACAGAATTCATCATATATATTGTTTGAATAGATTTACATTAAATCACATGCTCTTACTTTGAGCCTTGGCAATTCTCAGTCTAAAGTACATAAAATATTACAAGAAATTCAAATCGGAAAAATAGTCTATGTTTTGTTATATGAACAGATTAATCTTTTTAATAAAATATAAAAAACCTGCCTTTAACAATAAGTTCCCGCTTGTTTATACAAGAATTATTGAAACTTCGCATAAAAATATCAACACCCATTTCATTACTATCTCAAACATAGTACGTCAAGATATTTTTTGAAAAGTTAATGTTGTAAAAAGGAATAATTGATTTTTGCAATTTGGGTACATGGATGTATATGCAATCAAACGAGACAGCTTCTAACATTGATATATAATAAGCCTATCAAAAATAACAGAAGAGGTACTGGAATTTCAACAGCTGCTGAGATAGACAAACCAAAGTCAGCTCAGAGCAAACAAAATTTACACTCTGAGCAAATCAACAATTTCACCAGATTATTTTAGCAGCGTTAGAAGGTTAAATATCTTTTGATATCTGTATCATGATACATCAGGCAGATGGATCATCAGGCAAAGACATAGCCACACGCAAAGTCCCTAATACACAGCTGAATAGCAAAACAAAGCAACCTTGTGCACTAACATTCCAGATTATGAACTAAACTTGGATCTATATTGATCCCGGGAAGAGCTCACTAGTGACACAACCTCACTGAACAGCAAGTCCAAGAAGTTGTGTATAGGCAGATATCCACAAACTTACAACACTAATTTTTCAGTTCATTTCAACTAAAAAAAAACTTCAAAAAGGGGGAAACACATCCATAGCCAGTCCTGTGAAGTTCATTTGGTAAACTGGCATACCAAAATTTAAGTTAAGACCCATAATTATATCAACCAGGATATCCTTATCTCCTTCAGGCGGCTTGGCAGATCTGTCACAATCCCAGTTTTGTCCTCAATTTTCTGACCCATTGCAACTGGCCATTCCTTTGTTGGGGGCGTCAAATTGGACCCCAAGCCAACCCAGATAACTGGTTATCTTCTGGGTGTTGTTGGCTTGGTTAAGCACCAGTAACATCACATTGGAGAGTTCTCTATACGTCTGAAGAGATCTACTCATTGTGATGCAGCAGTCCAAGTCAGTAAGTACTCCTGCCCCCAGGAGTACCTGCGCTTTGTGATAGAAGCAGTTGGCAAAATCCTGCACACTCTCATATTTCTTGAAAGAGATATTACTGAATTTGGCCTCCCTTGCTTGCAGTTTGGTTTCACTGCCAACTCTTCAATCACTGCAATTTTTGCATTGTCATAAGACCCTTCTTCTGCTGGAAGTTGAGGCATGATCACGTCCACCCTGGTGTGGTCTAATGCGTTGATCAGAGCCGTTGCCTTCATGTGGTCTGAAGCTCCATGCATTGACATTTTGAAGAGGCAAATAAAGGTTTTAATGTTACCCTTTTGGTCAAATTTTGGCAAGTTCAGGGGCTTGAACTTGTGATTGGGGATGGTTGTTTCTTCACAAGTTTCCACTACTGGTTTGATGGGGCGGAGACCAGTCAGTGGAGTGAGTGGCGGCAACACAGCAACTCCTATGGAAATTTGACGGGTCCCTCTGCTATCATCTGTACCATGGTCAGAGGTAAAGTCAAAAAATTTGGGGGAGAAAGCCTTCTGTTGCTCAGGGGAGGAGTTTGGGACAGGGCTCCACTTATCTTCTTCAGATGAGCTGCTATTGGATAGCACTGCCTGTCCCAATCTACTGAGTCTTGCTGACACTTAGAGTTGAAGTCCTTTCTGGCAGCCTCATTAGATTGCACTTGCTCCAAGAGACTTCTATGGTTCCCTTCCATAAGCAGAGTAGTTGAAGCTAGCAGATCTAAATGTTTTCTGTAGGCGTCCAGCTTGTGTTCAAGGGCGGCAACCTAGGTGTGGTTGTCTTCCAGGTCCTGGTATAGCTGTTTTGTCAGTGCACAGATGATCTCTATTGTTTCCCATAAGTTGTGCTTGTTGTTGGTGTACGCTTTGTGGTTGATGCAACAGGTGTGCTGGTCTTGAGTCTGATACAAGATGGAGGATCCATCCAAAGAAGCTGGCTTCCTCTTCATCTTGTTCACTTTCTCCACCAGTTTGTTCACCCAGGCAATGATCTTGTTCTGGCGCTCCTTGTGGCGGGTGTTATTATCTGAGACCATACTGTGAAGCTTATCCTGACAATCTGCTATCTCATCCACAGTAGACTGGCGGGCCAGAAAGCGTACCTTCTTGGCCAGGTCAACACTGTGGCGGGTTACGTCTGACACCCATTGAGGAGTCAGACCATGGGAGTCAAGGATCCCATCCACCACTTGTACCACCTGGTTATTGAACTGGGAAACTATCTCATCTACACAATAATGTGCAGAAGAGGCAGCTTTGTTAATGCTATCCACACCTGTTGTACTGTGTGGAAGCTGGTGTTTAACTGGTGCACTAGGGTGGCGTGGGCGTGCTGAATTTTGATCCTGAACTGGCCCATCTCCTCAAGGTCAAGGTTTTGGCAGGCCACCAAGCGCTGTACATGCTTGATGGCAGGATGCACAAAGTATGACAGAACATTGATTATTCTGTTGACTCCTTCTCTTTCAGAAGTAGGCCAAGCTGCATGCTACTGGCCTCCTGATAGCTTCTGAAGGTCAACCACAAGTGCTCAGAGGATCTTGCGGTTGTAAACAGGGTGTAACCACTATCCTGCTGTTTATTATCAGTGGACTTATAGCCTTGCATCAAGGCGTCCATAAGAGACCGCACATCCTCAATGGTGTAATTCCTTGGTTTGTGTTGTACCATTGTACCAGTGATGTCTAGATTGATTTTGTCCACTGGCACTTCTGGTACCTGGTAGGGAGCAATCTCCAAGCAGAGGGATGCGTCCCGTTCCGCATCACTGGTTTCCATGTAGCCCCCATACTTATCAACAAAGCTGGGGTGGTGGGGCAAAGACTTGCCAACAAAAGACAGCGCAGGTAACTCATTTTG
>QTSX02001555.1:75634-235299 GCA_014839935.2 Entomophthora muscae | reverse complement strand
CAACACCTGTCAAGGAGACAAGCCAAATGGATGAGTCTCATGCAAAGACATCCTGATGCAAATCAAATACAAGCCAGGTGTTGGAAGATGTATTACTTCGTGCGACACCTTTGTCAAGGCTATACGGCAAACATGCGCCTCTGCGCTGATGGCGACCCCGACTGGCCCATGCTCATCTAGGGGAATCTCCCAGGAATGGCTTCCTACCTAGGCACCCCTATGGGCGTACATCCAGTAGAAGGTCATCCAAGAACAAACATCTGTGAAAAAAATGTATTCAAGCCAATTTAAAAATAACTATTACATTGTCCTAAGTTAGAAAACCACTCATGCCATGCTTATCCCTCCAAATCCCCCAATTTTTTTCCATCTCCCTGGTAATTGCAGCGCTTAATGCATGGTATGCTATATAAAGCCCAACATTTTTAGGATAGTGTTTTTTTGGTTAATAAAGTCTTTAATTGACCAACCTTTTACACTACTTGCACTTTTCTTCTTCATATTCCCCAAAGAACCATGAGATTTCCCAAGTCCTCCCAATGGGAGCCATTTGGGTATAAATGGTTGGTCTGGCTACTCCTGCTGCAGGCCTTTGGGGCTAGCATCTATTTAGGGACTAGGGCAGACTCTAGTTCTTCCACCTCCCCCAGTACTTAGAAAAGTCTTGGCGTTACGTAATACCTGGCGTATGGTATGCAGCCACTCTGTTATCCCACAATCCCCTGTTACAGAGAAGCAGCAGGTGTACAGGGATATCCCCAGGACTTAACACCCAACCATATTTCATCCTCTGGCATCAGCCTTCCTGCTAAGTTATCTTGGAGCCTACTTCTTCTTAGGCAGATTTAATCCCCTTCTTGGATGATACTGCCTCTATAAAGTTACGCCTCCCCCTTAGGCCTCCATTTCAATTCCTGCAAAATACTTGAAATTTTTTACCAAATTATGTTTGAATAGTTATCCAAAAGGTTAACAAAAAAGCCCAAGAAAAGCCATCAATTTAATATTTTGGAATTATTATGAAGATGCCCCCATCTAACCCACCCAAGAGACACCTCTGGTTAATATCATGTGCAAGAGCAGCCAGGAGCAGTGGTAATTGCATCCAAAGCATATTCCTGATTTTAGTTGGCTCAGATTTCCTTTTGACTATGACCATTCAAAATTTATCAAGACCTTCCTGCCTCAAGAAATGCATCTGTATATGCTCATATCATTGGTCAATTGGTTTATGACATTCAATCAACCACCTCAATTCTATCCCATTTCTTAAATGAATGCAAGAGCTGTAAAAACCTTGCTTCATCATTCTCTAATCTAATAAAGCTCAAAATTTGTGAGTAAAACTGGCCAGTTGGTTTTATCTGTTGCTTTGTGTGTTCAGCTGATTCCTTCCCCCTATGGACCCCAGGAATTGTTGGTGACAGCCATTTGGTTGTTGCTGAAATCATGATTTTATAATGGTTGAGAGCATGGTTTTATTTCTTTCTAACCTGCCCCCTATTCTTACAGCCTCCTTGGGGAGATCTTCCATATGGGAATGGTCTCTGTTCCTATAGGTACTTGGTCACCAGTTTAAATATGTCAGAAATCATACACTGTATTGGTGATATGTTCCAAAGCAGATGGGCTCCTGAAAGAAATTCTTCAGTTCCCTTTCTCACCTCAAAATGGGGTTCACTCTAAACCAGGGGAAGGACTTATTTACATTCCAACTGATGGCATGTGTGATCCTTGTCCCACTTATGAGAGCAGTCAGTGATCTACCTGTCCTTCTAATGTTTTGTGGTAGACTTTTGCCCTATAAGATCTAAATGATTAATCCAATAAAATTAAGTTCTGTTTACACTCTTTATTTGTGTTTATCTTTGTACTTCAGTACCATCTCTTTAGTATTTTCTAGAGAAGATATCTGATTATTATCATTCCCAGGGCCTTAAAGTAAATTCCTTACTTATCCCTGAAGACTAACCTCCTGCTTAGTACAGACCCAATCCTACCGTTAGGATTTCTTGTTATGTCTCTTGGTCACACCCAAGTACACAAAAGAATTTGGTGCTCACTACAGGGGCTGTAAGCCCCTTGGTTACTCCCTTTGAAACTACCTTCTATGGTCCCTCATCTCCGCCTATTCAGGACCCATCTTTGCCTGAAGGTTCCAGCCCTCCAAAAGAAGAAAATATTGCCAACCTGCCTATCAACCTACTGTTTTAAACCTGGTTAATAGCCCGTCTTGTTGCCTACCTGCTGGGTACCCCTGACCTAGATCAAATCACGTCAGTGGCCCTTGGATTAGCCCGTGAAGGAGCCATACATTACCTACAAGTCCAGTTCAAAGCTACATAATATTACAAGATGATAGTTGCCCCTCATATTCCATATTATCTCCTTTCAGCAGCCGGCTCTGCTACTTGTTTGATATTGTCCCTTGTCCAACCTGCCTTAGTCCATCATCAGATGGTACTGGGGCTCCACCTCCACAAGATCCCCTCCCTTTGTGCTGCCGTCTCTAACCATTGGTGTCAGGGCACAGAAAGCCCTGGACAACCAGCTGGCCTTTTTAGAGGCCAAGCTACCCATGGCCTGAAAACCCTCACAAATTGTCTCTCAGAGTGAGAAACCCCCCCCTTTGATTAAAAAATGGCCCAGGATTTGAGAGACACACAAGCCTCAAATCTCTGGCTTCAATTCTATTGTCAAAGTTGGGCCTCTTAATTATCAGGAAATAGTACATTGAGAGCGGAATTGTTTGATTGCACAATCAGGAGATCAATTGCTGGTGGGCTCTATAAATAACTGTGGAACCTTGACATGCTGCAGCTCAAGAAAGGTTAATGCTATATCAACTAATGAGTATCTACTTCCAGGCCCAAGTACGCAATTTTCAGCCAACATGATAAGTCTAACTGAAATTGATGCCATCAGTTCTCTAGTGGCACAAAAGACCACAGAAATTACAAGTAAGTATAATTAGTGTGGAGGAAAAGCCCTCCTCACTGTTGAAATCTTAAAAAAACATCTTTATGCTCAGGACTCCTTATTTTCTTGCAAGATCTATCTACTTTTGCACCAATATAACCATTCTATTTTCATTTACTTGTAACTCCACTACACTTTACAGCCTCACGTATCTGCTCCTCCTGGCCACCAAGAACAATCATTTCACCCTACATGATGGAGATTCCTCTTACTCCCCCTGCCAACTGTGCCTCCTGCCCAGGAATTTAGTAAGTTGGGTTTTGTCTATATCACAGTATTGGAGCTGGCCAACCAGGTTGTGCCCCATACTGGGAGCTGGCATTTCCTAGCTACTGCAATCAACTATCTGGTTAGAATTGCACCTATTGTGTACTTTGCTTTCCAGGCTCAGCCTGCCTCCCCTGTGGGAGTCCAGCTGGACTCTGGTATGGGCCATGACAATTGATAAAAATTCTCTGCCATCAACAGTAGGTATACCCCCTGTTCTCCCTAGTATCCAACAATCAGAGAGATTCAATTATCTCTCAGGCTTGATCAACTAAGCCTATTGAGCACCTAGGTTCTTCTGTCCCCTAATACATCCATAAGTGCCTTCAGGAGTCCCACCAGCCACAACAACCTTGGTTGGCCCAGGTTGATTCTTCCCTCAACACCCACTTCACTGACGTTGAGCAGTTGGTTGTACAGCTCAATGAATTCTGTATCTGTACTGCTGATCAACTGCAACACTTGGCTGAGGTTGCCTCAAAAAGTATGCAGGAAATACAGGATGAGTTAGTACAGGAAAAGACTGCTACAATTACTATTATCCAAGGATTGCAAGCCCCTGTGGATAAGTTAAGTCAATCTCCTGCTGGTGATCACCCTTATGAAGATCTGGTGAGACAAGAACAAGAATTATGAGATGCTATCCATGAGCTGTGTGCTAATACACAAAGCCAAGCACCTCTGGAAGCTGTGCCTCAGCCTGACCCCCAGGTGGCTGTACTTACCACCCAGGTGACTACACTCTAACAAGAAATCTTGGAGCTACAAGCAGTTATCACAGAGTCCACAAGTATGCCAGGACCCTCTGAGGATAAAGGCTGTTGCCCAGGAATTCCTGAATAGCCTCATATCCATTGCGCTAGAGAGCTGATTGCTCTGGCCAATAGACTTGATCATATGAAGCAGGATCATGATGCCCTAGACACATAATTTCAGGAAATGACCAAATTAATTGACTCTGCCAATGAGCAATTCTCCCCTTGTTTGTTGGTAGGCTCATCTCTGACTTCTTGCCTAGCTGAACTCTCAACTGTGGTAACCAACCAAGGACACCAATTAGATACTGCTGAACAGCATGCTAGCCACAATGCCAAAGCTGATACCCAGAACTCCAACTCTTTAGTCACTTTGGAAGAATGTGTTTGAAAGTTGTGGGCCAAACAGCCTCCTGCAGAATCTGAGGCTGAGTTCTCTCCTTGTATTAATATGGTGGACAGTAATAATGGTGAGCTTACTCCTGAGACCCAATTTAAACCTACCTTCAAACAGGTCTTTGACCCAAAAACGTCTAAAATTGCTGCCTTCCTTACCATATATGAAGCTATAATAGGTAGGACTTCTGATGAGATCAAGAAAAAGCATATCTTGAACTGCCTCTACCCTACTTGTTAAGAGGTGGTGCCTGAGCTTCCTTCCATTATCACCTGGGAAGAGATAAAGCAGATACTCATCAAGGAGTTTGGAAGAGACCTCAGTTTAGAGGTGAAGAAGAACACATTCATGCAAATTGCCTTTAAGCCTAAGTAAACTCTAGCTGAGTTTGCTGATAGGTTTTACGTGAAAGGTCAGAAACTAATCATAAGTAAACAGTTGACTGCCCATAAAGCCTGCACTGCTTGCGCTCAGGCCCTCAAGGTCAACCAGCTCTTATGTTTGCACTTCAAAGCACATAAGTCTATACTTATGTTTATGAAGAGTATTAAAGCCCTCCTCTAAGACATTCACCTCACTCACTCAGGTTCAGTAGTGTGGTGACTGCTCTAACAGGTTTTTGGGCTTAAGCAGTACTTAGATATGTGAGCACCAGACAAAGTGGAGTACAACAGAATATGCCTTGCCAGCATAAAAATGAGGAGTTGCCAACTATTGTCAATATATGAAGATCATAGTATTAACAACAGCAAAAAAGGTTCAGGCGTTGTTTAGCAACAGGGCAACAAGACAGGATACAGAGTTGGTGTATATTAGTCAGTTGGATACCAGATAGACAATATATACTTTGGGAAGGATTCAGTTGTCAGTTGGCAACAAGACAACAGAGTTAGAACAGGGCTGGCAGAGGAATGGGTGTATGTTAATCAGTCAGAATCCAGACAGACAATGGATACCAGGGAAGGGAAAGAGAGGATTCAGAATTGATAAGTGGCATACAGAAGACTTATGATTCCTAGGTGTCTCTATATTAACAGTGCTGAAAACACAAGCTCAACATCTTTTTATAGCTCACAGGAACTATCATAATTTATACAGACCCAAGGTTTGTATCTCTGCAAAGGCAGTTGACAAAAACTAATCCAAGTTAAAGGAGAAACAAAAGTATTTGGTTTACAATAAAAAGTCTCTAATTTATTAAGTAAATCAAGTGAAGATTATATAGGCCTTTGTGAGATGATAGCCAACTGAAATGTTGATCAACAATATGGAATATTGATCATCAATCAAGCTAGTTACTACATTTTCATGTGGAGATTACAACTGACAAGAGTGGTTGTAAGTTAGATCAGCAGTGTCAGTTAGTAACTGGTTGTTTCAAATGCAATTGTGATAATTTGGGCATGATCTGGACAGATTATAGAACAGAAAGTTTAACAGATCACTTATACTTCACCTTAGCAACAGATGTGACATGTTAAATAGTCTGTCCAACATCTTTGATCTATAGACTTGTCTGTCTGACATATAAATCCTTTAGCTTTTTATGGACAACAGAAAATGCTTATAGAATTTTATGGCCAACAGGTAAAGCTTATAGCCTTCTATGACCAACAGATAAAGCCTAAAGTTTTATATGGACGCCAGATAAGGCCTATAGCCTTGTTTGGTCTACAGAAGCTGGTAAATAGCGTCATAGCTCATAGCTATTTCACCACAAGTAGTATGAGAGAATTGGGCTTCTGAATCAGGCACAAATTCTTAGTCTCCTCAAATAATAGCTTTGAATTCCCAAAAACAGCCCAAACAACAAGGTTGCCATAATTGTGGTCAGGTGGGACATCACTCACAAGTTTTTACAAATCCCCATGTTGAAGAAGTTGATCCTAGAGACCAGACAGAAAAAGAGAGGTCAACTTAAAGGCAGAGACTCTCTCAGTTGACAACTCTTTACAGTATCCTACTTCACCTCCTTTAACCTCTGCTGACAATTCATCCAATTCCCAATCCCCTCCCATCATTCTTCTCTTCCATAAAATTTCAGATGGCTCTGATATAGAGGAATTTTGTGCTGAAGATCCTGATGCCTATGGATACTCTATCCTTGCCGTACTTGAGACAATTTATGTCCTCTATTGTAAGACCCACAATAAAAACCTGTGAGGGTCTACCTCTTTAAAAAAGTAAAAGAAATAGTATTATAGATAGAAATTCAATGATAGCTTAGCTATCAACTAGTCAAATTTCATTTATTTATAGGTGAAAGGTAGTGAGGGGAGATTGTGTAGGAATAGTGGGTGCAGAGTGTCAGGGCCACAATTTCCCTGGACAGTCAGCTGGCCTCCTTAGAGTTGATTAAACATGCAGTGTGAAAACCCACACAAAGCACCTTCTAGGGCAAACCCCCCCCTTTTGACTAGCAAATGGCCCAGGATTTGAGAGGCACACAAGCCTCAAATCCCTGGCTTTGTCCCTGTTATCAAATTTGGGGCACTCACCTATTGGGAAATGGCACATTGGGAGCACAATTGTTTGATTGGCCAATTGGACAATTGATTCATTGCAGGAACTATAAATAACTGTGGCATCTTGTAATGCTGCAAATTTCAAAAGGTTCATGTTATAGAAGCCAATGAGGTCTCACCCTCTTGCCCAAGTACGCAAATTCTGGTTAAAATTGTAAATCCAACTCAAAATGATGCCATCAGTTCTCTGGTGGCACAAAAGGCAACATAATCTTCAGTAAGTATAAGTAGTGAGGGGGGAGAAGCCCTCCTCACTGTTGACATCTTAATAAAGAAAGTTTATGCCTAGAAATTATTATCTTATTCCAGGAATTGTCTATTTTTGCTCAAATTTAATTATTCTCTTTGCATCCATTTGTGAATCCACTACCCAATACAAACTTGCATATCCATATCCTCCCAGCTATACTCCTGCTGCCCTTGCCAAACCACCCCGCGCCCTTGACTTGGAGTATTTCCATCCCCATCATCTGGATCTGCCACCAGCTACAAAGGAGATTCCTACTGCTGCTCCTCTCCCCGACGCGCCTCCCACCCAGGACTTTAGCAAGCTGGGGTTTGTCTATATCACAGTATTGGGGCTGGCTGACCAAGCCATGCCCTATACTGGGAGTTGGCATCCCCTAGCCACTGCTCTAAACTACCTGGCTTGTATAGCGCTTATTGTGTACTTGGCTTTCCAGGCTCAGCCTGCCTCCCCTGTGGGAGTCCAGCCGGACTCTGGTATGGGCCATGACACAGAGAGTGCATTTGATGCATGTCAAATGAAATTGTCACTTGTTACTGTCGTAATCCTGTACTCTACTCAAATTTTCTTGCAATCTGGGCTCTTGACAAGTGCTCACTAGTTAATAATAAATATTTGAAATGACAAGGGCTTTTGAATGTGGGTTTGGACATGCAGATCCAATTCAAATTTTCTAATTTACAGTTGCATGCATGACATGACATCATTTTCATGCAACCAGTTATTTATGCCAGAAGTCCATTTCATCTTGATTTTGCTTGTGATTGGGGTTCTTGACAAGTTGCTATTGCTTAAAGAAAGTTATTAGGTTTGGCAAGACCTTTTTAATGCAAATACAAGCATTGATTTCAGTTCTGTATCTGATGAGTTATGCTTGCATGAATAAAAACATTTATGCATTAATCTATTCATGCAAAATGCATGAATACATATCTTTGAGTAAATCACAATTTTACTGTTACCTGGCCCAGATATTAGATACTTCACAATTTCTATTGGCTAGGTAATTTATGTCAGGATAATCCTGACACTGTAAACTATGTTCTGGGAAAACTACAACCACTGTTAAACCTTTTGCTGACACCAAGAAAAAAATTTCAAGGTCCTATCTCATGTAAGCCAAAAGATTACCTGTCTTGGTAGAAACCTCTGAAGAAGCCACTGAGGTGGCTGACGCCATCTTCCAGAACGTCTTTATATCACTCCCCCTGCAGACAGTTTATAAGGAGTTTCCTGGCTTCAAATGTATGCTGAAAAAATGGGACAAGGATTTTTGTGAAGCACAAGATGTCTTGGCTGTCCTCTCCCCATTTAGACATACTACTACCCACATAGAGATATTCATCCAAAAGGTGAAGATCAAGGCCATCTGTCAGGAATCCAGTCTTGGGCAGCCGGCCTGTTGTGTTCAGGGGTAACTCAGGCCGGGGTTTTTTGCAGAAAAATGCCCACCACAAGAGGGGAGCCAACTTTAAAAGGTAGGAGGAAGACTTTCCCACCCAGGACCACAGGCCTGCAGCCGGGATTATAGTGTCAATCACCCCTGTGAGGGTGATGTACACAATCCCAAACAGCTTGCCAGAATGGTTGGTCAAGAGAATGGGTGAGGAAGCAGGCATAGGTTTTGGGGTCACAGGCGGTTCCATGGGCAGGTTGTAAGCAGGGAGATAGTTGAATTTCCCTCTGGAAAACTTGGGTGTTGAAAATATCCACAGGTCTTGCCTGTTGTATCTAATTGGTGATTGTATGTGGGCCAAAGGATCAAGTTTGAGTATCTTTTCTGGGGTGTATTCCTTGTATTCAGATTTCAGAGGGTAGTTGGTAAAATGGACGGGTCCAAAGGGTACACCAGGAGGACAGAAAACTGCGGGCAGTGGGGCAGGTGGGCCAGGAGATATCAAACAGAATTGGCAGATAGCAAATACAAAATAAGGCAATAGCTGTGTGAACCAAAATAACATAGCCTTTATTCAAAAATGGCAATTAGTTTTGAGCACAGGGTCCTTTGGTCTATATAGTACTGCACCTCCAACTTAAAATTTTCCATGGGGGTTCATCAGGGCATTGGGAAAGGCAGGCCCAGGAGAACTGGGTGCTTGGGTCCAAAGGCGGCAAAATGGCACTTGGCCCAGGAGTTCTTTCATTGGTCAAGAATCTCAATTTGGCTACCTGATTATCTTGCTTTAGTATTGTGGTCATGGGGCCAGGCTGCAGGCCCGTGCCTCTTTCCTGGGTTGGCTCCTGATTGGTTGCTGGTGTAGACTTCAAGTTCATGAAGCTAATAGTTGCCAAATCAGTACCTCCATTAGGCGCTGTGATTAGTCTTCCATTTGGTGCAATAATTTCATTGGTTTGGCCTGTTTCACTGCATGGGCTAACATTCTTGGTATCAGCTTGTGGGGCTTGATCTAAAAAAAGCATGGGCAGGCAGTCCTGCACTCCACAGGTCCGGCAGCCTGGGGGGGGTCCAGGGTTGGGGTTTGATTCCTGCTCCCGGCCCTGGGTTTCCAGAGAGGAAGAATTGTCAATCCTGACACCATCCCCTTTCCCCCTGAGAGCCTTCCCTTCTTATTCTTCTTGTTCAGGTAGATTTGGACGGCTTCTTGGGCATTAGTCAGGTTGCTCAGGGGAACCCAAGTACTTTCTTCTAGTGGGTATCTTTTCCACTTGACTTAATACTGGGGTTTTGGTAGTGGGTTTGGTTGCTGTGTATGTATTCAACTTCATATTTCTCAGCACAGCCTGTTTGGATGGGTGGGGGGCTGTCTTAATCTGTTGGTGGGGGAGCAAGTTCCCATCATTTTGAACAACAGGGAGCAGTAGAACACATCATGAATCTTCCAGGAGGGGGTAGGTCTAGCTTGAAGGCAACCTCACCAACTAGTTTGTTAATCTTGTGGAGACCGCTTCTTCTGTGAGCTAATTTCCTGAAGGGCACATCCTGGGGTACATTCCGGGAGTCTAGGTATACTTTATCTACAACTTGCAATGGTTGGCCTGGGGTTTGTTTGCGTTCAGCAAAGGCTTTGTATGTTTGCACTGCGCGGTTCAGGTTGGTCAAGTATGTTTTTTGTGTGCCGTGAATCTGTTCAATCCAGGAGCTCCAGTGGTGTTTGATTCCTTTTTGCAAATCTGGGGGTCCCAGGTGGGGTCAAACCTATAGTTGGCTTTGAATAGGGGCATGCCTATGGAGGTGTGGTCTTTACTGTTGTAGGGAAACTGGGCCATGGGGAGCATTTTGGCCCAATTTTTCTGATCTGCGTTGGTATAGCATCAAAGATATTGTTCAAGGATCTGGTTTACTTGTTCAGTTTGGCCGTCTGTCTGTGGATGGTAGGAGATAGAAACACATTGCTTGATTACCAAGTCTTTCATCTCCTGTATCCAGTAGTTTGACGTGAATTGGGGTCCTCTGTCTGTGGTGATTTACTCAGGTGTTCTGTGTTGCGTGAGGATGCAGTTGTAAAAAGTGTTGGGCTGTTTCTGCTGCCGTGCAATTGGTGGTGGTTGGTACAAAGTATGCCATCTTAGTGAAGCAGTCTACCATGACCAGGATTGCATTGAACAAGAGAGATGGAGGAAGTTTCACAATGTAGTCCATGGAGACAGATCTCCAAGGTCCATGGGGTATATTCAAGGATCTTAGAAGTCCTTCAGGTTTGTTTCTGCGAGTTTTGGTCCACCCACAGGTCTCACACCCCTTCAGGTACGTGCTTATGTCTTGATCCATTTTTGATCAAGAAAAGTTCCTTCTGATGCTCTGGAGGGTCTTGAGTCTACCCAGGTGTCCAGCCATCTCCAAATTGTGGTAGTCTCTCAAGACGTTGGTTCTGATGTCCCCTTCTGGTATAAAGATCCTGTTGTGGAGCATTATTGTTGTTCCCTTCAATAAGTAGCCTTTTTGGTAGTGGGCACTATCTAAGGATTTGGAGAGGTCAGAGATCATGATCTTGATGAACTCATCTAGTGTTTGGGCCCTTAGTACTTATGGTTTGCTGGCTCTGATTTTCATCAATACCAGGTGAATGCCTAGGCTTGCTGTGCCTAAGAGGACTTGGGTGTTGTGGTTGCGGGTTTCTAGGTGGGTAGGCACCAGGTCAGTTCTTCTACTTAAGGCATTGGGTACCCAACTACCTTTCCTGGCTTGTAGTCTATAGTCAGAGTGTAGTCAGCCAGTTCTAAGGCCCATCTTGCTTGTTGTTGGTTAATCTGGCATGGTTTAAAGAAGTAGACCAAGTTCTTATGGTTGGTTAGGACCTTTACTAGGAATTCAGTGCCCCATAGGTACCAGCGCCAATGTTTCAGGGTCTTCATTATGGCTAGCATTTCCTTGTCATATATTGGGTAGTTCCTTTCTGCGGGTAGCATCTTATTAGAGTAATATGCTACAGGATGTAGCATACTATCCCCTCCTTCCTGAAGAAGAACCCCACCCACCGCAAAGTCTGACACGTCAGTTTCCAGAACAAATGGTTTGGATGGATCTGGCATGGCCAGGACAGGGGCAAAGGTGAAGGCAAGTTTCAAGGTGTCAAAGGCAGTGGTACAACTTGGAGTCCAGGTAACGGTGATCTTGTCAGAGCAAAGGCAGGTCAGGGGGAGGGTAATGTGAGAACTTTTTTTGGATGAAATCCCTGTTTTAATTTGCCAGGCCAAAAAACTTCTCACCTCTTTCCTGCTTTTGGGCACTGGCCAAGATGTTATTGCTTCTACTTTATCCTGTGCCATAGCAAAGCTGCCAGTCTTCACTACTTATCCCAGGAATTCAACTTCAGACTGAAAGAATTTGCATTTCTTAAGCTTAGCATGTAATTTTGCTTGGGAGAGTTTCTCCAGTATACAGTCAGGGTGTTGGAGGTGTTCCTCATGTGACTTGCTGTATATGAGTATGTTGTCCAAATATGCAACACAGAATTGGTTGAGGTACTTGCCTAGGACAGAGTTGATCCTCCTTTGGAAAGTACTAGGGGCATTGCACAAGCTAAACAGTATAATGAGGTATTTGTACAACCCATATCTGGTTTTGAAAGCCGTCTTGTATTTGTCTCCTTCTTTGATTCTGATCTGGTTGAAGGCGTCTCTCAGATCAATTTTTGAGTACATCTGGGCTCCAGTCTGTACATAACAGAAGTTGTTGACATTGGGGATTGTGTAGCGGTTCTTCACCATAATGTCATTCAGTTTTTGATAATTCACTCATGGACGCATCCCACCATCTTTTTTCCTAAAAACAGCATGGGCAACAAGCAGGGGGCCTTTGACACCCAGATGAACCATTTTTTGTCAAATCCTTGAGGTATGCTTTCAAGGCTACTTGCTTGCAGTGGTTACAGCTGTAGATGGGTTATGATGCAGTTGAGTCCCTGATAAAAGGTCTATGGCGTGGTTGTAGATTGAATGGCTGGGTATTTTTGTGGCTGCTTCTTCACTAAACACATGGTTCTATCTCTGTAGGGGATAGGCTTATCCCAACGCTAGGTTCTATCTTTATGGTCAAGAGTTTGTTGGTAGGGGTTTGGCCATGGCTAATGCAAAAAGGAACAGTGTCACAGAATTCAGGTTGGCCTAGCGTGGCGGTTTGCTCATGATAGTTCAGGATCAGGCCATGTCTGTTGGACCAGGAGTCACTCAGTATAAGGGGGTGGGGTAGTCCTGGCAAGAGTATCAGGGACAACGGGTATAAATTGTGTCCAATGGTCAACAGAAGTTCTTGTTCACACTCATAGCCAGTGTCAGGGATTCCTTCCCTGACTCCTTTCATTTTATTGACAATACAGAGAGAACAACAAAGACACAACAACACAGATACCAAGTTTCAGACACCAGTTGGTTTGTCATTCCTTTTTTGAACAAGAATAAAACCCAGAACCTTCACAAAACACCTATTGTTAGTCAAAAATCAACTATGCAGTTTACTTTACCTATTTATGATCCTTTGATTCAATTGAATTTTGATTTTGCACTTCAAATCAAATTTGAAAGGGTTAGTAAGTTCAGTGAGAACGTCACTTACTGCTTGGCTAATGATTGACTGCTTGTAGCTTGGTTGCCGCTCTTGAATTCATTATTTCCATATACCTACCAGGCTCCACTTTTGATTCCTGTTGATGTCAAGCCACTCCACTGCTTAATTACTGCTTATCTTATAGTTTACTCTATTCATCTTTCTTGGTATGTTAATTTGATATACTTGATTAAGATCCAGGTTCATATCCACATGGAAAACTTAGTAATTCCAGCCTTAAAATCAGATAAGCCACAATGTAAATCCTTTATCCTCTTGAATGTCACAGCTCCACCATTTTGATATTTAAGTGAACTTTTCCTAGTCTTTACACTTGTTCCAACAATAAAGTCTTTATCCTATACCTGCTACTCATTCATCTTCTGATAACTTATTTTTGAAGCCATGAGAGGAATTTCATTCCTGTTCTGGTTTCTAGCTTCCTTCTTGCCAGTGGTATCAACCTTGGAAAACCCAACACCTTCAACTGACTGGTAGAACTCTTCTCTGGATGACGCTTATCAAAAGCAATCCCTTGCCCATGGATGGTTCAAGTACCCCTCTGGCCACTGGGGACGTAAATTCCAATATGATTGTTCATTCACTCTGCCTCCTGCCAAACCTGCTCTGGTTAGACCTTACACCTCCTTCTACCTCTTGAAGTACGTGGTGGGATACTAACTACTTGGTTGTTTCAGTTCTATGTTTGGAAGATTTGCTTACCTGGGACACCTAGGACACCTTGCAATGGTCACAGTTCCTATCAACTTGGTAATAGCAAGGTTTAACTTATGGGCCTTGGCCCACCAACTAGGGAGCTTGTTCCCTGCCAAGTGGGTCTCTGACAGTTTGTTGGAACCCATCTTGAGCTTCTTACTTAGAAGTTCAGAACCAACCCCTGCAAGCTACCTGCTTTATAGTGCACTTATCAAGAGTTTAACAATCATCTTTATTACCGCCATCATTAGCCTTACCACCTATTGTCTGGTTTGCCTCTTCCTGCATACCAAGACCCCTGTTGCCTCCAGCGCATCTGCTCCTCAACAGGTTTAAAACCAAACTGTGGTACTAAACCAGATTTCAGCAGTATCTCCCAACAACAACAAAGGGAAAAAGATTCTTATGCTCCTGGCTTTCTCACAATCACTGTTTGAAACATCTCCTGCACAATTCCAGACTGACACACAGAAGATGCATCACGTGGCCAAAAAGCTCATAGGCAAGGCTCGCGTCTGGTATGCCAAAGCCACCCTTCAAAGGGAGAAGTTACTAAACAACTACCCTGCCTTCTGAGACTCCTTGTTGTCCACTGCAGTGCCAGCACAAACCACAGAAGAACTCAGAGACTGCATGATGACCTTATATCAAGGCATAATGGCCACCAAGGACTATATTGAAGAATTCTCTTGCCTCAAGCAAGCAATTGGGATGACTGATGCCAAAGCTTGCTACCTCTTCCAGAAGAAACTGTCTCCTGAACTCAAGAACTTCCTGGCCCATCATGTATTACCTGACAAGTTTTCTGATCTTACAAAAAAGGTTTTGAAATGGTCCTCTAAGGTAAAACAGCTTCCTTCTTGGAACAACACCAAGACTCTGCCCGCCTGAAATTCACATCTACTGCCAAGGTTCCAAAGGGATTAGTTCCTAAACCCAGGGGAGGTTACCAGTTGGCCCCCAAAGAGAAACAACGTCAAGTCTGCAAAGGACTGTATCTCTACTGTGGGCAATCAGGTCATTCTGCCAAAGATTTTCAGGCACTTTTCAAGGTACAATCTGCTTCAGGCCATCTTCTTTCAACCACAGATGTCAATAAATCTTTAACCCAGTCTTAAGCTCTTTTGCCAGTTTTTCTAGACCACAAATTTGGCACTACAGCCAGCTACACACTGATTGACACAGGGGCAATGGGGAACTTCATTGATCAAGACCTTTTGACATCATTAGGTTTTAAGACCTCAGGACTAGCGTCTGTAAGACTTGCCAAAGATACATCTGCCCAAGTAGGACGTCTTGTCAAACCTCTCCACGCCCAAATGGGGAGCAACTCATACCACCTATCCACCTCTACGCTTTCTAACTTGGCCTACCTGTTAGTCTTAGGATTTTCCTGGTGTCAGGAAGCCAAGTTGCAGTTTAACTGGGACACAAATTTAGTCACACTTCACTCTAAGGGGAAATCTACAACCATACCTCTCAAGAAGCCATATCACCAGGTACCAGAGAATTTCACGGCCCACCTGAACTCTCTACTTCTTTTGGGTGAGCAAGAACAGTACTCCATACCAGAAGAAATCCAAGACTTAAAAGAGGCCTTCAGCAAAGAGCTTTGCTCCATCCTCTCTGAGAGAAGACCATCCAACCTTAGAATTGACTTGATACCAGGCTTTTCACCCACCTGGAGAAAACTCTATCCCATGAACCAAGCACAAGGAATTGCAATGAAGGCATACCTTGACAAAAATTTAACCAAAGGATTCATGCATTAATCCAATTCCCCCTGAGATCACCCATGTTCTTTGTAGGGAAGGCTGACGGCACCCTGCAGCCAGTAGTGTACTTCACCAAACTTAATGCCATAACCATTAAGAATTGCAACCCCTTACCATCTTCTGAGTCTCTGACCAACTGACTTACCCACGCTAAGGTGTTTTTCAAACTAGATCTCTGCAGTGCATATAATCAGATATGTATTGCAGAATGTCATGAGTGGAAGACAGCAGTTCACACTCCCTTTGGGTTGTATGAATACCTTGTGATGCCCTTTGGTTTAAGCAACTCCCCTGCAGCCTTTCAAGGCCTAATGAGTGAGGTGCTCTTTCCTCTACTTAATGTCTGCGTGGTTGTCTATCTTGACAACATCTTGGTATACTCACAGAACAAGGAGGCCCATACCATACACCTACAGGAGGACCTCCAATTGCTCATTGACAACTAACTATTCTGAAAACTTGAAAAATGTGAATTTTTTGTTACTGAGATTGAATTCCTTGGATAAAAGATTAAACCAGGCAGTTTTGCAGTTGCTCCCTCCAAGGTGCAGGCAGTTCTGGACTGGCCAAGACCCACAACTTGTACCAAACTTTGCGGTTTCTTAGGCCTTGCAAATTTTTGCCACAAGTTCATCAAAGATTTCTCCTCTACTTCCCTCCCTCTCACTCACCTTATCTCCAAGAAGGTTCCCTTTGTCTGGTTGTCTGAAGCTGACCTGCCGTTTGAAACCCTCAAGAAGTGTTTCACCTTGGCACCTGTGCTTCTCTTCCCTGACCCTGAATGCCAATTTTTTTGGACACAGACACCTCCAACTTTGCCCTAGGAGGGGTGTTGCTACAGCTTGGAGAGGATAGTGAACTCCACCCTGTGGCATTCTACTCCTATAAGCTGCTTGATCAAGAGAGAAATTACCACGTGTACAAGAAGGAACTATTTGCCATTGTCAAATCCTTGGACCACTGGCATCACTACTTGGAAGGAAGTAAATTTCCCGTTAAAATCAGAACCAACCATAAGAACCTCTTTTATTTCAATGAGAAGAGAAAAGTTAGCCCACATCTGGCACAATGGGCTATTGATCTACTTTCCTTTGACTTCAAGATTAGTTACACTCCAGGACACCAGAATATAGTACCAGACACCATCAGTAGATGAGAGGACTTGGGTGACCCAAGCCAGTCTTACATTAAACACAATAAACATGCTATACTCTCTTAAGATCAGTTCCTCTCTCACATCATGTCCCTATCTTATCTATCCACCTTGGACCAGGACATAATAGCATCCCAACTCCTTGACAGGGAGAACACTTCTACTGGGTTTACACTAAACAACAGATCTTGGTCAAAGAATGGAAGCCTTTATGTACCAACCAATGAACACCAACAAACAATCTTGGAAAGCTTCCACAACACCCTCTCACAGGACATGGAGGCATTTGCAAAACAATCAAGAGAATTCAACAAAGATACTGGTGGCCTAATCTGAAGAAGACAGTTGACAAATACATCACCACATGCGTGCTGTGTGACCGCAACAAACCCTCCACCATGAAGCCCCAAGGATTACTCAAACTATTGCCTATTCCTCTGCGCCCTTGGCATTCCATCTCCATGGATTTTATTGTGGACCTTCCAGAGAGTGAAAAAATGACTGGCATCTTTGTAGTAGTAGATCAGCTAAAAAAATATGTGATTTTTACGCTCTTCAAGCGCGCAACAGCAGAAGACACTGCTAACATGCTCTTTACTCATGTAATTGCCAGCCACAGAATTCCCAACAAAATCATCTTGGATTGAGGTACACAATTCACATCCAAGCTCTGGCAGTTCCTAATGAAGGAAATATGTGTTAAAACTCTCATGTCCACATCCTTTCATCCTCAGACTGACAGACAAAAAGAAAGGGTTAACTAAGTGCTGGAAGGTTTTCTCAGGAACTATGTGAACAAACAATAGGATGATTGGGTAACCTTAATTCCACTTGTCCAACTATGCTATAACACCAATCACCATGATTCTATTGGAGTATCTCCTTCTTTGACAACTATGGATATAACCCTGAAGAATTTCCTGATCCTGCAACTGAAGACACTATTCTGTTGGCGTACCAATGGGCAACATCCTTACTCAAGAATCATCAACAACTCAAGACACAATTGGAAAAGACCATCCTCCAGTATAAAACCCAAGCTGATAAACATTGAAGAACACCTGAAGACATCCAAGTGGGGGACTATGTGTTCCTCAGTGCAAAGAATCTCAAACTGGATATTATGGGGCAAAAGCTAGGGCCCAAGAAGATTGGTCCCCTGTTGGTCATTGAGCAACGCTCTGAGGTTAATTTCCGACTCAAACTTCCTGAAGGCTCCTCTGCCCACAATGTCTTCCACATCAGACTTCTGTCTAAATTCAAGGGATCACCATCTAACATGGACCACAAGGACCCTCCTCCTATTATCTTGAACCATACTCTGGAATGTGAAGTAGAAGACATCCTCAATCACCGCACCTCCCTAGGAAAACGTCAATACTTGGTAAAATGAAAGGGCTACAAGGTAGAATCAAATTCCTGGGAACCAGAAGAGAACCTAGAGATTGCACCAAAAGTCCTCTCACACTACAAGGAGACTCTGGAAGAGAAGGGCCTTCCTGAGGAGGATAGTGTCAGGGATTCCTTCCCTGACTCCTTTCATTTTATTGACAATATGGAGAGAACAAAAAAGACACAACAACACAGGCACCAAGTTTCAGACACCAGTTGGTTTATCATTCCTTGTTTGAACAAGAATCAAACCTGGAATCTTCAAAAAACACCTATTGTTAGTCAAAAATCAACTATGCAGTTTAATTTACCTATTTATGATCCTTTGATTCAATTGAATTTTGCTTTTGCACTTCAAATCAAATTTGAAAGGGTTGGTAAGTTCAGTGAGAAAGTCACTTACTGCTTGGCCAATGATTGGCTGCTTGTAGCTTGGTTGCCGCTCTTGAATTCATTATTTCCATATACCTACCAGGCTCCACTTTTGATTCCTGTTGATGTCAAGCCACTCCACTGCTTAATTACTGCTTATCTTGTAGTTTACTCTATTTATCTTTCTTGGTATGTTAATTTGATATACTTGATTAAGATCCAGGTTCATATCCACATGGTAAACCTAGTAATTTCAGCCTTAAAATCAGATAAGCCACAATGTAAATCCTCTATCCGCTTGAATGTCACAGCTCCACTGCTTTGATATTCAAGTAAACTTTTCCTAGTCTTTACACTTGTTCCAACAATAAAGTCTTTATCCTATACCTGCTACTCATTCACCTTCTGATAACTTATTTTTGAAGCCATGAGAGGAATTTCATTCCTGTTCTGGTTTCTAGCTTCCTTCTTGCCAGTGGTATCAACCTTGGAAAAACCAACACCTTCAACTGACTGGTACAACTCTTCTCTGGATGACGCTTATCAAAAGCAATCCCTTGCCCATGGATGGTTCAAGTACCCCTCTGGCCACTGGGGACGTAAATTCCAATATGATTGTTCATTCACTCTGCCTCCTGCCAAACCTACTCTGGTTAGACCTTACACCTCCTTCTACCTCTTGACGTATGTGGTGGGATACTAACTACTTGGTTGTTTCAGTTCTATGTTTGGAAGATTTGCTTACCTGGGACACCTAGGACACCTTGCAATAGTCACAGTTCCTATCAACTTGGTAATAGCAGGATTCAACTTAGGGGCATTGACCCACCAACTAGGGAGCTTGTTACCTGCCAAATGGGTCCCTGACAGCCTGTGTCCAAAGAGCTGTTTCCCATGATTACTTGTAGGCTGCGCTCTGAGGCTGTCAAGCCTAATTCCTCTATTAGGCTGACGTCAATGAAACCTTCATCTGCTCCTGTATCATTAAAGGCTTCAATCTTGTGCTTGTTCCCCGCTACTTCTATGGTTACTTGGATGAATTTGTAAGACTGGAAAAAAGTGTTTATTTGTGCCAGTTAGATTGGGGCAGTGTTTTTCTTAGGGCAGGCTCTGGTCAAGTGGCCTGCCTCATGGCAGTGGAAGCAGAGTCCTTTGTGGTAGTGTTGTTGGAGCTCTTCAGGGGTCATCCCTGTTCTGTTTGGGGTTGGTGTTTAGGGTTGGCAGGTCTGGGAGGAGCCAGCATTCTCTTGTTTCATGCTAAGACCCTTGCACAGGAGAAAAGCTTGTCTAGACTGAGAGTGGACGGGTGGTGCTTCAACAGGTTCTTCATGGCTAGGTTGACTCCCTTCCGGAAAATAATGGCTGTCAGTTTGTCCTCAAGTTGGGTGCAGGTTTTCAGTTTGAGAGATTTGTCAATATATGCTTGGATGGGTCAGGGGCCTTGTTGAATTTCTAACAGGGAGTTTAGGGTATATTATCTAGTGTCACAATCTTCCCCAGCGGCCATTAACTCAGACTCAAACTTGGTGTAGTCTAAGCAGAATTCTACGTCTTCAGCTGTGGCCTTGCTGAACCAGTCTAAGGTGTCCCCCAATAGCATTGAAGCAACCCCAAGGATATTCTTGGTGTCACTGGCGTAAGAGGGGGTGTTGGTATGGGAATGCAGGCAGAGGACCGGCATAGCACATCTAGCTTCCTCAAGTGTGAGCTTTCCCATCTGAGGCATCTCTACCTTTGTGAGGGACTGATTCACAATCACGTTTTGCACTTGGGAGGAGGGAGCTTTGTTGGCGTCTGCGGTATTGGCGTCATTCCTCTTTGGATTATTTGGGTTTGCACTCTTCCACATGGAAAAGATCAGGTTCATGGTCATCTTATAGGTGTAATAAGTGATTATCAGTAGCAAAAGCATACAAGATGCCCCAAGAAATAACAACATCTTGGGGCCCAGGCTACCAGGATTAATAAAGATTGCCATAATGTCAGGGATACAGTCTTGGGCGGCTGGCCTGTTGTGTTCAGGGGTAACTTGGGCCAGGTTTTTTTGCGGGAAATGTCCACCACAAGAGGGGAGCCAACTTTAAAAGGTAGGAGGAAGACTTTCCCACCCAGGACCACGGGCCGGCAGCCAGGATTATAGTGTCAATCACCCCTGTGAGGGTGATGTACACAATCCCAAACAGCTTGCCAGAATGGATGGTCAGAGGTTTGGGTGAGGAAGCAGGCATAGGTTTTGGGGTCACAGGCAGTTCTATGGGCAGTTTGTAAGCATAGAGATAGTTGAATTTCCCTCTAAAAAACTTGGGTGTTGAAAATATCCACAGGCCTTGCCTGTTGTATCTAATTGCTGATTGTATGTGGGCCAAAGGATCAAGTTTGAGTATCTTTTCTGGGGTGTATTCCTTGTATTCAGATTTCAGAGGGTAGTTGGTAAAATGGACGGGTCCAAAGGGTACACCAGGAGGACAGAAAACTGCAGGCAGTGGGGCAGGAGGGCCAGGAGATATCAAACTGAATTGGTAGATAGCAAATATAAAATAAGGCAATAGCTGTATGAACCAAAATAACATAGCCTTTATTCAAAAATGGCAATAAGTTTGGAGCACGGGGTCCTTTGATCTATACAGTAACCCACCTCCAAACTTAATATTTTACATGGGGGTTCATCAGGGCATTGGGAAAGGCAGGCCCAGGAGAACTGGGTGCTTGGGTCCAAAGGCGGAAAAATGGCACTTGGACCAGGGGTTCTTTCATTGGTCAAGAATCTCAATTTGGCTACCTGATTATCTTGCTTTAGAGTTGTGGTCATGGGGCTAGGCTGTAGGCCTGTGCCTCTTTCCTGGGTCAGCTCCTAATTGGTTGCTGGTGTAAACTTTAAGTTCATGAAGCTAATAGTTGCCAAATCAGCACCTCCATTAGGCGCTGTGATTAGTCTTCCATTTGGTGCAATAATTTCCTTGGTTTGTCTTGTTTCACTACATGGGCCAACATTCTTGGTATCAGCTTGTGGGGGCTTGATCCCAGAAAAGCGCAGGCAGGCGGTCCTGTGGTCCACAGGCCCGGCGGCCTGGGGGGTCCAGGGTTGGGGTTTGATTCCTGCTCCCGGCCCCAGGTTTCCAGAGAGGAAGAATTGACAATCATGACACTGTCCTTGACACTGGATTCCCAGTCAATGTTGTGTCTTCCAAGTTAGTAAAGAAACTCAAGCTAACTCTGGACCTCAACTATCATCAGACCTATGATACAGCTGGCCTATCTATGACACAGGCTATTGGAGTGTATTTGGCCCTTTCTATGCGCTTTAGTAAGCTACTCCTAGCTGCCCATGCTGTAGTTCTGGAGAATGAGATCTATGTTCTATTGATAGGCACCCAATTTCTTCAAGAGTACAATGATATCATCAACATGGAGGATGTATATCTTTCTATCCTAGGGTAAAAAGTTACTCTCATCTTTGAGGAGCCCATTCAAGATGCCTGGCAAACACCTCAAGACACATGTCCTAAAATACCCTTCTGAAATCTTCACTATAAAGTACTACACTCACTCCTTTAATATGAAGTGCCCCCTCCAGGCTGACCTGCAGCTGAAGGAGCTCCTCTCTTGGCTACCTCAGCAGTGATTATTCCTCCTGGATCTCAAGTCATAATTGACTTCCAGATCTCATATGAGTTGCCTGAGTGTACCTTCCTAGAAATCTACTCCCCTTCATCTTTAGGGCGTAATGAGCCTCATCTCTTCCCAGGAAATCTAGACATGTCTCACAAAGATACTGTGTAGTTACTTGTATCTAACTTAACTCCTGCACCTATCAATGTCTCTAGAGTTCAAGTGGTTGGCAACAGTCAACTTTTAAATGCAACAGATGTTCTCTTGCTACACCCTTTTGGCATCTTCTGTGACTTCAATCTACCAGAGGAAGACCCTCAAGTTTTGTCTTTGTTCAGTACTGAAGACTTTCCACAGTTGTCTCATGTACAAAAGATAGAAGTTCTTGACCTACTCAATCAGTTTGCTGATATCTTTGCCAAAGACAGCACCAATATGACCTTTATAAATAGTGTCATACTTCAGATTGATACTGGTGATGCTCCTCCTTTCCAAACAAAGCCTATAGACAAAGTAGAGTAGAGGATGCTCAAGTATTCAAAGAACTCAAGCAGTTGCTAGACTACTTGCTCCTTACCAGAATCCTTGGGCCTCCCCCTTGCTTATCTTCAAGAAGAAGGATGGAGGTCATCACATTGTGATGGATTATCCATATTAAATTCCTTAACCAAGAAGGATTTTTACCCCCTACTGTGCATAGATGATGCTCTTTGCCGCCTTGGAGGTTCTAAGTTCTTATAGGCTATGGATCTGGCATCTGGCTACTGGCAAGTTAACCTCTCTCCCAAAGACAAGCAAAAATCTGCCCTCATCACCTCTGAGGAATTTTTGAGCCTACATGTATGCCTCAATGGCTTTATAACGCCCTTCTACATTTCAAAGGGCTATGGACTCCATATTAAATAATTTGAAGCTTTCCTGAGTGTTGGTCTATTTAATGATATCATTGTATTAAGTGCTATGTTCACTGACCACCTGGCTTATCTTAAGAAAGTGTTCATCAAGATCAGGGAAGCAGGAATCAAACTCAAAGCTTCCAAATGTGGCTTCTTTAAAGACCAACATGATTCTTTAGGACATGAAGTAACTCAGACCCGGATACATCCCATGACCAAGAAGATAGAAGCCATTGAAAAAATTCTCCCTCACTTCTTTGAGAGAAGTCCAAGTCTTCTTAGGCATGATGGGCTACTACAGACAGTTAAATCCAACTTTGCTGATATTAGTAAACCCTTGATCTAGTTGTTGAGAAATTTTCATTTAATATGAACTGACAGTCAATACAGGCCCTTGAGACTCTCAAAAGGAAAGTTTAAAAGCGCTTCTTGTAAGAGAGGGAAAAACTAAACTAAGTAATTTTGGCTCCCATCCCGGTGAAACAAACCACCAGGATGCCGCCCAGTGAAGAACTGGGACAGCTGCTCAAAGGGGGGACCACAAGGAGGACACAGGGGAAAACTGAGGGAAATATGAATTCAAACCCATCAACATCAGACCAGTATGCAACCAAGGGGTGCAAGAGGGGCAGGAGAGGACACCTTAGGAAACACAAAAGGTACTGGATTGCTCTTAGCTGCGCTGGTGAGAGGAGGCGTGGGGGACACATCCCTTTTGGAGGCAAGCAAGGTGTGATCTATGGTGTTCAAATCCAAGTCATTGCACGTCAGACTCTTGACCACAGCCTCCCTAGAAAAGAGAGGACCACTGGGGAGGTCCCAGAGACTAGAAAGGTCTTTACCCACAAGCCAGGCAGACGAGGAAGTTTCCCCCCGCAAATCAGGGGAGGTGGACCACAGAAGCAGCAGAAAAGAAGCCAGGGAAAACACAACAAATTTGACAGCTGGGAGTATCATAGGGTTGTTCTCCAAAAAATTTGGGGTAGGTGGGTGGGTTTTTCAAGAAAATATCACTAGAAAAATGCCTGGGCAGGGTAACCTTGAAACAGGAGGCAAAGGGAGCAACATAGCAGATCTGGGCAGCTTTATGTTGATCTCAAACATTTTGGTGTTTATGGCAAGCAAAAGCAGGATCAAAAATAAGAGTTTTTAATAAAAATTCAAAATAACAATAGAGTTTATAATGAAAATTAATTAAAATTTTCAGTTTCAAACTCTGTTTTTGAAAGCAAAAGCAAAGAACACAACAACTAAGTGCTAAAGCTCTAGTATATGATTCCAGAGAAAAAGCTGGGTTTGAAACCGGCTGACACAAGGTAAGCTTTAAGACAACAACTAAAACTTCAATCTTTAGGGTGAAGGAACTCTAAACTGGGTTTCCTACAGCAATAACCAAAATTTTAAAGTGCAATAGTGCCAAAACCTTTAATATTTTTTGAAAATAGACAAGCAGGGGACTGAAGGTCCCCTTGCTGTGTTAAAAGGAGGAGGATCAATCACATGATTTTTAGAACTGAATCTGATTGGACAGAGGAGAATTTTTGTGGGACAGAACCAGGGGGACTGGAATGTTTCAACCCAATTTCTGCGGGGCCATTTGATTGACTGGAAGGGGTCCCATGTATTTGAAGTTCACTTGAGTTGTTGGTTGTCAATGTGGCCATATTTGATTGGTTGATTCTAATAGTTTTTAAATGTGGGCAACACCAAGCCAACAGGAAGTCCAAATTAACCAGCGTTTCTTCCCAGGAGGGGGCTGCCAAAGGCAACAAATACGCAGGGTAGGCCAACACAAACCTCTTGTCAACTGTATGCGTCAAATCCTCTAAAGAATTAAGGGTTTGGCTGGGGGTTTTGGACCTTTATTAGTGCAACAAGGAAGATTTTGCAATCCAATGCCAGGGGTGGCAGTGAATTTACACTTCTATCCTTGTATACCCTGATTATAATAAGGAGGTCATTATCTACACTGAAACCAGTGATCTTGCCATTGGTGCTATTCTGGCACAACTTGATGGTAAGGGTGTAGACCACCTGTTATCCTATACCTCCAGAGTTCTAAACAAGCAAAAGAGGAAATATAGTGTGACTTAAAAAGAATGCCTAGCTGTACTTCAAGCTGTCAAAAACTTTGTCACTACATTTACGGTACACACTTCACTGTTGTCACAGATCATTCCTCCCTCAAGTGGTTACAGAAATTGAAAGAACCCAAATGACTCCTGGTGTTACAGTAGAAAACCAAATGGAAGGAATAGTACATCCTTGGAAGACCAGAAACCAGCAAAGAACTGCCGTCAAACCCTTAAGAAAAATGAACAATTTAAACACTGTCATTGAAAAAATGGGTCAAAGCTGGGGTTTCTCAAATAACCCTGGAGAATCTGGACCTGCTATATTTTTCCCAAATACCTATGGCAAGAAAATTACACATTATACACTACTCAGAGATGGCAGCACTTGACCCGCTGGTTGCCCAATTTTTTTTCAAATTATGACGTCATTGAACAAAATTCCAATGCAGAACCTCCAACTGCTGAAAATATTCTTGCCAACCAATCAGATGCCACAAAATCTCCTCCCCTATCCTGAACTCCCTTAAGACTTTCCTCATTCCCCTCTAGAAATTTGTTTCTAGATATCTTATTTACCCTTGAATAAAGAAGTTTTCCCTAAATAAAATGTTGACTAATCTGGGGCTGTTTACCCCTGTCTTTGAGAGATTAGCTTTTGTTATGTTCAAGGTTGCCATTGATTATATGTTGGCATCCTGGCTTGCTCTTTACATATTGACACCTTTGGATTCATCCTCTAATTTGCCCATACAAATCACTCTGCCTGAGGCAATTTTGCTGTCCATCTTCAGCTACACTAATGCTGGCTCCAAGATGCTGAAACCGTCTTCCAGAATTGGTATCCTGTTGCTCAAGCAACTCACAATTTGCCTTCTATATCCTCATTGTTTGTCCTTGAATTGTGCAGCTTACCACTTCACTCTAACACCTGGATAGATGAGCTCTTTGATTGCAAGGTTATGACTTCACAGTGCTTCACTGCCCAGGCATGCAACACCAAAATGCTAATGTAATCTCTCAAATGTCTATCCTGGCCCTCCATCCTGCAGAAGCTGATTGATTATATGAGCTAATTAGTCACCCCTCAGTATGGAAGCTGAAGCTGAAGATAATTGCTTGGGCTTACAGAAGCTATCCCAAGATACCCTCATTTTCAAGCAACAGCTGTAAAAAAAGTTTAACACCAGTATCTCCCTTATGTTTGTCCAAGTCTGCGGCTATCCCTTATCCTGCAGGCCCATTGTGAAACTGGACATGGAGGGATAGCCAAGACCTACAATTGGCTTCAAAAGCATTACTACTGGGAAAACCTCCGCTTTCTGATCCATAATGTTATAGCTAGTTGTCATGACTTTCAACTACAGAGACCTTGTGCCACCTCCCATGAGTTCAAACTGATAACTCCCCATCACGCCTTTCATACTGTTAGTATTGGCACAGTAGGCCCTCTTTCACAATCAAGATATGGGTTCCGCTTCATCCTAATTACTGTTGATCATTTCAGAAAATGGGTGGAAGCTTGTCCTACTAAGGATATCACTTCTAAGGCAACTGCAGCTTTCCTTCTGCAAGATGTGTTCTATTGCCATGGATGACCTCAAGTCTTACTCTCTGACAATGTGTCTAAATTCAACACCTGTTTGATAACATCTGTAGTAGAAGCACTAGTGTCATGGCTGGAGGCTTTCATGTACCAAGGCATCAAAGGGGAGCTTAATCCATCCGGGTAACAGGTAACAAGGGCCCAGTGGAGGAATGGTGCTGAACAGATTAGTTAAAGCAATCTAGCAGCTAAGAGGCGGTAGGCACCAAGGTTGGGAATGAAACTTTAGCCAGACTGAGGATGGTCAGGATGAACATCCCAGCTCTACTGTGGTTGTAGGGCTGTGGGATAGGAGGTGCAGGGGGGTCATAGGGAATGCCAGCCATTCCAGGATCTGGACCTGGCTGGTAGTCCATGGGTGTAGGTCTAAGGTGGTACTCTAGTCTTCTGGTTTGACTTCTTCTCAAGTGGTGTATAAATTGAAATCCTAATAAAGCAAACAAAACTGAAAGATTCATTCACTTATTTTTGATGTTGTCTGCACTTGATTTAAGTGGGGGAAGTGGTTTTTATACCATTTGTCTGGTCTACCCTGGAAACTACTGCTTTCTACTTTTGGTGAGCTTTTAGTGTCCCAACTATTGGGCACTGGCTTCTGAGAAGTAGTTAAATGTGGCTTGGGAAGTGTGGATTGGAATTTGGGTAACTTGGTCTGGGCAGGGGAATTCTGTTGGTGGCTGGGGGACAATTGGCTGACATCTTCAATCTGGGATCTTATTGGGTTGGGGAATCAGGAAATTTCTTCCTCAGGTTTGGTTTTGGCTGCAAGACTTTCTGAATCTTGCAGCTCAATTGAGGTGCTGTTCACAACCAATTTATTGGCTGTGTTAGCAGCAGCCTCAGTAGCTGCAATATTCTCAACTAATACTTCAGTGCAGCTCTTGTGGTTGGGGGTGGCAGGAACAGTGCTAATTTGAACTGCAAGAGATGCAGCAGAATCTTGGATTTTTCAGATCTGATGGTTGCATTCTGCAGCAGATCTGCTTGATAACAGATCTTCTGCATAACCCAGCAGATCTTATTTAGAGTGACATTGGGTGCTCCCATCACAATTGTGGTATTGGGGCTGGGTCCCCCAATGTTGATGGGAGCCACAAGCTCCCCTGGGCCAGCATTAAAGCTGGCCCCAGGACAAGAACCAGCGCCAGGCTTATTTGAACTGCCCAAATAGGCCAGGGCAGTCCAAATTGGCCCTTGCCCGCCCTGGTGGGTGATTGGGGGGGGGGTTGAATCCCCCAGCAGGCTTTTGCAGCTGCCCTTGCTTTTGCTTGATGACCAAGTGTGGGGGTTTGAACCCTGTTTCCGTTATACCTGGGCTGGCCCTTACAACTAGGGATAACCCAATTCTTCTTTAATCCCTCCAATAATGGAGCTATGGAAAGGACTAATTCTACATTGATGTCTATCATGAAGAAACTAACTTACTCTGATGCTGCTAACTGGGATCTGTACTTGCCAGACGCTCTATTTGCCTATTACCTCAGTAAGCACAGGGTTACAGGGTTCTCCCCTTTATCATGCTATACAAAAGAGATGCTACTACTTCTTCTCTCTTAGGGATGCAAATCTCTATCTCTGATGCTGCCTCTAATCCTGAAGAACACATCAAAGGTCTAGTCAACTGCATAATTGAAATCCAAGCATCCACTTATGCTTCTGCCTAAAAGACAAAGGCTCTAGAGCTAACCCCAGATAATGCTGGCTGTGCTCTTCTCTCAAAGTTTCAAGTAGGAGACATGGTCCTCTAATATCAACATCAAGTAAGAGAAAGAGCTCATAAGTTAGACTCTCTGTGGACTGGCCCTCTAGAAGTGACCTTCAAACAGGGTGACAAGTACACTATCAAACTTTTGTCTACAAGACACCCTTTTTCCCAAGTCCACACCAAGCTTCTCTGCAAGTAAACCCCCCAAAGGCCAATCTAGAGGTGAGAAATGTTGTGAATCCCAATATTAATGCAGTATTGTTTTTGTCTTTGAAAGAGTTGCATTTTGAGTGTAAAATTCTCCAGTTTTCTATCTCAACTTAAAATGGGTCTCACTCTGAATCAGGTGAGGGACTTCTTTACATTCTGAATGATGGCATGAGTGATCCTCAACCCACTTATGAGAGTGGCCAGTGATCTATCTGTACTTTTATTTTTTTATGGCAAACATTTACTGTTAAAGCATCATTTAGATTCACCTAACGCTGTGAATTCAGAACCTAAAATAAATTATTCAGGATTGCCAAATTCTTTTTCATGAACTCACCAACTTAATGGAGTAATTTTAATCCCAGAACAAATTACTTTTTTATATAAAAATCAAAAAATATTCCAGTAAGTTGGTGAGTTCACGTAAAAAATTGACAATCCCACATTTTTACCTTTAGGTTCTGAATCTACAGTAAAAAATCTCTATTTACACTCTCTTTTTGCGTTTATTCTTGTACTTCAGCGCCATATCCCTAGTCTTATATCAAGGAAATTTTCTGATAATTATCATTCCCAGTGCTTTAAGGTAAATTCCTTATTCATCCCTGAAGACTAACCCCTGGATTAGTACAGACCCAATCCTACTTTTAGGATTTCCTGTTGTGTCCCATGGCTGCGCCCAATTATACAAAAATTGCCCATCTAATATGGGGATCTGATACAGAAGTAACAATGTCAATGCCCCAGGTGGGAATCAAACCCGCGCCTAGCCGCCAGGCAGGGTGAGCGGGTGGTGGGGATTCACCTGCACCTGGATTTGCTTTGAAAGTAAAATATCAGGTGTGAGAATAATTTCTGTCCAGGAAATAGCTGCAGGGCCTTTTATGGGCCCAAAAAGCTATTCCCAAGCCTTGGTGGGTTTGGCTTGGCCCAGGAAAGCTTATTTTAGCTGCCCAGGGCTCCCAGTTCAAGCCTACCCTCCATTTAGTGATTTGGGGTTCCCAAATGGGAACCCCTTTTTTAATCAAGTTCTTTTGCCTCAGGAATGCCTGTCAAGCCATTCTCAAAATGATAATCAAATTCAAAAAGACCCCATGACACCTGCAGCCAAACCTGTCAGAATCAATGACCAGTCAGGCAAAGATAGGCCACCAGAAAGCCAAGAAACTGTTCCTGAAGACCCCAAAATGAGGCAATAGCGCCCATGTTGACACTATAGTAAAGTGACAACCCAGTTTAACATAGTGTTGTCTTCTGGATGGTAGGACACACCATCTCAAAAACAGCACTTCAATTTACCCCATCCCAAATTTAATTTGAGATGGCGTTTTTTGCATTAGTGATTTTAGATCACAAAGATTAAAATGAAAAATAAAAAAGTTAAAATTTACATACACTTTTATGATGTAGCATCTCAAATTTACCCATCTCAATTCTGTCACTTTGAAGCATATTAATTAATTCTTATTTTGCTAATTTTATTTACATATGAAATCACTTAGTGTGGGGCGTGTTTACAACATCTTGACTTTACGTCATCTTGAATCACACTATTTATATTTAACCAAAATAAGCTTTTACCTGAACTAAAATAAAGCTGGCTTATAGTGCCAGAAGATGTTCCTATATTATTAATCTAAGACACTTATAAAAGGAATAACCTAAAAAGAAACCACTATGATAGTCCTTCTAGTGATTGTCATTATTGGGTAAAAAACAGTTTTGTTATATGTAAAATATAACTTTTTATTACATAGATACACTGATAAGGGTTCCTTAATAAAATATTTTAATAGTGATTTTAATATGGAAGGGGGTGATTACGCCATTTCAATTTACGTCACTTCAAATTCCACTAAGTTTCATATTGCCCAATTGATTCAATGTACACAATAGATAGGGGAAAATAAGGAGAAATTACATATGACGCCAGGCACACTATATTGATTCCCTCACTGCAATTCTTGCTTTCCACTTTTCAAAAGTACATATTCACGTCTAAAATCACTTAGCAAAAAATGTAAGAAAACTTATGAAAATTTTTATATATATTTATCTTGGTCTCCTCTAAACAACTGGGTACTTTTTAACTCCAGTTGTATAAGCTAGTTTTTGAGAAATTTAAGTTTTACTCTTTGGCCTGGTTGAGGTAGTTCCACTGGAAATTTGTTAATTCAATATAAAAAATGGTCAAAAACACTATGTTCTTGAGCTACGGCACTTCAATTATGTCACTTCAAAAACGCCATTTTGACTGCAAGTTCCTAGTCAAAACTCAAAGTTTTGTATACTTGTGTTAATAATAAAAAATTATTTTTACAAAAAAATAAACATTGAAATTTTGATATTATATATTTTAAGACTTTCTCTACAATTCTATTGTTGTAACTGTGCTGTTTTAGCAGAGCTACAAAGGGGGAAAATATTTGGAAACTAGATAATATTCTTTATTGAGAGATAGGTATTATATAGTCATTGTGAATAGTGGATAACAGGAACATGATAGTTTTGATCACACAGTGGGATAGTGAAGGGGGTGGCCTGATCCTGGTAATGAGTCAAGCGCCAAAAAAGGTATACACTGTAAGGTATCAGCTTTTTGTTCATGTTGTTGGATTTGTAAATTTGAGTTGACTTCCTAACTTGGCTTTGAGTGGCTGGATAATTAGATTGCGGGTCACAAACCTGCTTACTTGGAGCCTTGATTAGCAAATAAGCCTGCTTTTTTGACACTATGTAAATTTTTTACTACTTTTATATTAAAAACATTCTCATTTTTCTCATATTTTGATACTAATTCACTTTTAGATGCCTCCCAAGCCTACCACTAAAGCTGCGCCCAAGGCATTCAAGGCCTCCAAGTCCAATGTCACTCTTCCCAAGGCCAAGAAGGCCAAAACTAACCTTAAAAAGCAGCCTGCTAAGGTTAAAGCCCCCCAAGACACCCATGCCTTCCCCTGAACCTGAGGAAACAAGACCAACCCCTCCCCACTCTCTTTTTGTTTACTTCCCTTCATATCCCTAAGAAAAGTTATTCAACTTTAACTGCAACTCTGATCCCATCTCAGAGACTGAAGAGGAAGAGGAACAGGAGCCTGAACCTGGTGCTCCTGTGGATGAGAAAATTGAGCACTGGGATCTATACACTGTCCACAATATCTGCAATTAAAAGGCACCTTTGCTGTGCTCACCACATACCCAACCAGCTACCCCATAATGACTAAGAAAGGAGGAGTGGCTTTGTTTACAAGGGCTACAGATTTAGCTGTAACAATAAAAAACCAATCTGTCAACATCACTATAAATGTGATAATGTTGGCTGCCCTGCAAGGCTAACTATATACAGGGGCAACTGTGGTAAGTTTGACTCCCTGGTACTTGACAAAGTGTCAAGTACCAGGGAGTTGGGTGCCGCATATGTGACTATATTAGTATTTTTGGCCTAACTGATTTTAAGCTAATTTTTACAAGTAATTCAGGGGTTCAAAACCAAAAACCAAGGTTAAATTTACTTGAACTTGGCTCTGTTTAATAATTTGGTTAGCTAAAATACCAATTTAAAGGGCAATTTATAAGTAAATTTATTAATAGAAATGAAAAAACCTGTGTTAAACACTCTAAAACAAAAAGTGACCAGTTTGACACTTTTTAAGCCAAATTTTAATTTTATTAATAAAATACATATGCCCTTATATAAAATTTGTCATTTACTAAAATACTTTTATTATTAGTGTCCATAGTTGTCAATTAGGCTCCCAAGCACCACTATACTGGATTTAGTGGTATATACATTAATCAAATACCCCACTTGTTTTACATTATGTCATTACTGGGTTTGTGGATTAAGTGGTGCCACATAAATTAAGCTAAATTTATTAAGAGATTTCATATGTACTTGATAAAAAATGGAAACTTGTCTCCCCCTCTGTTTGACTCTATCCACTTGCCACTCAATTGGTTTTGGATTTAAATAATCAAAGTCTTGGAATTAAGGCTAAATTAATATGTGACACACTATGAGCGCCACTCAACACTCATCCACTCAACACTTTAACTTGGGGATTAGTACAGAGAGCTTCTTAACGTTTTAACCAACACTATGGTAAATAAGTCACTCCCAGCTCCTCGCAGCATAATATTATCACCAATAAACACCTTCCTACTCATTTACTCTTTTAACTTATGTTGTATTTTTTTATTTTTGAGCATATGAAACTGCCTTGCTTTTGGGTTAACTTTTGAACCTGTTTTAAATTTAAGCAAGTTTTATATGTAAAAAACATAGTAAATTTGATTTTTCTGCTCAACTCTGGCATACTTGACAGTGAGAATTCAGCTTTTCCCAGCTGATTGACAGTGTCAAACTTGACACTTTACTATGTTTTGATTTTTCAACTCCCAATAAAAAAATTCCACGTAATATTTTTTTATTTTTTTTACAATTATATCTACTACTTTTCTTGCTGCTCTCCACATGATTTTCATATTTTTTGATTTTTAATTATACTTTTACATTGATTTAGCACTAAGATGTTATGCTGAACCTAACATCTTTGATGCTTCATCATATATTCACTTATTTTCTATGTTTTAACCTATTATATATACTACTTTTGAGTTTCTATTTTGCTTCTATTTACTTTGTTATGATTTTTTTCTTGAAAAATAAAACTTTATTTGCATACTTTTCATTTAACTTTTACTTTGCTTTACCTCTGTAATTCATATCTTTCACACTATTTTATTTAAAAAACTAAACTTTCTTTAGACAAGATCAAACAAGAACATCCAATAGCCCAAGCGCCAAGCCTCCAAGGGCTCCAAAGAAACTGCCTCCACTCCCAAGCCTGCCAAGAAGCCTGCAAAGTCAAAGTCTCTAACCCCATCTCCTCCCACCCCATCTCTTCCCCCCCTCCACCCTCATCTTCCACAACCCCTTCACCTCCCCCAAAAATTCCTCCCCCAATAAATCTGATGGTGATCTTACCAACCACTCCTTTTAACACTCAGAGGCCAACTCTGAGCCCACCAAAGAGCAACATACCAAGAAGTCAAAGGCTGCCAAGGAGCCCATCTCTTCTTCTGGTAAGAAAAAGGAGGCATCCAAGAAGGCCTCAAAGAACCTTTCCATTCCCCCTCCTGATGGCTCTTCCCCCCTCCCTCATCTGATCCCCAAGATGAGCTGGAGGAGTATTCCAAGAAGTTCAAAGCTTCTGGTCATGTGGCTTGGGATCCACTAGCCATCCACAATATCTGTAATGTGGATGGAGAGTTTAAAGTCCCCAGGTGCTTCCCCTGTTTTTCCCCAATTATTTCCATAAAGGTTGGCCCTGGCTACGTTACTGATAACTACATTTTTAATTGTAACAATCAAAAGCACCAAACCAAGAGCAAGAACTTTGTCTGTGAGGATAAGACTTGCAGGGGCCAGCTAAACACTGAGGGCTGGGAGTGAGTAACTGCAAAGAAGGGGGAGCACTCTTGTGAGCCCCCAATCATCTTATAACCTGGATGTTAAAATGGTACCTGGTCCAGGTGATTCCAACATCCTCTCACCCCCAAACATTTAATATGGCTATTAAAGCTCTGCAGCACTTAAAACCCAACAATTTTAAGTTGGCGCCAACTAAAGAGCAGTTGGTTAAGTTCATAAGCAATAAGAGTATTGCTGCCAATCCCCCTCCCCCAAGGCTTCAGACATCCTCTTGGAGCTCTTGCTCACCCACAAGCTCAAGCAGCTTCTAAGTGGGGACCACTTCCTCCTTCATGATAATGGGCTGCCACCAAAGACCACATAATCTGCTACTCAGCTCAGCAGAACCTGATGAAGTTGAAAAGGGCTTCAACCTGGCTAGTTGATGGTACCTTTGCCACTTTCCCCTGGATGTTCAAGCAGCTCTGGATGATCCATGCCCAGATTGACATCTGGGTGATTCCACTTGTGTTCTTTCTTCTTCCTGGGGCCACCAAAGCCATTTACACCTGTGCTTTTACCATCCTCTGCCAAGCACTTTCCCTCCTTTCTGACAGCAACAATGCCAAGAAGACCCCCCTACACCTCTGCCAACCCTCCTGCCTCTGACAAAGACCAGGCCACCCTGGACTTGGAGGAAAAGGTAAGGCTGAGAGCTCTTGGGCCTGCCATGTACATTATGGACTTCAAGCCTGCTGAGTTCAATGCATTTGAGAAGCTATTTAGCAGAGAGGTTCAGGGGTGCCACTTCCACTACTGCCAAGAAGCTGCTCAGAATGTGCAGGCCCATGCTGAGCTAAGTAGGTTGAGCCAGAGGGATACTTTGGACACCTGCAAATTTGTGCTGGCACAATTCAGTGCTTTGGCTTTTTTAAAGCCAGAGCACACTGCGCAGGGGTTCAAGGTTCTCTCAAAGAATCCTTACATAGTTAAGCACTTGGAGTTCAAGCTTTTCCTTGAGTACTTTGAGCCCCAGTGGATTGGGAGGGTTGTCACGCAGAGGCAAGGCAAGACCTGTGCCAAGGCTAGCTGAAATGTGTACCGGGCGGCAGTGAATGGTGAGCTCAAGACCACTTCAGCAATAGAGGCTTATCACAAACATCTCAAGGCCAACTTTGGGCTCCACCCAAAATTCAATAAGTTTTTCTCCCTCCTGCAGCACAAGCAGGAGAAAATCATCTCTAAGCTGTGTGACTTGGTAAACCGCGTCCCCCCACCAAGCCCACAACCTGTTCCACCCTATTCACCAAGGCCATTCAAAATGCGGCCAAGCATAAATACAAGACCTCAGAGATCAAGCAGCAGCTTGAGCTTATTGCAACTGCCCTCCTAGAAGGGGCTAAAATGAAGAAGGGGAAGAATGGGGAGGAATATACTTGCTGTCTTGCTTCTATGGTTTTAATTTTTACTTTTTAGTTTTGATCAATTAGTTTTTAGCTGTAATTTTTCTATTTTTTGATTTAATTAGGTAGTACTGATTATTTTATGTATACATGGTAAGTTTAAGATGAATAGTTGTAGTTGATAGTGAATGAAATATCTTAATTTTTTGTTAATTTCCTAATAAAACAAAAAGAAATTCACATTTATACTTATACAAACTATATCAAAAAATATTTCATTTCTTCATATTTTGCATAACTTCTATTTTTGTATTTTTTGTTTATTTTTTTCTCATTGGAATTTTAATTTTTATGGCAATCAAAAATATTTTTATAATGAAGAGTGTAAATTACATAGTAAAATGAGAAATAGTTGCTTATTTCTCCTTATTCTCATTAGTTAAGGTACACTTTTTATTGCATTTTGAGCATTCTGGGGTCACTTTAGTATACCATAGCTGTATAGCTTAATTCTTTATATTAAATTTTTTCAGTACATCAAAATCTGTTAATTAAAAAAGTGTCAATTTCCAGTTGTCAATCAGGGAAAAAGCTGAATTCTCACTTTACTATAGTGTCAACTACCAGGGAGTCAAGCACCAGGGAGTTGAACTTACCACAGTTGCCCATACAGGCTCACTAGATTCAAGGCCCTGACTATTGGGTATGACTGTGCAAGCCTTTCAACCCCCTTTACCAACTGATCTGCTGGTTTCTTTTCCAGGTCATCCCAACCACCAAAGACCAAACAACCACTGAGATTGTCAATGATGCCCCCCTCAATTTAAATGACACCCAACTTGCCACTGTTGGTGGCGCCTCCAAATTGCAGATATATCTCACTGATCAGAGGTATGCTCTGATCACTGAAGGCATCAGTGCTTCATCAATTGATCAATTGATATTGACTGAGGAACAAAAATTATCTCATAATGAGGAGATATTCCTTCTCCACAACAACAGCCAACATACCCACAAGCACATTATTTTCTTTGCCATCTCACAGGATCTGTGCAACCTGTTGAAATTCAAAGCATGGCTTGCAGATGGCACTTTCTCTACCTGCCCAAAGCTATTTAGCCAGCTTTGTAATATTCACAGGCAGGTGGGAAATCTAGTTCTTCCCCTGGTCTTCTTTTTCCTCTCAAATAAGAAGCAGGAAACTTATGTCCGTGCTCTTACAATTTTAAAGGCCAAGTTGGATGAGATCCTCCCAACCATTGAAGAGGAGCCAAAGAAGACCAGAGAGCGCAAGAAAAAACCCATTCCCAGGAAGAGGAAGTGACCCCAACCAAAAAACAGCCAGAAAGCCTTCCCTACCCTGAATACATGGTAGTGGGTTTTGAACAGGCTCATGCAAATGCTTTTGTTAGAGTCTTCAAGACCTCCCCCCAGGGATGCTACTTCCACTTCTGGCAGGCACTCTGCCACTGCCTCCAAAAGTGCTCTGATCTTCATGAGCTGGTCAACTCTGAAGGCACTAAAGAAGCCAAGGACATGTTCAACTGCTTTGCTGCTCTTGCCCTTGCCCTTGTGAGAAAGGATAAGACCAATGCCTTTTACAACGCCCTCCTCCACTATTCCTATATCCTTGCCAACCAGCCAGCCTTTGCTCTGTTAATTGAGTATTTTCAAACTCAATGGGTTATAGTATTTCAAGGAGCACACAATATCAGAAAAGGAGGTGACTCAATCCAGTGGAACTGCTATAAGCAGGTAAAAGATGGTTTGATCAAGACCACATCTTCCCTTGAAAGATGGCATAGCTGATTTGCAACAAGAGTTCAAGTTCAGAAGCCCAAATTCAACAAAATAATGGTGCATTTAAAAACTCAGCAAGTCATCTCTGCCTGGCTCTTCAAGACTGGTATGAAGACCAAGGGCAACCCTCCAAGCAGACTAAGGCGGTAAAGAAATATACTGAAATCAGCAAGGTGGTCCTTGCCACTATCCCAAGGATAGAAAGCTTGAACATCTTCAGGCCATCTCAGTAGCACTGTCAACCAATGTTTGAGCCCTTTACCAATAAACTCTTCTTTATCTTCTCTCTTATTTCCTTTAATTTTATTATTTTTGACTTTTCTTTAGTAGTTGGTACAATTAATTGCTTATTTTAAAGTATAGATCATAGTTATAATAAATGAAAATAGTTGCTTTTGGGTATATTTTAACTTTCAGGATTTATGCAGCCTTGTTGCTACTAATTGACTTATTTTTTATTGAAGATTTGGAATTCTGAGGCCTTTTTAAGCCTAAAGATTTTTTTAAAATTTTTTTGTTGAGTTTATACTTCTGGGAAGTTTAATAAATGGAGAAAGGGGATTTAAGAAGAGAAGTACCTTATTGAATATGAATATATAATAATATATAGTATCATGACAAGCCACATACCGTCCATGTACGTCATGGGGGTCATGGGGCTTATCTGAGTAATGTTTCTCTTGAGTCATGAGGCTTAATCAAGTTGTGTTCCATTTTAGGACCTGGATTGAGTGATCCCTGTTGTAGATGGTTGACTGATAATGGTTCCACCAGTTTATTGACTGTCCAGTGAACCATTTGGTGAGCCATTTGGTGAGCCATTTGGTGATCTACTTGGGGCTTTAATTCCCTGAGAGGGAGTAATCAAAGATGTTGCAACATCTCCCCCTGGGGTGCTGGAAGGCGGAGCCTTAGGAATTTTCTTAAGAGTGTTGGGGATCTGTGCCTGGTATTGATCCAGTTTGGCGTTGGAAAGAGAGTCTGGAATTTTGTTGGGCTGTTCTTGCTTTACACAGGCATAGGCAGTTGTAGTGCATATGTTTCAGTTTAGTCTGAGCTCCAATCCCTTTGATGAAATAGGTGTTGTTGGGCTTGACTTCCATGACAAAGCCTGGTCCACGCAGTCCTGGGTCCAGCTTGTGTTGATCATGACTGATAACCCAGATTTTATCCCCAACTTTGAATCTCTCTTGTTGTAATGGGATTGTTTCCCTTTCAACCCTTTGGTGTTCCATCTCCTCTTGGTCTTTTCTGGTGTGCCGTATGTTAGGATTGCTGTTGGCTGGCACCTTTTTGGGCAGAGGTTATTGTGGTCCTGTGGCTGTACTAACAAGAGCAGGCTTTTGTCCATAGACAAGTTCATAAGGGCTTTTACTCGTATTGCGGTTAACTCTTGTTCTACAGACCATGAGAGCAATTGGAAGCATGTCAACTCAGGCCTTTGGATTGTTAGCAGATAACTTACTGAGGGCTTCTACAAGCGCGCTGTTTAGTTGTTCTACTTGTCCATTTGCTTGAGGATGGTATGGGCTGGCTGTGATGTGTCTTATCTCATTCTTGGCAAGATAGATATTGGTGTCAATGGCCTTAAGTTTGGTGCCTCCATTGGTGATTAGGAGGTCAGGTTTCCCAAACTTTGCTATGATCTCTTTGCCAATGAATTGTCTCACATTGTTGCCCTTGTGCTCTTTAGTGTCTTACGTCACAGGTCATCTGGTTGCATAGTCAATAGCTGTGATGATGTATTTTTTTGCCCTTGCTTTTGCCAGGCATTGGTCCCACAATATCCAATGACTATACCTTGAAGGGTTGTGTGATGAATACGGGTACCACTGACTTGGGTGGTGCTTTGGTTTGGGCGTATTTCTCACAGACTGCATTGTTCCAGTACCTCTCTGATATCATCTAGCATGTTTTGCCACCAGTAGCGTGGCTTGAGATATTTGTGCAAGTTTCTACTGCGGGTTTGTCCAAGGTCTCTGTGATATTGGAGGACAGTGTCAATCTTTTGAGTTGACGGGATGTAAGGTACAGTGTCACCATTTGGAAGTATTTGGTGCAGAATACCATATACATTTTTGAACAGATGTTTGTTCTTGAGAACTTTCTCTTGGATGTCCATTGGTGTGCCAGGTGGGAACCCTTCCTGGAGATTCCCCATGATTAACATGGGCCAGTTGAGGGTGCCATTAGTGCAGAGGATGTGTTTATTGTATAGCCTTGACAGGACGTCTGCAGTAAGCATCTCCTTGCCTGGCTTGTATTCAATTTGCATGGGGTATCTCTGTATGAGACTCATCTACTTGGCTTGTCTCCTTGACAAGTGTTGTTGTGTTTTGAAGAATATAGCAACTTGTGATCAGTGAGTACCTTGAATGTTTGGGCTCTTTCCAGATAGCATCACCACTTCATGAGGCAGTTTATGATGGCTACCAACTCCTTGTTGTGTATGGGGTATCTTTGTTCACCATCAGATATTTTCCTTGACTCATATGCTACAGGGAGGAAGTCTTTTTCTGCCGGTTGGATACAGAGTACTCCTCCTATGGCATAGTCAGAAGCATTGGTTTCTAGTTCATAGATTCCCTTACAATTTGGATATTGGAGGATAGGGGTAGTGACCATGAGTTCCTTTAGTTGGCAGAAGTGTTGATCACATAGCAGTGTCCAGACAAACTTGGTTTTTTTGCCCATGATGGCAGATAGGGGGGCTGTTAGGGCAAGCCAGTTGGGGATAAACCTTTTTAAGTAGGCTACCATTCCAAGAAAGGTGCAGAGTTCACTTTTATTCTTGGAGCTAGAATCTCAGTTATGGCACATATCTTGTCTGGATCTGGTTTGATTCTGTCCTTGCTGATAATGTGATCAATGAATGGAAGTTCTGCTGAGAAGAATTCACACTTTGACAGTTTTGCAACCATTTGGTTTTCTTCAAGGGTTAGAGACCCAGACGGACCTCTTTTCAGTGTTGCTCCAGGTTGGGGCTATAAATGATGATGTTATCCAGGTAGATGATTGCCTGTTTTCCGATGCATTCCTTGAAAACTTTGTTCATGAAGGTCACAAAGGTACTGGGAGCGTTTTTCATGCCAAAGTTGAGAACAACACATTTAAAGGATCTGTCTTTAGCTCTAAATGCAGTCTTTGGAATGTTTTCAGGTTTCACGCAAATTTGGTGGTAACCTGCTGTCAAATCAATCTTTGTGAAAATTTGGGACCCCCCAGGGCGTCAAAAAGGTCGTCAATTAGGAGTAGGGAATATCTGTTTTTAATTGTGACCTTGTTGAGTGCTCTGTAGTTGGTGACAAGGCAGAGTCCTCCATCTTTCTTTGCCACAAAGAAGACAGCAGCGCCAAAAGGTGACTTTGATGGTTGTATGAGTCCTTTTTCAAGGGCCTTGTCAAGATAAGCCTTTAGGGTGTTGTCTTATTGTGGTGTGAGGCAGTAGATAGGTTGTGCTTTAGGTACACTCCCTTTGAAGTCAATTTTTTGTTGTATGCTGCGGTCAGGAGGTAGTCCTGGCAGTGTTTCTTGGAAAACAGTGGGGAACTTGTTAACTAGCTGATCTCAGATGGGGTTCTTTTCATGTTGAGTCTCTGTATTCTTAAAGTGGATGACCTTGTATGTGCAGGTACTCCAATCAATTTTGCTAGGGTTGACTTCTTTTTCTGTCTCCATGATTTTCACAAATACATGGTCCCTCATAAGCGTGTCAAGGTGAGTTGGATAAACATGGTGGTGTACTTCTCTTTGTTGTATGGTGAGAGTAGCACTGTCCCAGTCAATGTGAGTTTTGGTCTTTCTCATCCAATCTAGGCCAAGTATAATGTCATACTTGGGGATTGGTATGATTGGACCGCTGAGTGTGGTTTGTACTTCTCCAATTTGGGTGTGGAAAGATTTAGCCTCTTGAGTGACTAGTGTGCTTCTGTTGTCTTCTATGATAACTCTCCTAATATTGCTTTGAGTGGTTGGTAATTTCATGAGGTCAGCAAATTTCTTGTCAACTAGGGACTAGTCTTCTCTAGTGTCAAATAGTGTGGTGCCTTGATATCTGCAAAAACAGTGTTGCACTTTTTGCTTTACAGCGTCACAATTATTGAGATTATAGGGCACAGAACATTTGCCAGAATACAGCCATATGTGAGGATATGAGTAGTAATGTATCAGAAGGGCCAGGATTGAACATAACCATGATTTTTGCCCAGTAATGGCTTCTGATTGCGCAGAAGCACTTAGGGATTAGGATAAAGATCAACCAGATTAAAGATAAAATAAAGATAGTTCAAAGATGATTTTATTGTAAATGATTGATTCTTCTTATACCTTCTACAAGGGTAATCTCTGGGCTGCTAGAAATGTCTTCTAGGAAATTCTAACACCCCCCAAATTTGGGTAATTATTAATCTAGGTTTGGTGCTTATTGCACGTCAACCAATAGAATATTTTCATCTTCAACTAGCACAAGTGATCCTTGCTGGCATGGAATAATTTAGTTACTTCAGGATCACTTCCTACTTCTCTGGCATACTTCAAGCTTACTGCTTATTAATGTGATAAATATGGGAATTCAAGATTATGGGGAATCAAACCCAACCCTCAGCGCCCAATGTAAAAGTAAAGTGGCGCCTTGGCACCTGCAATATTTGCCAGGCAGTGCTTGCAATAATTTTTAGTTGGCGCAGCGGCGCTTGACGTAAAAGTATTTTGGCGCTTTGGCGCCTAATCCAATTGCTAGGCAGCGCCACGTTGCTTGTGTATTTTTAAAGTGCTGCAGTGGCAAAGCATGTCCTATTTAATTGCTGCAGCGGTGCTTATCATTGGCTAGCTTAAGGCTCAGGTCAGCAAACTGCTGCTGATCCAATATGCATATTGTTTATACTACCAATTTATGTAGTTTGATAGCTGCAATTCATATCTGATAGCTCTTTCATAATTAGTATCATTGTATTTTGTACTATTAGTTTATGGATTTGGTTGTAACAGTCCCAATCCAAAGGCTCCATAATAATTGGCATCATTGCTTGGTTGAAATTCCCAACAAACAGAAAGGATAAGTGAGGAGTTTATTTCCTGTTTGGGCAGCAAACAGTAGAGGATTGCTGGAGGGTACTTGGATCATGGTGATTGAATCCACGTCCTGGTCCCTGTACAAGTCTTGTGAAGTGGGGAGGGCGGCTTGCTTAAGCACTCCCCTGAGCTTTTCCCTCCTCATTGGTATCTTTGGTGCTTGCCTGGCTGGCTTGTGCAGTCTGATTCCCAGTTCAAGGATGGGTGTTGTTGGCTCAGTTGCCTTGCTTATTGGGTCAAGGATCCTTCTTGGCTGAAGGACTCTCTTTGCGCTTATTGATTGTGTGTAGATTGTCAGATTTTTGGTCCGTGTGTTTGCCCTCCAAGAATAATTCTTCAAGGTTCTTGCAGCAGGTCATATCAAACTGACATCTGATGTGTGTGGGGAGACCATTACAGAAGTCCAAGCATGGCCCAGGTTCATCAAAGTTGATGATGTTGGATGAGCGGTCATGTAGCTCTTCATATGCAGCAATGTATTCCTCAATTGTTCCTGTCATCTTGAAGGTTCAAAGTTCTGTCATAATTACTACGTCAGAATCCTTCATGGAGAACTTTTTGAGGAATGCGCTTTTGAAAAGCTCCTAGTATCCCTTTTGGTCAGGGTGTTGGGCTATCTATCTACTTACAAAATGTGATGTGGTTCCTGTAACATGGAGGGCAATTTTGCTGACCCAGAGTCTTTGGGGGTATTCCACTTTCTTGAATTTGCTTTGTGTACTGTTAATCCAAAGAGAGGCGTTTTCTTGGTGTAATCCCGCAAAGGCACCAATTTCAGCTGTGTGCAGGCGCTGGAATACAATATTGGGTATTTCAGGCTGCTGTGGTGCTGTTGTGATTGGGGTTGTGGGTAACAGTCTTCAGGCTTTGAGAGTGTTGTATTGTTTGATGGGTACAAGGACGTTGCCGTAGATAACAAAACCTGCAGGAATATCTTTCCTTCTTTGTAGTCTCTCCAGTTGTTAGGGAGTACCATTGCTTGGGTCTTTTTCTTAGGAGGAATTTTTCCTTTGAGTTGGGTAGGTATTGATAACCTACCTATGCTATCACTGTCTAGTCTATACTTCTGGGAAGTATAATAAACAGAGAAAGGGGATTTAAGAAGAGAATGATACTTTATTGAATATGAAATATATAATAATATATAGTATCATGACAAGCCACATACCGTCCATGTACGTCATGGAGGTCATGGGGCTTATCTGAGTAATGTTCCTCTTGAGTCACGAGGCTTAATCAAGTTGTGTTCCATTGAGGACCTGGATTGAGTGATACCTGTCATAAATGATTGACTGATAATGAGGCCACCAGTTTATTGACTGGCCAGTGAACCATTTGGTGAGCCATTCAGTGATCTACTTGGGGTGTTAATTTCCCAAGAAGGAGTAATCAAAGATGTTGCAACATTTTATTGGATTTCTTTGAGATTTTTATGGAGTTGAAAAAATCTAAATTTTGAAAATACATTTTCATAGTTGCAATGCTGTAAGTCAAAATGGTGTTTTTACTATAAAATTGAGATAGTGTATTTCAAGATGGCATTTTTTGAGATGGTGTTTTCAAGATGGTGTGTCCTACCTTCTGGATGTTGACACTTTTTTAATTAAAAAACACATTATCCTTAAATCTTTTAATATAATTTTTAAATACATAATTATACCAAAATGACCTCAGAGAGCTCAAAATTTTAATAAAAAATACCATAAGTAATAAGAATAAGGAGATATAAGCAAATATTTTTCAATTTACTATGTAAATTACACTCTTTATAATAAAAAAATTTATTCTCATAAAAATTAAAATTTCAATGGACAAAAATAAAGATATTTTGTTATAATATAACAATTACAAAATATAAGAAAGTTTTAATTTAATCTATTATACTTTTTATAAGCATAACTGAAAATATCTCATACCTTAAAGATAAATTAACAAAATATAGGATATTTCTTACAAAACCACATTTAAACTGTATCAGAAACTTAACAATTATACCAAAAAAATTAGTACAATATAAATAAATTAAAAATTTAAAAATTTAAACGTAAAAAATATAAAGACAAAACAAATTAGAGTTTACTGAGCTAATTGAAGCTACCAGCAAGGGCAGTAGCCATGTCTTTTAAGTACTTCTTAATCTCTGCCATTTTATACTTTTTCTTGACTACCTTCTGGACATCTTCTTGGTAGTCCTTCTACTTACTCTTCCTCTTCTTGGGGGCCACCTGGTTGGCCAGGTCATAAAACTTAGAGACATTCTGGGCCTGCTCCTCCTGCAGCTCAGGAAGAACTTGGTTTATTTGGGGTTGGACCCAAACTTCAACTTCAGGTGCTTATGGCAAACCTCAAGGCTAGAGTTTTCTTTCATCTCCCCCTTGAGGCAGGCGCACTGGCAATTCCAAGGGGCAGTGGCCCCGCTCTTTCCTCTCTGGGTGGTCACCTTCTTGCCTACCCATTGCTTTTCAAAGTACTCAAGGTAGCCCTTGAAAATGGTGGAGTGCTTCTTCATGTAAGCATCCTCCAGGAGGGCCTCAAAGCCAAGCCCAGTATGCTCTGGCTGCACAAAAGCCAAGGCAGCAAACTGAGCCAAGGAAAAGCAGCACTTTCCCTTACCATCATTAAGATACTTCTCAAAGGGGACTTTCTTGCTCTTGAGATGCTTGATAAGGGCCTGCCTAAAATAAAAGAAGCAGCCCTGTAATTATTGATTGAAGGTGGCCACAAAGGCTCTGAACTGAGCAAGCTCGAAGTCCATTATTATAACCTTTGGCCCAAGTGAGCGCGCATGAGCTAGCTGCTCAGCAGCTAAGGCAAACTCATCCTTCTAACTGAAGAAGGGTTTGCTCTGATGACATGGGTGGGAGGGGGGAGCTTGTTGACAGGAAGGGAGCTCAAAGCATCCTAGACAGTTTGATGGCTCTGGTGTAGACTTCAGTCTTAGCACCAGGCAGGAGGAAGAACACATAGGGGATAATCTGGGTGTTGAATCAGCCATGCAGTACCCAAAACTGCTTGAAGAGGGAGGAACAGGTTGCAAAAGTGCTGTCGCACAGCCAGGTGGTAGCAGTGTTGAGCTGCTCCAGGTTTTGGGTTGTAGCGTAGGCTATAACCCTATCCTTTACTTCCTGCCCATTGTCATGGAGCAGGAATATATCACTATTCTTAGTTTTTTTAGGGCATCTGTGAGGACCAGGTCTTAGATGCTAGTGGCGCTCTTGGCCAGGTGATTGGAGGCTTGACACCTATCACTAACAAACTTTACCAGATGACTATGGGTTATAACCCTCTTCAAGTTGGTTGGGGAGAGGTACTTGCACGCAAGTACAGCCAGCTGGGTTGGGGAAAGGTCCTTTGAGGTGAGCATGACCTGCACCAGATACCATTTGAGAAGGGGGGCAATGGTAGTGTTGGGCATCACACAAGTGTGCTCACCTTGATAGTGATGAGGAGCAACTTTTAGGGAAGCTTCAAATATGAAATTAAGAAGAAGAGAAGTATATTTTATTGGATAATACTTTAAAATTATATAACTTGCGCTGTGGTGAGGATTTAAGTTGGATCAAAGATAAGGGCAGTCATATGCAGAACGGATTTGAGTTGCTGGATACCTGGACAAGTCATGTGATATTGGTTTGTTGCCATTTATGGTATATTGAACTTTATATTGAATTGGCATCAAACTGAGCAATGATTGGATGTTAAGTTTGTTAGCAACAACCAGAATACCATTACATCAAGCTCCTTGACACCCCCCTTAAGGGGCTACTCTAGTACATCAGGAGGGCACTTTGTCTTGACGGCTGCCGCCTAATATTCCTGGAGTTGTTTGCTAGTAGGTACTAGCCAAGTCAAGTGTTCTCCTTTGCTGAGAAAAAAGAAGGATCTGTGGTACTTTTTGATGATGGGGTCTTTGGCGCCTTGGAAATTGACCAGGTAGGTGTTTCTGTCCGGTCTGTATTTGATAACTCTTCCCAGTCCCCTGTATACTGAATCTAGCTTCTTTCTGTTTCTGGTAAGGATCCAGACGGGGGAGTTGACTGGGAGTGGATCCTCTAAAGAGGTCACCTTTTGCACTTTAAGTCTCTTGGTCTCTGCTATCTTAGCTTTGAGGCGTATTTTTTGTAGCACTGGAGCCTGTTCTACTGTGGGAGGTTTTCCTGGGGGAATATTCATATATGGTTGGTTATTGCAAGTGACTATCTCTGGTTTGTACCAGTATATTAGTTCAAACAGTGAGTAGCCTGTCCCTTGATTGGTGTGTACCCAAGATACTAATAATGCATGTTTCATTTATAGTGGCCATGTATCCTTGGCTTTGCCATCCATTATTTTCTCAAGAGTTCTGATGAGACTGCTGTTTAGGTGTTCAACTCTGCTGTTGGCATATGGCCTGTAAGACAAGGTTGTGGAATGCTTGATATTCTTTGATTTTAAATTATCATTCACTATGTGTCCTGATAGTTCTGTGGCTCCATCTGTTATGATGTAGTCTGGAGCCCTGTAGTTGGCTATGATTGCATTGTTGATGAAAAGGTTGATTGTTTCTTCTTTTTGATTTTTTCCCCCAGCAAATAGGCCAGCGTGTAGTAAAGTTGATAATAAAATTAAGAAGTGCTGTTTTTCTTTAGCTTCTGTAAAGGGTCCCACTAAGTCCAGTCCCCAAACCTTAAATTGTTCTGGGTCCAGTACTGGGTTAACTGTAGGTTATGGGGCTTTGGTGCTTGAGTATTTTTCACACACTGTACACTTCTTTATAATGTCAACAATGTATTGTTTTAGATTAGGCCACCATACTATTTATTTTAGAGTGAGGTATAAGTTGTTTGCCTTTGTATGTCCTAGTAGGGGCTGATGTCTTAATAAGGTGTCAACTCTTTGTGCAAGTGGGATGTAGGGAACATGTTTGTCATTGCTGATCTGGTATACAGTGACATTTGATACATGGAAATACTTTTTTCTTACTGATGTATCATGGGTCAGTTGGTGTGTTGAGGGGTCTTTCCCTTTGGTTTTATACTCAGTGTTATATAGGTTGGACCAGTCAGGGTCCAGGTGGTCAGGATGATCCTCTCTCAGCTGACATAGCCTGGAGAGAGCATCAGCTGCAACCAGCTCTGCCCCCTTTTATACTGGATGTCCAGTTTGAGCTGCTCCATCAGGGACATCCATTTGGCTTGCCGCTGTGAAAGTGCATTATGAGTTTTGAAGTAGATTAAGGATTTATGGTCAGTTAGTACTTGAACGTTTAAATGTCCTTCTAGATAACATCTCCATTTCTTGCACGCATGATATATTGCTAGCAAAACCTTATTGTGTATAGAGTACCTATACTAAGTGTTAGTTAGTTTTCTACTATTGTAATATACTGGCATGAAGTCTTGCTGCCCTGGCTGACAGATGTGTAGTACTGCGCCAATTTTGGTCCCACAGGCATCTGACCCAAGCTTGTAGCATCCATTGTTATTAGGGTATTTCAAGATTGGTGCTTCAATCAGAGCTTGTTTTAGTAGTTGGGCATTCTTGTTACATTCTGGTGTCCAGATAAATTTCTTTTTGGCATTACCCTTGGTTAGGTCATTGATTAGTGTGGTTAGTTTCCTGAAGTCTTTGATGTATTTCCTTAGGTAAGCTACCATACCAAAAAAGCATCTAACTTATTTAACAGAGGTGGGGCATTGCATGTTATTTATGGCTTTAATTTTATCTGAATCTTCTTTAATGCCACCTTCAGAGACAATGTGACTCAAGAACAAGAGTTTCTTTTCTTAATTGGCACTTGCTAGGCTTTGCATAGAGTTTGTGCTTTGCAAGTCAATTGAGTGTCTTGCAGACATGCATTAGGTGTTTCTTTTTGGTTTTTGAGAATATGATGATATTGTCAAGGTAGCATAATGTATTTGAGAGACCGTTTAGTGCTTGGTTTATCATAGTGACAAACGTTGTGAGTGTTGGTCATCCCAAACTTCATTACCCTACATTCAAAAGATCCAAATTGCGTACAGAACACAGTTTTTGGTATGTCATTTTCTTTTACTTCAACTTGGTTGTAACCTGAGGTGAGGTCAATTTTGGAGAAAAATTTGGCTCTGGAGAGTCTTGCAAACAGGTCTTATATAAGTAGAAGGGGATATTTATTCTTTAATGTGCTTACATTGAGAGCTCATTAGTCTGTTACTAGAAAGAGTGAGACTTCCTTTTTCTTTACAAAAAATACTGCTGCCCCTACAAGGATTTGGATGGACAAATAAAGCCTTAAGCTAGGTTATCCTCAATGCAATTTTTGAGGGTTTGTGTCTCCATTGGGGAGAGTCTGTAGAGGGGTGCAGGTTTGGGCATGGCCTTGCATAGATCAATTCCATGTTTGACCTCATGTTTTGGGGGTAGCTCTGTTAGCTCTTCCTTAAATACATGAGAGTATTCATTTAGAGTGCTGCAAGCTCTGGGGATTGAATTTTGGTTGTTTGTATGTTATTGAAAAAGTATATCTCATTATATGGAGTGCACTGTCTTTGGTTAGTCTTCTAAGTTGTCCTGATTTAAGATTTGGACAATACTGTGTCTCTCAGGATGAGATTGTTAGATTCTTTGAGGATGTTTAAATTAAATACATTGTATTTGATGGCCATGGTCTTTGTTTTCCAACATACGCTGGGGTTCACTTGGATGAACCAGTCCATGCCTGCTACAATTTTGTAGTTTATGTTATTCATGACAAGTCCTTTGATGGCCGTTTGTATACCTTGGAGGTCAATTCTGAAGGGAGTTATTTTTCCTTCAGGTAGAACCCTTGATTTGTCTGCCATTCTGGCATATTTGAAGTTGAATTTGACAACTGGTATCTTGTATTTGGTTAAAAATGATTTTCTTACCATGGTGTGTTGCGCACCAGAGTCAAATTAAATTTTTTGTGTATGAGATTTATAAGTGCATGGGTAGAAAAAAATTTATGAGTAATATTTAATTTTTATGATCATAAAGATAGAAGATTGCAGGCCACATGGGATATGAGCAGCAAAGTTTGTGCCTTGATACAATTTCTTGTTGGTTTGGGGGGAGACAGGGGCACTTAATCCTTTTCTCCTCCTCTTTTCCCTGTTCCTCTATTTTGATACATTTGAGGTCAGAGAATGTGGGGTCATATTCATAGAAGGTTGCTGTTTCAGCATTGTTTATTTTGGCAGTGTCCTCTTTATTGAGACAGGAGCGGTTTACGCTCTGGCTGCAATTGCCATTGTTTCAATTGAAGTTGCTGTTGTTTTGGTTGGCTTTTTGGCGCTTGTTGCCATTGTAATTATCTCTACCATTGCTTTTGGAGGAGTGTTTGCCATTACATGCAGCATATTCCATATTTGCGCATTTTTCTGCGCGCTTGGCTTCTGCAATGAGTGTGGGCATGGAGATGTTGGCCTCTGGGCAGATAAGATCAGCAACTGAGGGTTTCATTCTGTTGATGAATGAGGCTCTTGTGTGCATTTTGTCAGCTTGTGCTGGGTTTTAGATTTTGCAACATAATTCTTTGAATTTATTGGCAAAAGCTGTGACAGTGGTCTTCTGAGGAAGATTCCTGAGCTGTATTGCAATGTCTTGGAGGGATTTGGTGACACAGCAATTATGGGTGATGTCTTCTTTGAACTCTTCCTGGTTGTAAAGCTGGTTGTCAGTTTGTGAGCCAACCCAGGTGGCAAACCAGTTAGCTATGGCCTTGTACATGAGCTTGTTGGCTTCCTGGGCCCATTTTTTTTGTGGGGGATGCAGCTGGTGTGGAGTTTAGTGGCTGAGTGGTCCAGCCAGTTAATGACATTTTCTTTTTTTGCCAAAAAACTTGTCAATACTGTAAATTCAGAACCTGAACGTAAAAATGCAGGATTGTCAAATCCCTGGTCCAAAATTTGAATCACTTTTGCAGGATGGCCTTTTTTTAATAAAATTAATTTTTTTGGGTATTTATTTGAATATTTGAAAATGCAGGAACTCAGACACTTTTCAAAGTTCAAGTCAAACTTCATATTTCCAATGGACAAAATGAATTAACTGGAATCAGATTTGAAGCGTTCAAATCCATCAACCATTTTCATTAAGTTTACTATGTTTTTTGAAATTGCGGGATTGTCAAATCCAAGAACCAATTTTCAAATCACTTTTGAATGGCACTAGTAAACTCAGATATTAATTGCAGGAACTGGAATCCAAATTTAATATACAGCAAGCACACTAGGAAATACCAACTCAAATCAAGAAGCTTCACCACAACTAAAATCAAATGAAAAATTCAATATTGATAACCATGTTTAGACATAAAAAGTGATTAAACTTTAAAATCACCCAAACCCAGAAAGCTTACAATATTATTCACTTCAAATCACTGATATAGAAACTCTGCTACTATTCAAGGCTAAATCAAGAGAAAACAACTACCCACAACTAAACCAATAACTACAAGTAAATACATATTTAATATAAAAAATATTTTTATTTTATTTTTATGAACTGTCAATTGCATTCCCAACCCGCTCCTGCACCAGCCTGCAGGGCAGCCTGTCCACAAGGGCATCCCAGAGGGTCCAAGAACAGACCCAGAACTCAACTTGAGGGGAGTCATGCTGATACACATGCCTCCCAAGGTGTCAGCACTAGCCAACCATCTCCCACATCCCAAGCCAGAACTACCAGCTTGAATCCCAGGCAGAAGCCACTCTCAAGGCCTGCCACAAAAGTCTCCTACACCAGGGTCACCGGGAATAATGAGGTTACTTACACCTCCACCGTTTACCCAGTTGTCACCTGGCCCCGCACTCTTGATCCAAGAGTTGCTAATTCCTGCCCCTGTGCCTTTGACACCACCTACAAGCCATTGGCAGCCACTGTTGAGCCATCTGCGCCTATTGTGTATTCAACCATTGACAGCGCCACTGCAAGCAAGCGTGATCTCACCTTCTATACAAAGGTCCCTGTCCCCTGTGTTGAGCCTCGTAGCCAGGATGCCGTGGTATCTGCCAAGGGCCAGTGTTGGTTGACAGATAGTGAGTGTGAAGCTCTCCTCAACTGCTCTAACGGGGGAATGGCGGTTCAGGATATTGCATTCCAATTTGGTGTCACGGCCAGATACATTGCTGATATCAACACCAAGTATAACAATACCGGGAAAATTGCTAAATCCACCAAGGCAAAAAGACATCCCAAACTCCTTCAGTCTATTCACATTGATTCAATCAAGCAGTGGGTAGCCAAGGATTGCCACCTGGACACACTTGCTGTCCAATCAATGCTTGCCATAGAGTTTGGGCTTTCTGTTTCCAAAACCCTTGTCTACAAAACAATGGTTGATTTGGGCTTCTTGTGGAAGGTGCTCGGAGTTTCTCTGTACAATAGGAACAGTGAAAAGACCATCAAGGATTGACACATTTATGCTGAGACATATCTGGTACTAAAGGAGACTGGGAATGACCAGTTCTTCTATATTGACAAATTGTTGTTTTCCTCCTCACTCAGGTCTAGGCATGGGTGGGTTGAGAAGGGGTCCAAGGACAGTGTAGCCCATTGTGCAGCTATCTGTTCCCAGACCTATTCCATTGTTGCGCTTCTTGGTCCTCACAGGTTGAACCAGTATCAGATGATTAAAGGCTCCCATAACAGTGGGATCTTTCTCAATTTTCTATGAGCTGTCAAGGAGTATCTGCGGATACATTACAGCAGCACAACCAACGTTGTTGTGCTTGATAATTTTGGGCACCACAAAGTGGATCTGGTTGTGTCCAAATTCCCCTCATCAATAAAAACAACCACACCTCCAGCCACCAACTTACCAATTGTCCAATGAGACTTCTCTTCCTCTTGCCATATTCCCCATTCCTGAATCCAATCAAGGAGGTGTTTGGTTGGATCAAGAATAAGGTGAAACAAGGCCTTCTTCAGGACACTGAGGATCTATTTAATATTCTTGAGGTCAGCCAATTTACAATACCACCTGATGTGGTGGCAACTTTTTACAAGCACTCAGAATCCTTCCTCTCTAAAGCCCTGGCCTCCAAGCCAATCAGATAAATGGGCACTCCAGGTTTTATTTGTTTTTATTTTTATTTATTTTGTTTTTATTAGGACTCAAAAATTATTGTTTATATATAATAATGTGATGTTTGAATGTATTATAGACATTTAAGAATACATAGAAAAGGTAAGTAAAATTAATTATACTAGGTATGAAGAATATATTTTTATTATAATGCACTGAATATTATATTGACTGTTGCACTAACAAATGAATAAATTAAAAAAGATAGAAATAGAATTATTTTATTTAAATAATTGTTAATTGTTGATGGTATGTTGGCTTTTTTAAGCCAAAAATCAGACCTTGCATGTCATCATCTGATCCTTGTTATTTCAGTGCCACTATAGCCACACTACACAACCACCAATGATTTTCATGTATTGCTTACTAATTAGTACTTAGGATGCAGGTCAAGTATATCAAATATGTTTAACAAATCACATTACAAGGGAAAGGTAATTCAAGTTCTAAACAATCATTTGTTTAGAACAATAGTGGAGCGGGCTGCATGATGCAGATAAATTAAATTCTTGATGTTTATCTATGTGATAATTAAACCTGTATTCAACAAGCTAATAAATAAAAACATTTTAACTTATTTTTAATATTTGACGTGGTCGCAACTTTAACTAATGTCTTGTAATATATTTAGATATATTAATATTATAATTTACATACTAAAATTTAAAATTAAAATTAAAATTAAAAAAAAGGAAAATTATAATTATAAAATATAAAAGTTAAATATTAAAGTTTAAATATTTGAAATATAACTATTTTTATTAAATTGTGATTTATTCTAATATCAAAATATTTGATATTAAAAATTTTAATATTGTAATATGTATTATTGAAATTTTAATATTAAATTTTAGATACTAAATATTTTTAATATTTAAATATGTAATATTAAAATTTTAATAGTAAAATTTTAATAGTACATATTTCAGTATTAAAAAAATTAGTATTAAAATATAAAAAACTTAAAAAAAATTAATTTGCAAGGGGAAAATATTTATTGGGGGATGCTAATTGCAAAGGGAATGTGATTGTTCCGGGGAATTATACCCTGAAATTAAATTTTCAGCTAATGTGTCTAATTGGATCCATGTACTCTTCTGTACATGGTGGACAACCCTGGATGTGATTGCTAGAAGGGTGGCGCCCTGTACCCCAGTGGTTGCTGATTGTTTGATAAAAGGCAAGCAGGTGAGCAAATCAACTAGTAGGTTTTTGGGGGGGGGGCACATAGTACCTGTATAGTGTTACCAATGCAAATGAGTCATAGAGGATGTGCTTGACTGTCCTGTATCCCTGTGGTGCTTTCTGGCGGTTGAGGGCTACGCGGCAAATGTCCATTTGAATAGGTACATCCTCTAACTTTTTGGCATTGGTTTTTAATATGCAGTGGAGGAGGATTCCCAGGTATACCGCAACGTGGATTCTTTGAAAGGTATACTTTTCCAAGAACATGCATAATTTTTTGAATATTTGCACTAACCTATTAATATAAGACGTTTGGTTGAACTTGAAGAGGGTTCTGGGGGGCGCCTGACTTGAATCAATCCCCCAGGCCTCGGCAAATGAAATAAATAAAGGTTTGAAATTATTCACAAGGACTGCATTCCCAACTTTATTTGATAGTGCCTTAAAAACTTCATTAAAAATTGCATATTTCAAATATTTGTTTCCTATTTGAAAGTAGGTTTTTATTAAATTCTTTTCATATTTGTTGATGTTAGTGAAGGGGAACTGTTGAATGCTTTTGTATATGTATTCTTTGAAGTTCAGTTTGATATCCCTGCAAATTTCATTCATTTCTTTGATTTTGATAGTTGCTCCTAGTTCATATGCTTCCCTTATCCATGGCGAGCACCTTGCAGGCGGTGAATATTCCCTATCTTGAGCTTCAATATTAAAAAATTATTCATATTGTGTTGAATTATTTTATTTATTTGGTTTTTATTTATTTGCTTTACAGGGGCCACCAGTGACTGGTAACCCCCGTAAAACCAACTCAGTGTATAAGCCGCCACTTCCGCAACCTCATCCCCATTCCTTGTGATGACTAAAATAGATATAAGTAAAACATAAAAAGACTTACTTATTGAGCCCCTGTGGCCCCCTCAGCCACAGGCGCCACTTCAGCAAACTTCATGAGTGTTGGATGCTCTTCATTAATTATTCTAGGCTAAATTTTTTCTTATATTTCTTGCTACTTGTGCTTCTTCATGGTTTTCATTTGATAAAGCTTCTGTATTTCTTGAAGCACTTCTGCTTTTTGCTTGTGTTTCATTTTTATCTGTTTCCATTTGGTCAGTTTCCTCTTCATTGGTGTTAATTTCCTTTTGAATTTCTGTTCCTTTGATTAGTTTGATCTTATTCTTTTCTTTGGCCCCCTGCCAGAACTCCCACAAATTGTAGGCTGTGTTGTTGAACTTTAGACTTGATAAAATTGTTCCCTGTAGGTTAAGTCATTTTTTCTTTATTCTTTTCATCTACAATATTTCCCAATTTATCCAGAGCATCTTCTTTTGACTGGATCAGTGGCTGGCCCTTGTTACCCAGCTTTCCTGTCACTATTTCCCTGATATTTCTTTCTATCTCAACAACCTTTTGCAGGTGTGCTTCTAATTTGTTGATCAAGTTATAGATTGTTGACATATTGTTTGAACTCCATCAAAAAACTGGTTTTTATAGTACTATCTTCAACGCATACATATTTTTCACCATCATTAATAAATTAAAGACAATAAACGTAAATATTGGATTAAAATATTGCAATTAGACATCAACTCTTGATATTTTGATATTATGTGCATAACTCAATGCATTTTTTTAATAAAATCCATTGTAAACTTGGCCTTTTCCATTAAATTATAATGGAAAAGGCCAAGTTTACAATGGATTTTATTAAAAAAAATGCATTGAGTTATGCACATAATTTCTAAGAATCAACAGTTGATGTCTAATTGCAATATTCTAAACCAATATTTACATTTATTGTCTTTAATTTATTAATGATGATGAAAAATATGTATGCTCATAATTTTAAGCTATTTGTAAAATGTACAACATTGTATTAATTATGGAGAATGTTGATAATGTAAAAAGAAAGTATTATTAATTATGAATTGAAAGAGAGATATCAATTTTAATAAGTTGTCACAAAGAAACATTTATTTAATAATCAAAGGACAGGAAGAGAAGGGAATGGGCAGAATGAATGTTGCCTTCATCTGCGCCTGTGAGAGGGGAGGTATCAGAGATAGTGGGGGGGAATGGGTGGTGATTTGGGAGTCAGGATTGGAAGGCAGGTGGCTTGATGGGGGTTGGGGAGGCAGGGTTTGTTGACTGGGAAGGGGCAGCAAGAGCTGATTGCTTCAATTGCTCAAATTCTTCTTCCATCACATATACTGGCTTGAAAAAATGGATGGACTGGCGTGAGGGGAGACGGGGGTCCTTTCTGGACTTTTCACTATCACTTGCATAGAAGATGATGAGACCAAATAAGTCCTGGACAGACGCGGAAGGGAAAAGCTCATACCCCTTATCAATTTGGGTGCATAGTTTGTTATAGGTGGCAGGCTTTAAGCGCCTGAGGGCAGAACCAAAATTGTAGAGACATACATCTGCAAGATGCATGTTGGCGTAGTTGATGGGGTAGGACCAGAAGGTATGCCCTGCAGCCCTGATTTCTTGGGTAGCCCATTCCTGCTGCTCCATCTCCGCACTCAATACAACTGTGTGCACAGTGTTTTGTGTGGCCCACTCCTCCAGCATGGCCTTGAGCTCTGTCTGGTAGGCATAACCATCTGCAGTGTTCAATATTGCCAAATAATAATTGACGCCCAATGGGGAAACTGCCAATAAAACCCCAACAAAACAATACAAGATTGGGCTGCGCTTGTCACGTCAGACTGGATATGCTTCTCTCCAAAGTCTTGGATACTTGCAGATATCTTAGCATACAACAGGAAGATTATGTCATTACGGGCCCTCATTGCCCTTCCTTTGATAAAATTAATAATAGTTGATTTGTAGGGGTCAGTGTCCATCAAACTGGGGCCACTGAGAACTTTATTGGACAAGATTCTAGCAGCAACCACAACTTCATGCATTCACAAATTCACCATTCTTTTGTTGGTGAAGATGCTGTGGAGTCCCAACTGGAGATGTACCTGGACCAGGGGCATCTGCAGGTCACGTTCCATAATGGCCATCATAAGGGGATGGGCTGTGTCACTTTTGGTTGAAGTAAAGGCACCAGTCAGGGTCTTCTTGATAGGGGGGCCACAGTTGGTGTGGGCTCACAGGGTTGCAGCCACAGTGGACTTTGCAAACCCCATTTCAGCCGCAATTTCCCCAAGGAACATAAGCTTCCCTTGCTTTTCAATCATTTCAAGAACAATCTCTGGAGTGATTAGTTTTCTTCTGCATATTTCAGGCTGATTTGCTGGGGGAGGGATATGTCCATCTTGTGAACTAGTCAATGACATCTAATTGGCTGTTTTGGGGTCCTGGGCTCTTTGGGTGACCCCATGGCTAAAATGGCTAGTTCTGGATGCCATTGCTGATAAGGGATTTGAGTTAGCAGCTGCCTGTGCATGATGGGCAAACAGGGCCATGCTTGAGGATGCAGGAGAAAAAACAGACTCCTGGGTGGGGCTTGCAGAGGGGCCTGCGGGTTGGGAGTGGCCATAGACAGAGGCTTCACCGTTAAGAGACCCAGTGTAGCCCTGCATAATTTTTTCAAGGCCAGGGAAGAGCTTGTTGACTTGGTTGTTTTTGAAAGAAGACATATAAAAATTTTATTAAAAAAATTTAAACTCAAAAAGAGACGTGTACATTTTAGTCAATTTTATTGTTAAGTATGTTAATTTTGTGAATAGTAGGATCTAAATTTTAGCCGTCCTAAATTGGAATAGGGTGATTTTTGAGAATTCCTATGATTCTTAAAAGAATCAGCACAAATCCACTCTAGATCCTTTGGTATCCTTTTTGAGACACCCATAAATTATATTTATTTCAAATTCCTTGCAATTATGATTTGAAACTTGGTTTTTGGATTTAACAATCCCGCAATTTCAGATTTGTTAAGTTTTACATGATGTCTATGATTTGTTTGAAATACAGGAAATCTCAAATTGTACATTAGAATCCCGCATTTCTTATTCATGTATCCCGCATTTGTTTGTTGGGTTTTGTCTTTTGTTAGTTGAGTTATCTGCTCAAGAGATTTGAAATTTGACAATTTAAATAAACCAAAAAAAGTCAATTTAAATGGTTAATTTTATTTAATATTTTACTTTTCACTCAGCTGAGTTGCCCGCCAAAGTGATTCAAAATATGGACCAAGGATTTGACAATCCCGCATTTTTACGTTCAGGTTCTGAATTTACAGTATCAATGTACTTGGTGTTGGTAACTTTGCCTGTGATAGGTGGTTATGTATTTGTTTGTGGTTGGAGAGAGCAACTGTATTGAATTATCTTGGCACATGCTTTGGGCATGACCAGTTTTTTGAATACAGTACATCCACTAGGTATATCTTTGTCAATATTGTGGGCGCAGAATTACATCTTCCAGGTATCCTGAGATGTAGGCTTTAGTATGTGAGCAAAGGTGGGCGGGTTCTGTTCAGTCATTTTATCTTTCATTGGCATGATCAAAAACTTGTAGCTGCTACTAGTGATGAGAAGCAACTTTTGGTGAAGCTTCAAATATGGAATTAAGAAGAGGGGAAGTATATTTTATTGGATAATACTTTAGACTTATATAGCTTGTGCTGTGGCAGGGATTTAAGTTGGATCAAATATAAGGGCAGTCATATGCAGAATGGATTTGAGTTGCTGGATACCTGGACAAGTCATGTGATATTGGTTTGTTGCCATTTCTGGTATGTTGAACTGTATGTTGAATTAGCTCCAAACTGGGCAATGACTGGATGTTAAGTGTGTTAGTGAAAACCAAAATACCAGTACATCCAGCTCCTTGATAATAGTTTGAATCAAGTCCCAGCGCTCAGTGTTGAGCTGCACTGGGCAAGATCTGTCCTCATATGTATAGTGGCAGCTCTTGAAGCCCTGGTTGGCGTTATTGCAGGAGAAGATGTACCTGTTAGTCACCATGGCTGGCTCCCTTTGGCGCTCATTATGAGGAATCACTTGGGTAGAGAATAAAGAACCTTAAACTTCCCACCATCATTGCAAATGATGTGGGCCACAGGAGGGCCCCAAGGGCCAGCAAGAGCATGGCAAAAGCCATGAAAGTAGTCAGGCCAGGGCTTAGAGTCATCCTCTGATGAGCTGGAAGAAGGGGAGTTTGTTGTGGGAAGCAGAAGGGGGCTTGTCATGGTGCTCCTCATGTGTGGAAACTTACCCTTGGGGGTCTTTTTAGTCTGTATCTGCTTCTTGGTAGGCTCCTCATCTGAAGCTGAGTTGTAATAACTGTGGTCTGTAAGGGAGCCATCAGATTTCTCTCCCCCAGTGGAATGAGCTGGGCTCTGCTCAGGGGAGGGCTTGGGGGAAGGCTTTGGAGAGGGCTTAGGGGTAGCCTTCTTTGAGAATAAAGGCTTCTGCTTGGGGGTCTTGGGAGCCTTGGTGGGACGCTTGGTGCCTTTGGGCTGTTTGGAGGTATTCTTATCCTAAAATAATAAGTAATAAGTTCTGAGGTAAAGCTTTGTATTTAAAAAAATAACTATAGAGATCATCATATTTAAACTTAATATTCATAAGACTTTTTTTTGAAATTTAAATATAAAAAATATTTTCAAAGTTTTTATTTATTAAAGCTATTAATAACAAGTTAAAAGTTAAGATATTTATGTGAAAGTAGTAGCTTTAGGTATGAATTTTATCTTAAAAAATTAAATAATATGAAAGTAAAAAAGTAAATAAATACAATATGTAAAAATTTCAAATGTTTTTATTATGTAAAACATAAAGTTTCATATATGAGAAATGAAAAGTGTTGACATTATGAGTGAAAATTAGTAAAAAAGCTGAATTCTCACTGACAATATGGAAAATTGTAGACATTTCCAAAGACAAAATTGACACTGTCAACATTTTTTTGAAAATTTACTATGAAAAAAACATAGTATGCTTAATTTAATTTAAGTAAACTAGCAAATATTAACTGTTTTATGTGCTTTCTTGCTCACATAATAAAATTTAAAAAAACTTATAAAAATAAAGTCAAAAAATTATCAAAGTTCTTTATTTTTTAATTAAATTGATATTTTGGGGGTGGGAATATGATATTTTACCATTGTGTATATAAGAAGTTGTTGGTAGATATTAAAAAGGTAAAGTGTTGATTTTGCCGCTTACAACATCCTCAATAAGAGGTGGCATAGTAATTTAGGCTTAATTGTGCCACTTTAATTTGCTTAAATTCCCCCCAGCATATGATCACAATCAAAATGACGTCATTTTTTATTGTTAATATTGTTATTGGAAATAATAATAAATTCTATAATGAATTACATAGTAACTCACACTTAAATTATTGGATCACTGTTAGCCACCAATTCATTTATTACATTAAAGACAGAATAAGTGCCACAATTAAATTTAAAAGATGAACATCTCAAAAATCAGCTATATGTGTCATGAATGAAATTTTAATACTTGTATTCAAAACCTGGGAATCAAACCTGGGGTCTCAGAAAAAGCCTTGTTATGACTAGGGTAGATAGGAGCCAGCCAGACTGCCATTGGGCCAAACCCTGGATTGCCAGAGATATCTTGCTCCAACCAGGAGGAACCTTCCAAGTGTCAAGACTGAAGGTTTGAAATCAACATTGGAAACCCTGGAATCAAACCCTGACCCTCCAAAGGCTACTCAAGTCAGCCAAAGTGGACAGAGACCTGCCAACTTGTTAAGTTACAGACCCAAGTTGTCAAATCACTCTGAGACCTGCCAGACTCTTAAAGATAATTCCCTGAATGTAAATCAGATTGCTGTTAACCATGTGCCACCAAAGACCCAGACCTATGCTGAAGTTGTAGCTTTCCTAAAGGAGGTTACAACAAGGCCTCTTACCAGTCCTATCAATGATCACCAGCTAATGCCAGCTCCTAGTCCAGAATGGGTAATACAATTTGACTGCTCAGGTGATATGGTGAAAAGTAGCGGCAGAAAAAAGCATCACCACTTCTGTTCATCAGAGCAAGCACAAATAGGATCTGCCATCCTCAAAACCAGAAGCCAAGGACCAAGCCCTGCCCTTGAACTTTCCCCAGACCTGAAGTCTGCAGAAAGCAAAGAAGCAAAACCACCTGGTATAAGAACCTGGCGGTATGAGGATGACCCCATCATCATTTTTGATAATAAAGTTTTATGAACCTTTAGTTTGAACAAATCTTACCTTATCTAGTCTTAGTGATCTTCAATCTTAACTCCAATCAAGTAGACAATCAGGAAACTGCCCCCTCAAGAGACCAACCTGCCAACCTGCCCTTGGCACTATACTGTCCCCCTGGAGCCCCTTTGGACCTGTGCATTTTACTGAATACCCACCCAACCCTGCCTACTTGGAGTACAACTTAGAGACCATCCTCATTGCTAATCCCTTGGCAAGGACTAGAGGAACCAAATACATAGGACACAAAGGAAAGAGGATTGAGTTATCACCCTTATTGTTCAAAGACAAGTACAATTATCTTCCTGCATACTTTGTCCCCATGACTCTGCCCTTAACCCTGCAACCCAACCACCCAATGAAACCCACCCCCACCGCTGAGACCACATCCACTCAACTGTTTGGAGTATTATACATTATCTTGACAGGATTTTTGGACTCTATTATGCCCAACTGTGGTCCCTGGTCTTTGTTTGGGCAATCTGTATCCTACATTATCAAGTCAGTACCCATCCTATGGTGGGCATTACCCACTGGCCCAGCTGTCTCTGTCCCAAGTCAACCAATGCCTCTACCTATTCCTGGCTTCCTGACAATATGCGCAAGACCTTTTTAAATATATTAATTTATTAAAAAATTTAAATGTGCACTTAATTTTTTTATTCTAGATATTTCAGTTTTAGTATTAAAAATAAGTTCAGACTAAAAAGTGTTGACATTGACACTTTTATGTTGTGAAAACAAATAAATAAATAAATAAAATAATTTTTATTAGTAAAACTAAAGAAAAAATTGGGTTGAATCAAGATTTTAATTAAGCTTAATATTAAATTGTGTCAAAATGGCCACAATTTTGTTGTGTTTTATGGGTTCACACCCCTGAATACTTTAAAAAATGGGAATTAAGCTAGTGCAACTAGCAAAAAAAAACATAGTAGATTTTGAGTTTTGAGTTGACAGTGACCATGTCAACAAAGTGTCAACATGGGCGCTGTTGCTCAAAAATGATGATGAAGCAGAAAAAAAAACCAGCAGAATCTGAGATTACAAACCTTGCCACACAGATAGCACCAGAAGAATGCCCAGAGGCACCTGCATGTGAATGAGTATATAAGCCAGAAGTACCAGAAATATTATGTACCATTATTCTTACTAATAAAGTTTTTATGAACCTTTGGTTCACCAATCTGATTACATACATATTTTTGATGCTCTTTCATCTGCAATCACCTAAGCACCAGTACTCATCCTCAGGGATTGAACACCAAGCACCAACTGACAAACCAGAAGCATTTGATTACTACCGCCCCCTAACACTCTGTTTGGTCCTGTGCACTTTACTGAGTATTCCCATAACCCTGACCACAAACCCTGGACCTTGGAAGACTTGCAGTGGTACACTCACCCAGACGCTCCCAAGGATCCTTATCAAATAATATGCGGTGGTAGAGAAATCACTATATACCCTTTGATCTTCAATGGAAAATAAAATAATACTGCCACTTAATTAGTCCCAATGGAACCACTCCTGACGCCCAAACCAACCATCTCAACTCCACCCACTTCTGATTCCGCTGGTCAGAGTAGTCAATTCCTGGGAGTGCTGCATCTGGCACTTACAGGATTGATTGATTCTGCCTTGCCAGCAGCAGGACCTTGGGCCATGGCTGGGAAGGCCCTCTACTACCTGGTAAAGTTAGGTCCCATCATCTGGTGGGTCATGCCAGTACCTGCATTCACTTTACCCTCACCTGGAGGAGCATCAAAGTACTCCTGGTATCCTGACAGGATCAAACCTTTTGAGTCTTAAGTGTAACACTTCTTGGAAAAGCCCCATGGCTACCATGATGTAGATGAACAGTATGTAGCTTCTCATGATACTATATATTACCCCTATTCTATATCCAATAGAGTATCATTCTTTTCTTAATTTCTCTCTTTATTTTATTTTGTATACTTCTAAGAAGTATATACTTGACAATAACATGGAAAGAGGGGCTGTGGGGTTGACAGAAGGACTAGCAGGGGCTTTGAAGCTTACAGGAACTGTATAGAAACAATATAGTACAGGAACTAAATATGTTAGAATGTGTGTGAACCAAATTTTCACTAGAATTTATAATCAGAATAACAATAACATCATTTCAGCGTTGACAGAAATTTATCCTACCTTTCCAGGCTTCATGTCACAAGTGGTAGGGCATTCCATTTTGAAAACTGCATCTCAAAAATGCTATCTCAAAATATGGCATCTCAAAATTTGGCTATCTCAATTTTATAGTAAAAATATCATTTCAATTTACTGTATCACAACTATGAAAAACAGGTTTTAAAATTTTAGTTTTTTTGAACTCCAAAAAAAAGCAGAAAAATCCAAAAAATTAAAGCTTAAAAACCATTTATAGTCTTAAAAAGGCCTCAGATTTTTAAATCTGCAATAAAAAGGGATTGATTAGAAGCAACAAGGCTGCGTAAAGAGCAAAAGTCAAAATCTACACAAAAACAACTATTTTCATCTATTATAGCTATGCCATATACCTTAAAATAAGCAAATATTTGTACTAAATGCTAAATAAAAGTAAAAAATGATGAAACTGAAAAAATAAGAAGTGCAATAGCTTATTGAGGAAGGCTCATACATTGGTTGACAGTGCTACTGAGATGGCATGAAGATGCTCAAGCTTTCTATATGTGATGCTCAAGGGTTCCAAGGGTAAGGTTGGAGTATCTGAGCAGCAGCTGGGGGAACACAGCAGGACTATTATCTCCTTACATAACAGAACTTCTCTATTTGAGCTCTGCAAGTAATCTAATAATTTTGAGTCGGTTGTTATGTTCTATTCAATGATGTCTTTATTGGGGCTATCTGAGGGCCTTATATAGTTAAAAGTGGGGGAGGGAAAAGAAAGGGTGAGTCATCCTGACTGAAGTCTGGACTGATCAGGAACTAAGCTATTCTTATGGGGTAAGACATTTTGGAGAATATTCAGAGAGAAAGGGCTTAGATTGGGTGGAATGTGAACATCTAAACATGTGATCTCTGGGTCAGGTGGTTGCAGCAAAATTAGGGCCAATTTTTGGGAACTAGGTCTAAAACAGGGTTTTAGAATGTTCATCTTGGGGTCACACTTGTTGGTAAGGGATAAAAGGTCTCTATACCAAATTACAAATTGGGGAAATTGATGAGCTACTAATTGCCATATGTATAGGCTCCTCTGATGAGTCACCAATCTACGCATCTGTAGCTAGCTGCAGATGTGTAGATTGGTGACTCATTAGAGGAGCCTATACATATGGCAATTAGTGACCAATCTATGTGTCTGCAGCTAGCTGCAGATGCATAGATTGGTCACTAATTGCCTCAATAAAAGTCATCACAATGGGGTCACTCTCTGATGCATCTGCAGTTAGCCACAGGTACGTCAATTGATTACTAATAGGAAATTGATCTTTATGTTTCAATGGGTAACTCTCTGATCAAAAATGCAAGAAAGGGCAGCAGTTCCCCTATACTTTTCTTTATAGGGTAGTAGTCTTGATATGGTAATATCTGCAGGTGGCGCCCTGCACCACAACCATAGTGGCATTATTTTAAGTGGTCCTTAGTATAAGTGTCTTGGATTAATACTATAGGAACATCTTCTGATTTTATACTACAGGCTTTGATTTAGTGTGGGAATAAGCTTATTTTAGTTTAAGATAAATTGCGTAAATTGAGATGACGTGATCACGCTCCACACTAAGTGATTTCATATGTAAATAAAGTTAGCAAAATAAGTTTTAATTAATTTGACTCGAAATGACAAAATTGAGATGGTGTATTTTTGAGATGCCGCATTATAAAATTATAAGTGAATTTGAGCTACTTTATTTTTTTTATTTTTTTTGTGATTCAAAACCACTAACGCAAAAAACGCTATCTCAAATTTAATTTGAGATGGCGTAAATCAAAGTGCTGTTTTCAAAGTGGCATGTCCTACCAAAATTGAAGTGCCCAAATCAAAGTGCAATAAGCTCTTAGTTTTTTTTGGATGTTTCTCTTTTGAATTTTCTCCTTTCCCACCTCTCCTTTCCACCTTTCATTCCTCCTCAAATTTTTTTAAAGTTTTTTGGCCCCCAGCACAGCCAAGGGGCCAAAAAATTTTAAAAAATTTCTGCGTTCTCAAGAGGGTGGATTATATAAAATCTGATACCAAGTAGAAAAAACTTTCTTTTTTCTTCTCTTCTCCTTTTCTTACCCTCAATTATATTTTACTATATCTTTTACTATATATATTAGAGTAAAATAAGATGTATAAAATGTTTCTCTTTGATATACAACTTTGAACTATCTATATCATATTTTGGTGAAAGTACAGTGTTTTTACATAAAAATATTCAAGTCTTCATTTTATGATATGTAAGTGGCAGATTCTTGATATCTTTGAATATTGTGACTTATTATAAATAAGATATAAGACTATATCTTTTATTAAGTATAAAATTGTATAGTATAGCTTTAATAAGAAATTAATGTACTTTATATTATTTTAATGATAGACTTTTATAATTCTTTTTCATTGAAATAAGATCACTAATAAACCAAAATACCTAAAATCATATGTGTGTATCTTTTAGGAAAAATCCTTTATTTTGCTTATACTGAAGTATTATTATAGCTTTACATAAGCTGGAAATTAAATTAACCTTTTTATATAACTTATAGTTTATAAAGAAGTTTTTTGCGTAGCTTCATATTTTATATTCAATTTAATACAGGTACCACTAAATCCTAGTCTAATTTTTCTTTTGAAACTAAAATAAACTTTCTTTTTAAAACCGCTAATTTAAGGAAAATTTTATTATCTAGCATATATTTTTTATTGTAGAAATGAATTTCTTGGGGTCTTTTTAGTCTAGAAAAGATTTTAAAATATATAGTTTTATATTTTAAACTGTTTTTTTTCTGCTTCAAAGTCAACCTCCAGAAAATTGATTTTTGCACTTTGATCTTTGATATTTTTGATTTTTGATTTTTGCACCCTACATAATGTTTTGATTTTTGCACTTTTTGGGGGTCCCATTTTCGATTTTTGCACTTTCAACTTTAGGAACTTTGACCTAAGGAACTTGCCTTTTTTCCCAGGATCAAACCAGAACCAAATTTGAATTTAGAGAAACTCATGAGATCAATCAACCCAGAGCTGTACACACCAACACCTCACTGCAAAAGGATTATGTTAGTCCTGCTAATGAACGCGCAGGGCTGGCCAATAATCCCAAGATAACTGGGGCCACCTCTGGTAAAGAATCAAAGAAACTTTCTGTAGAATGTGGGCTGCTTGAGAATGACAAATCCTGCAGCTTGAAGAGGAAATTCAAGTTTACCCATTCCAACCCAACCAATGAGAGACCTTTTGGGCAGAACGCTACCAATGATTTCCAAACCATAGAAGACAGTATCACCCGGCCCAGAAAGATTTGTAAAATTTTCTCCAGGGCAAATGGGTATACTTATACCCTGGGCTTCCAGGAAGTTGTCCATCACCATTCTTGCAATAAAAGACATGAATCTTTGGTTCAACCAGGTTATTCCATATTTGATTTTAGTTCTATTTCATTTACATTCTATCTCCTGCAGTTCCGTACCTCACACCCACCAACCCCAAGAAACCGCGGACCAACCACCCAAACTATATTGTCCACTAGGAGCTCCCTTTGGCCTGGTACATTTCACTAAATCCCCACCCAACCTGGTGTATTTGGAATTCACCCTAGAGGAAATCCTGATCTATAACCCAGAAGCCAGAACTAGAGAGATAGATACCATTTACAGAGAAGGAACCCAAGTCACCATATCTCCCCTGCTATTCCACAACAATTACAACTACTTGCCTGCCTACCTAGTTCCAATAACACCATCTCTTACCCGCAGTCCAACTGCCTGCAAGAATCTGTTGCAACCAATGAAACTACCTCCACTCAGATATTTGGGGTGATGTACATCACCCTCACCGGCCTTATTGATTCAATGGTACTTGCCTGTCAGGAATCCAGGCATAGGTAGAGGCATTAATTGACTTGGAACAGAGTACAACCAGGCCAGTGGGTAATGCCCACCATAGGATGGGTGCTAACTTGATAATATAGAATACAGATTGCCCAAACAAAGACCAGGGGCCACATTTGGGCATCATAGAGTCCACCAATCCTTTCAGGGCAATGTACAGTACTCCAAACAGTTGAGTGGACGTGGTTTCAGCAGCAGTGGTGGGTTCCATTGGGTGGTCAGGTTGCAGGGTTAAGGACGGAGTCATGGAGACAAAGTATGCAGACAGATAATTGTACTTGTCTTTGAACAATAAGGGTGATATCTCAATCCTCTTTCCTTTGCGTCCTATGCATTCAGTTTCTCTAGTCCTTGCCAAGGGATCAGCATTGAGGATGGTCTCCAAGTTGTACTTCAAGTAGGCAGGGTTGGGTAGGTATTCAGTAAAATGTACAGGTCCAAAGGGGCTCCAGGGGGACAGTATAGTGCCAAGGGCGGGTTGGCAGGTTGGTCTCTGGAGGGGGCAGTTTCCTGATTGTCTACTTGATTGGAGTTAAGATGGAAGATAACTAATACTAGATAAGGTAGGATTTGTTCAAACCAAAGGTTTATAAAACTTTATTATCAAAAATGATGATGGGGTCATCCTCATACCGCCAGGTTCTTATACCAGGTGGTTTTGCTTCTTTGCTTTCTGCAGACTTCAGGTCTGGGGGAAGTTCAAGGGCAGGGCTTGGTCCTTGGCTTCTGGTTTTGAGGATGGCAGATCCTATTTGTGCTTGCTCTGATGAACAGAAGTGGTGATGCTTTTTTCTGCTGCTACTTTTCACCATATCACCTGAGATAGCCAATTACATTACCCATTCTGGACTAGGGACTGGCGGCAGCTGGTGATCATTGGCAGGGCTAGCAGTAGGCCTTCTTTTAACCTCTTTTAGGCATTCTAAAACTTCTCCATAGGTTTGGGCTTTTGATGGCACGCGGTTAACAGCAATCTGATTTCCATTCAGGGAATTATCTTTAAAAGTCTGACAGGTCTCAGAGTGATTTGACAACTTGGGTCTGTAACTTAACAAGTTGGCGGGTCTCTATCCACTTTGGGTGACTTGAATAGCCTTTGGAGGGTCAGGGTTTGATTCCAGGGTTTCCAATGTTGATTTCAAACCTCCAGTTTTGACACTTGACAGGTTGGCAGGTTTCTGTTCCTCCTGGTTGGGATCAGCTATCTCTGGCGGTCCAGGGTTTGACCCAACTTGCAGTTGGGCAGAATCCTGTCTACTCTGGTCAACATAAAGCTTTTCCTGAGACCCAGGGTTCAATTCCCAGGTTTTCAATACAAGTATTGAAATTTCATTCATGACATCATCTCCTTTCTTCCCATTGGCCCTTTCCTTCCTAGCCTTCTTCTCAAGGTATTGTTGGATGGCTAGCTGGGCGTTGGGTAGGTTGCTTAATGGTTCCCAGGTGCTTTCCTTGCGCGGGTATCCCTTCCATTTGACGTAGTAATGTGGCGTTTTGTAGTGGTGTGGTCACCATGAATATATTCAACTTCATATTCTCTAGAGCGTCCTACTTGGATGGGAGGAGGATCAGTCTTGAGTTTCTGGTGGGGTAGGGAGTTTCCTTCTTTCTTGAATAGTAGCACATGGTGGAAGACATTATGTATTTTCCATGAGGGGGTAGCTCAAGTTTGAATGCTACTTCACCCACTAGCTTGGTGATCTTGTAGAGATCACTCCTTCTGTGAGCTAATTTCTGGCAGGGAACTGTCAGAGGCACATTTCACGAGTCCAAGTAAACCTCATCCCATATCTTCAATGGTTTTCCAGGAATCCTCTTTTTTTCAGGAAAAGCCTTATAATTTTGGACAGCTTGGGTCAGGTTCTTAAGACAGGTTTCTTGGGTGTTGTGTATCTGTTCAATCCAGGTTTTTACTGATTTGTTTGTCTCTTTACTACCAATTCTGGGGTCCCAAGATAGATCAACCCCATAATTGGCTTTGAAGGGGGACATTCCCATAGATGTGTGGTCTTTGCTGTTATAGGCATACTGTGTCATGGATAGCATCTCATCCCAGTTATCTTGGTTGGTGTGGAGTAGCATTTTAGATATTGTTCAAGTATTTGGTTCACTTTTTTGATCTGGCCAGTGGTCTGTGGGTGGTATAATGTAGACCTTCAACGTTTTACCCCTAAGTCTTTTATTACCTTAGTCCAGTAGCTGGAGGCGAATTGGGGGCCTCTATCAGTGATGATTTCTGCCAAGGTGCTGTGTTGAGTTAGGATGTGGTCATTGAAATGTCTAGCTGTCTCAGCAGCAGTGAAGTGGGTGGTGGTAGGAGAAAGTAGGACATTTTAGTAAACCTATCTACTATGACTAAAATGGCATTTAACAAATTAGAAGGAGGCAGTTCTACAATTTAATTAATTGAAACAGATTGCCAGGGTCCTGTTGGTGTGTCTAGTGGTCTTAGCAGGCCTTAAGGTTTAGATCTACAGGTTTGGTCCTTCTGCATGTCTCACAGCCTTTGATGTAGGCGGCCACGTCTTTGTTCATTCAGGGCCAAGCTTAATTCTTCTTGATTCCTTGGAGCGTCTTGAGTCTGCCAGGGTGACCAGCTGTCTCTGAGTCATGATAGTCTATGAGTGCTTTGGTCCTTATCTTGCCTTCTGGTACATAAATCTGGTTATGTAGTAACAGATTAGTTCCTCTCAACAAGAATCCTTTCTTGTGGTGGTGGCTCTCTAGGACTGAAGTCAAGTTGGCAATGAGTTCTGTTGTGTATTTGTCTAATTTCTGTGCCTCAATTATGTTGGGTTTATGAGACATGATCTTCATGTACATCAGCTGGATGCCTAGGCTGGCAGGGTTGAGGAGTACATGGGTTTTATGGTCTTTGGTCTCAGATGTGGAGGGAATCAAGTCTGCTCTTCTTCTCAGTGTGTCAGGTACTATGTTGACTTTCCCGGGTTTATAGTCAATTGTCAGAGTGTAGTCAGCCAGTTCTAGGGTCCATCTGGCCTGTCTCTGATTCAGCTGTCTGGGTTTAAAGAAATAGATCAAGTTCTTGTGGTTGGTTAGGACCTTTACTGGGAATTCAGCACTACATAGGTACTGGCACCAATGTTTCAGGGTCTTCATTATTGTGAGCATCTCCTTATTGTAGATTGGGTATTTTCCTTTAGCTGGCAGCATCTTCTTGGAGTAATATGCTACAAAATGTAGCATACTATCCCATTTTCCTGAAGAAGGACCCCACCCACCGCAAAGCTGGATGTGTTGGTTTCCAGTAAAAATGGTTTGGATGGATCCGGCATGGCCAGGACAGGGGCAGAAGTGAAAGCAATCTTCAAGGCTTCAAAGGAGTTAGTGCATTCTGGGGTCCAGACAAACAGGACCTTGTCAGAGCAAAGACGGATCAAGGATAGCGTAATTTGAGAAAATTTTTGAATGAAATCCCTGCAATAATTTGCCAGGCCCAAAGAACTTCTCATATTCTTTCTGCATTTGGGCATTGGCCAGACTGTTACTGCTTCTACTTTGTCCTGCGCCATGGAAAACCTGCCAGTCTTCACTATGTATTCTAGGAATTCGACCTCATACTGAAAGAATTTATATTTTTTAAGCTTGGTGTGTAAGTTGGCCTGGGAGAGTTTTTCCAGTATAAGGTCTAGGTGTTAGAGGTGCTCTTTGTGTGAATTGCTGTAGATGAGGATGTTGTCTAAATATGCAACAAAAAATTGGTCAAGATACTTGCCTAGGACAGTGTTTGTTGTAAATTGATTGGTTGTAAACTAGCCGTCACTATATTCATGTTCTAATCCATTAAGCTCGGTGAACCAAAGGGCAATGGTACTCTTGCCCTGGATGATAAATAGTCCAAACAATCAACTAGGCTGTATTCCAAGTCATATTAACTGATGATCATCCAATCATTAGTTTAGTATTGGGCTAAGCAATAGAGGGGATTGGTCTGTAACCAGAGGATCCTGGTGTTCTATTGACTCTCATTAATCTCTCCTTCACTATATAACTCTCTTCCTGATTGATTAAATAAAGATCAAATTACATACACTTATATTTATTATACACATTAGGCTGCAAGAATTATCTTAGCTTAATCTTTAGTAATACATAGGTTGTAGTTGAGTTAAGTGTTAGTAGCTATCATCCAACAAATAGCTGAAGTTATGACATTTGGTGCTCACTCTTGCATGCATCTGTCCAATGGTACTTGTTGCCCTGCTGGGGACTTGTCTTTTGTGCGGGGAGTTGATGGAGATAATCTTCTCCATGCCTTTTGTTGTCACCTCCAGGACCACCCCAATGGGCTTTTCTTGGAGATCAATTTCCTTGCTGAAACAAGGGATGGTCTGCCTAATGAATTTGTGACTTTTGGTCAGTTCATGACTGACGTACAACATCACTGTCAAATAGGGGATCAGTCCTCTCTACACCTTGATGTCCCAGTGCCACTTGAGGTAGGCAGAAATGCAGAGCCTACCCAGCAACAGCTGGAGCAAGCCATTAGTGGTATGGACCGTGGTGCATACCAAAATGGGAAAGCCCACAAGAGGCTTGCTGTACTGCCATCCTATGGCACTACAGCTAAAGAGAAATTCCGCAATTTCACAGGAATAACTCCCAATCAGCTTTGACTACAGATGAAATCAATTGAAAAAGCCAAGGAGTATATCCATAGTTTTGCACATCCTGCCATTTGCCACAACTGGACTCACTTGGGTTATCAACTGTCCCTGATCTTGCATCAAGGAAATTTGATAAACAATCAGCAGGCTTTCCTCTGTTGCCTGTATGATGAACTCACAAACTCTATGGCCAATATCAGCCACCAACTGAACAGCTTGGCAATCCACCAAAACTTCACTGCGAATTGGTCAAAACAGCTGGAGGAACGCCTGACAAACTATGTGGTTACAATTGTTGGGACCATGCTTGAACACAAAGGGTTGGATAATAATTGGCTAGGCACAGTAACTCACCACGTAAAAGGTGAAGAGGCCACCTTTCGCTACTTATGTAGCAAGGTCAAGTTGCTTTGCCACTCTGTAAGAATGATTGAGGATGGGGTTGCGTCAGAAGGTAACAAGGAAGCTACTGTCATTATCCAGCGGGACATGGAGGAGCTATCCAAACACGTGAGTGAGATTGACAAGGGCCTTTGTCAATCCCTCTCTGTCTGCAACCATTTTAACGGGGAATTTCCTAAACTTGCAAAAATGATTGATCACAACCATGACTGCACGGAAGAGAATCATGATAATCTGGAAGGATTAAGTGATAGTCATTGGGCTATGCAAGAAAAGAACAATGTGTTGTTTGGGAACCAGGAATCACGTATGGAGAAGTTTGAGGACAAACTACACATAGAAAATTGCACAATAAAATATCTAACCTGAGAAGTACGCTTGCAACGTAGCAATATTTTTCATCTTCAAGGACAAATAGAGCAGCTACTTCAGGCGTATTCTAAACATATTTTTCCCAACCCTGAACTACAAGCAACTACAAGAAGAAGTCAAAGTGTCTTGTCCATTGCCAGCCAGGCAATGTCAGAGGACCGTTGCTCCTTCCATAGCTATGAGAGCAATGAAGACAACATAGGCTGTACAATGAGGAAATTCTATGTTGCAGGAACCAGTTCTGGATAGCAGCAAAACACCTCTTCCTGGTGCTGCTGCTTCAACCTCCAGGACTAACAACAACGCTAGAGACGCGGCTTCTGAAGCGTGATTCTGCGCCTCGAACATAGAGAAATACCTCACTTCCTCCTAGAAGAAGCTATCATTTTAGCACTTCTTCTGTGATCCAGAACTTCAAGCCAACAAATTTGCCAAAATTTGAAAAAAGGCCAATGTCCACATGTTCCTCCAACTATAAATTAACTCTATGTATGGTGCAGACAATGCCATGAAGAATGCGGCCATTTTTAATTGCTTGGATTTGGAGACTCAAACAATAATGCCAAGACTTCCGGAGCAAGGCTGGACTTACAAGAACGTATCCAGGGCTCTTATTTCAGAGTTTGGCAGTGAAGAGGCTCTATTTTGCCAAAAAATGGAGTTTACTGAAGGAAAAATAAAGAAGGGGGAAAGCCTAAAGGATTTCTCAGAGCGCTTCTACTTGGAAGCACATACTCTAGTCTCCATGGGAGCCGCCACTTTTGTTGATGTAAAAGGAGCACTGCTTAACTATGTATGCCCTAATAGAGAGCTCTCTATTGCTCTCAAGTCTGGAATATATGGTGAAAGAATGGTCCCTGAACTCATGCACCACTTGGGATCTATTTAAGGAATAGTTTGAAGTTCCCTTTCCTGGCTATAAGAAAGCCACTTCATCCTATTCCACAGATTCCAAGGGCAAGACTTGGAATAGAGACGCTCCAAAGAAACCAACAATTGGGTCATTATTTGTTAGATTAATCTGTTTCCTATTAACTGTGCTACTTAAAACTTTAAAATTTTGTTTTAATTTTCTTATCAATAAATTTAAATAATTACAACAATTTTATCAAAATAAATCTTATTTAATCCTTATAATATAAAAACCTATATTAAATTAATCATTTTCTACTAACAGCTAAATTAAACTGTATTAAAAGCTAGTAACAATCTTATTTCATATACCATTATTTCTTGAAAGCTGATTAGTACAAAATGACATCATTCTAAAAAGAGCAACCTAAAAATACAATAAAAACTGATATGATGCTTTTTGTTGGAAATCAAATTGTTGCCTAAAATCTTAGCTTTTTTAAAAATATTTAATTTAAAATATAATAATTTTTGAATCCCTCTTTTTAAAAAAAGGGCAGATAGCTTTTTGCATATTTAATAAATAAATATTAAACAATTTTGGATTTTTTTAAAAAAAAATCTAGTAAAAAGTTAAAAAAAACTAAAACTAAAATTAAAACTGAACTTTTATTGAAATTTCAGTGATCTCATTTAGCATAAGTAATTTATTCTTAAGTTAGATTTTATAGAAAATATATAATAAGAACTTATAAGAGAGTAAAAGTTTTTCTTTTCAAAATTTTAAGTATTTAATATTAATAAAATAGCTTTATACAACTATTTAATAAAATTATATTTTTATACTGTATGCTAGAGATAATATGTATAAAAAATTCAACCATAAAAAAGAATGTATCAAAATATTGCTTTATTTAATTAAATTTTATAAAGGTTAAAATTTATTTGAACTAAATGGAAAATGATCTTAGTCATTGTATCTATAAAAATAAGATACAAATTTAATTATACAAGCAAATATTTATATGTGATTAGAAAAGAACATTTTTGTTTTGATAGATTTAAAATATATAAAGTTCATTTTTTAAGAACTGTTAAAGGTTATAATAAACTTAAGTTTATTTAAAGAAAAGGTTTTTGAGTTGGTTACTAAAAGTAAGCTAAATAATGATTTATACTTTTAATTTAGTTTAATGATTAAAATATCATACTTTAAGAGTTAATTAGCATATTTTATTTCAAATAATAATTTTATAAGCTTACATTCAAAGCCACTTCAAGATACTAAATTGAGATTGAAATATAAAGTTGCAGCACAATTCCAAAAGCTGAGATTAAGGGCTTTCTAATGATACTAGTTTGAGCGAGATTGAAGTACTATTTGCGGAAATATCAACAGTTAACCAGAATATAAAAAGGGGTAAATAAACAATGATATCAGACTTCATGGGTGATATTGATAAATTAAGGAGATCAGTTGGGGGTCAGTTGGGGATTTATGCCTGTAGTGCAAAAGCTCAGCTAACATGGTATTTAAACAGATCAACTTTACAGAAATTTACTTTACAATCTACACCTTTACTCCTCTCTGATAACTGCACATCTATTTCCAAGCAAGAACTGCCTAAACCAAGCCAAGGAACCCAACCACTATCATTATGGAACCTATCAAGTTTGCACCTCAGATGACACCCTTCTTCTCACTGGGGGCTTCTACTAAGAGAGAAAGAATCTCTATGCTTAAACAAGCATTCCTTTTTACTGCTGGCAGTGATCTTAACAGCTTTGTTGAGCATTTCTTATTAAAAACAGAGTTTGGAAAAAGTATCTTCTTACCTGTCATACAAAATTCTAAGATAGATGATTTCCTTAACAACCTAAAGGAATTGATGTCAGAGTCCCCTGCCAAGCACCCTCCTTCCCTAAGAGCATTGGTTACATCAAGCTACAGTCTGAAAGAGCTTTGGGATTGTGGATTTAAAATGACAAAAAATGAGTATTCATATTCTAAAAAAATAAAGAATGCTAAAAAAGCATCATTAAATTCAAAAAATAAAAAAGGAAAAAATGATTCAGTAAAGAAAGAAAACATAAAAAATATTTTAAAACATATATTAAAAAATTCATTTCCAACTAGCCAATTCACTAAAAAATCCCCTGGATTGATTTATGAAGAATTACAAAAAGAGTTGAGTGACTACTCAACTAAAATAAAATACCCATTATTGAAAACAAAAAAAGAAATTTACGAAGATATGAAAATAAAAAACAATATTTCTATTTCACTTTCCACTTTCTATAAGCTTATTCCTAAATAATATAATTAAAAGCAAAAAGAAAACTGATATGTGTAACATTTGCAACTTGAAAAAGTCATTAGAAATGAAGAAAAAGGATTTGAGTATAAAGAAGTTGCCATTGCCTAAATCTATTAAAGAAAATTTGGAATCTATTGACCTACATGAAAAGTTTTATAAGCATCAAAATAAAGAATATATTAGTGATATAAATAATCTTGATAATAATTCATGTGTTATAGTAATAGACTATAAAGAAAACTTTAAAATAGGTGGGGGTCCTATAGAGACAAATAATTGTTTTTATGAGAAAATACCTATTTTTATTAGGATTTGCAATTGCTTTTAAAGAAAATGAGAAAATTAAATATGAGTATCATGACTTTTTATCTGAAATTTTATCTCATGACTCTTTGTTTTCAGGTCAGTGTTTGATAAGTCTGCTTAAAAATAATAAATTTAAGGATATTAAAAATATTAAAGTTTGGACTGATAATGGTAATCATTTCAGATCTTATTGAATTCTTATATTATCTTTTTAAAGAGGTACCTAAAATTATAAAAGGAACAATTAAGTTTAATAGATTTGTTGAGTGTCATGTCAAAAGTATTGTTGATGGTCATTTTGGTGTATTATCTAAAATATTTAAACAAAAGGAAAATGAGATGTATATAAAAAATATAAATGATCTCAAAATGGTTTTTGAGAGAGAGGAAGAAAGAAAGGGTCTATATGAGACACTTGTAAATAATTCAGATGTTTCCCAAAAAACTTTTTTTTTACATCTATGATAGAAAATCTAGGCCTAAAAAAGCTGGCTTGAAGTCAAAGCATTTTATGTTAATCTTTCATATTTAATGAAAGATGGTGAGCTGTATGTTTCACCTTTGACATTTGAGGATGTTAAGGAGTACTCCAAAATAAATTATTGGGCAAAGTTCTGCACAGATGACAGAGAAACAAAGAGAGCTGATACTACTAAAGGATTAGTAGGACATGTTCATGAAGTTGGACGCATAACAAAAACTTATATTTCACATAGGGTAAATAGTCTTTTAAATACAACAACTTTTTTCTTCTAAAAATAACTAAGAAATTAATTATATGAGCCAAAGATAGGGTAATAGCAATTATAGCTTTGGGGCTGCTATTACTCTCCCATGCAACTCATATATTTAATTCTTGGCTTATTAAAATAGAAAAAAGGGTTTTAGCAAAAAATACAGTTAATAGAAATAAGATTTATTTCTATTATTTGTATATTTTACACTATTAAACTTTTCTTCAGTAAACTAAGCATTATACTAATGTTCAAAAAACATAAGTTTATGACTTAAATGATACCAAAGAAGTTAAAAGGCTTTTGAAATGCTTAAGCTGGCGCCTTGGCTTAATCTAAAAAATAATGACCCAATTGTAGCTACTCCCCCAGTTAACAATCTGGCAAATAACCGCACATGCTACAAGTGTGGGCAATTAGGACATCTTTCTTGAGACTGCAAGCAACCCAAGGCTAATGTTTGCCATCTGATCCAAGAAGACAACGTGGAAGACAATCTAGATGACAAAGAAGAAGACAAGGCCAGAGAAGAAGATGGTAAGGAGTCAAAAAACTGCTAGGCAGTCAGGTTGAGGAGAAAACCCTGACTGCTAGTAGTAACTAACCCTCTCCACCTATCAAACCGGACCCCAACATCCCTGATTGCAGCGTTGTACTGCTGGACCAAGAAGCCTTCCCCAAGAGATTCTTGCCTGATAAAGAAGAAATAAACAAAGACTTGCTTCATAGAGTTTTAGCTGTCAACACAGTCACAAGGAAGCAAGTAATTTGTACGGAAAGTATACCTTCCAAAGAAGCTGTTGACACCATCTCTATACCCTACGCTGAACAACTTTCCATGCCATACACCAAGGTCACCCATGAAAGTGACAGTGTCAAAAAGTTGTCTCAACTATTGAGGTTGGTACAAGTCTCCACTAATCTGGACACCTTAAAATCCCTGAAGCCTGAATCTAACAACTGCTGCTAGAGTTGTTCCTTGCTCAGTTTAAGGGTTTAGATATCCACAAGGTTACCAAAATTGCCTCTCCTCATTATGGAGAACAACACAACTGCACATACATTGAACTGGTGGTTCATAAGCTCCAAGTAAGAGCAATTCTGGACTCTGGAGCTCCAGGGAACATTGTATCAACTAGGCTAGTCAAGAAGCTAAAACTTGCGCCTGACCTAGATTATAATGAGGAATTTGGTACTGCAGGACCCAACAAAACAAAGGCATTGGGAGCCTATTTGTCCTTAATCACTTTGTTTTGGTAAATTGGTGGTAACAGCCCCGGCAATAGTGTTGTGCAACAAAAGCTACGGTATCTTGATTGGTACAAGCTTCATGGCAACCTATGGGACTATCATCAACCATCAGGACAGTACTTTCAGCATTCTAGGTCACTTGGTACCAATGTTTTATCACAGTGACAGACCAAAGGACCTCCCTACAAAGAAAATCCATTATATTAACATGGAATATGCTGATGGAGATATGCCAGTAGCATACACTTTGCGTCAGCGCAAAATCAAGGTTCTACCTCTGGCCACTAAAGAGTACAAAGAGATCCCGTTATATTCTTCTGAGTGATTTCTCCATCTCAACTGGGTCTCAAGTTATACATAATACAGGCTCTAAGCCTCAGCTTCCCTAAAGGTATGCATGGTGAAGTATCTGGACTCCATAATGGTTTGCAACTGGAGCCTTGGATCCTACCTGGGATTGTCATGCCATCATTGGAAGAGATTCTGGTACTTTTGGGGAACCTTTCTGAAGAATCACTGAAGGTGAAGAAACACCAGCTGCTGGGCTATATGAAGTTGGAAGAGAACTCTAGCCTTATGGATGTCACGCCCTTTGGCAAGTTCAGTGAATTTGCGCTGCCTTGCAATCAACCGAGTGTTCTGTTGCTTATTCCATGCAAATCTTTAAATGGATTAACAGAGAGACCAGAAGGACCAAGCTATTTGACTCTTTGAGAAATATAAGGACGTCTTTGCGGAAAACAACCAAGACCTAGGTAAAGCTCTTGGGGTTGAACATGTATTGGATACACAAGGAACTGCCCCTATACGCTCTAGGCCAATAAGACGCAGCCTGGCCAACCAAGCCATTGTTAATAAAGAACTACAGAAGCTACTTGCATCTGGCCTTCTGGTACCTAGCAAGAGTCCTTGGTCTTCACCACTGTTGATTGTAAAGAAAAAGGACGGGTCAAATTGTGTAGTAATGGACTACCGCAAATTGAATTCCGTCACTAAAAAAGATTCTTATCTGTTACCCTGCATTGATGACACATTGGACAAGCTGGGTGGCGCAAAGTACTTCAGCGCAATGGATCTGATCAGTGGGTACTGGCAGATTGACCTTCCAACGGCAGACCAGGAAAAGTGTGCCATCATTACAGAGCAAGGAGCTTTTCAGCCTACTAGGATGCCACAAGGGCTCGCAAATGCTCCTGCAACTTTCCAACAAGCCATGGACTCTGTGATGGGAGACCTCAAGTTGACTTGTGTTCTAGTTTACCTTGATAACATAAACGTCTTTTCACAAACTTTTGGTCAACACTTGGACCATCTGGAGGCCGTGTTTCAACGTCTTATTGCTGCCAATCTCAAGCTAAAACCAAGGAAGTGTAACTTCTTTAAGGAACATCTGGAATTCCTTGGTTATATCATCAGCAAAGATGGACTTACCAACCTGTTCCTGCTAAGGTCAAAGCTATTACACACATGCAAACGCCTTCCAACAAGAGAGATGTTCAGGTGTTTTTAGGAATGATTGGTTATTATAGACAGTTTATACCAAACTTTGCGGGTCTAGGAGGACCACTATTTCACTTGTTGAAAAATGATGTTGAGTTCTCATGGAAAAAAGGATGCCAGAAAGCTTTCAAGGACTTGAAAGCCACCTTAGTGACAAAGCCAGTACCTTCCTAACCTAATTTTGAGCGCTTTTTCATTGTGCACATGGATGCCAGCTTGACAGCAATTGGCGCTGTTCTTTCTCAGCTGGATGATGATGATCAAGACCACCCTGTAGGATATTGTTCTTGCACACTCAATAGTCACAAAAGGAATTACACAGTCCCTGAGTGAGAATGCCTGGTAGTCATTTATGCCTGTCAGCAATTTAGAGTGTACCTCCACAGAGTACACTTTACGGTGGTAACTGATCATGCCTCATTTAAATGGTTGAAAACCCTGAAAGATACTGAAGGATGCCTGGCACAATGGGCTATTAAGCTAAAAGCTTATGGCTACAAAATAATCCATTGCGCTAGAATTATGCATCGGAATGCAGATTGCCTTTCACGCCTTCCTACCATAGCCTTGGTTTCCTCAGCAGCAAACAAACTTTACAACAAGCTGATGCTGAAACCTTCTATGTGGGGGGAAGAGCTGCTCGAGATTCAGAAAATTATTAAGTCCCTTGCGGAGGACACCTGTGTCAAGGATAATCAGCTTTTTAAGCTGTATAAAGGGAAGTGGTTACCATATATTTGCCCATCCTTACAGACAGACACAATAGTATCAGCACATTTTACTGTGGGCCATGGAGGTATCCATGAAACCCTCAACCTCCTACAGCAGCATTGCTACTGGGAAGGTATGCACTTGGATATAGCAGAAACTCTGGCTGTTTGTCATGACTGTTTAATAGAGCAACCAAAGGTCTTGTGTTGCCAGCACTGGCTAATTTGACCTGGTTTTGCATTTCATACTGTTGTTATAGACGTAGTAGGTCCCCTTCCACTGACTGCTAGCAAGAACAAGTTCATAATTGTAGCAGTGGATCAGCTTACAAAATTGGTATAAACAAAAGCAATTCCTAATCAGTTGGCGCTTACCACAGCAAAGTTCATTCTAGAGAGCATACTCTACAAACATGGCTGCCCACAAACATTGCTAATGGACAATGGTACAAACTCCATAGGATACATGATACCCAGGCTGAACAAACTTATGGGTATTTGTGGGACCCTGTCAGCACCATATTTTTCCCCAAATAAATGGAATGGTAGAAAGAACAAATGGAAGTCTTGTACAGATCCTAAGGAAGCTTAGCCACCAGCACTAAACAGAATGGGATACATATATTCCAGCAGCTACCTTTCCATACAACATAAGATTTGACAGGGCTACAGGAAAAAACCCCTTTCAACTTCTTTATGGTTGACAGCCAAGTCTCCCGCCACATCTCTAAAGTCTAGTTAGAACCAATGATCCCCTCACCCCTGACGCTTATTTGAAGAGACTAGCCAAGACGCTAATCAAGTTACAGTCTGAGGTGTACTCTACCAATTTAGCAACAAAGGAGAAAAACTGGGATTGTGCGTTAAAAACCCAGCCTGCTCTCCCTGCATATGAAATAGGAAGCTTGGTATACTTCTACACTAACTAAGGGTACGGTTGTGAAAGTAAACTTGCCTTGCTATGACAAGGACCAGTCAAGGTAGTCCAGAAAGTGGGAGTAGATAGTTACACTCTCAAGGATCTGGAAATAGGCCAATTGATCACTTGAGTCCATGTACAATAGATGTGCAAGGCTGTAAGTAATCAAACATAAACCCCTTTATGGATAACAATTTGGAAAAAAAAACCTAATGAAAAAAGTCAATGGGTTGTTATCCTTTTTGTATCAAGAAAAGATAAAGCTTATAGTAAGAAGGATTAGTGTGGTTTAGGCAATTGGTTCTTTATTGAGATACTATTGCCTCTAAACCCAGATGCAACTGGATGAGGACTTTGGCAATGACTGTGTAGATTATCCAGACATTAGGTAGCCAACCAAATGCAAATGGAAGGAAGGGAGAATCATTAACGGGAAGGGAATTGACACGGTTCACGCCAATGGAGTAAGGAAAAAAAACCCAAGCAAGATGCATTCCCAGAGAAGACTTGCTTGCTTGCTGGGCATATTCCTTGGTTTTTTTGCCTCCTACCAAGTACATGACTCCCAACAGCTATTCAATATATTCGGGCATGTGATGTAGTCTTTAGTGATAAACAACCTTGGAGCCGCTGAGCACCAAGTTCCCTACCAATGCCATGAATTGTCTACTTCCTGCACAATTATAACTAAGGAGTTCCAGAGTAGTTCCCATAGCTTGTTGCAATCAGTATTTGTGACTATCTGATCCATGCCACAAGGGCACTGGGCCAACTGCAGATTGAGGATCTGACCACTCTATAAAAACCAGCTCCAGAAGCTTGAGAGCATGAGATATTTGATTGTCTGTCAAGTATACCCTATCAAAGGAGAAGTCCTGTAGGCATAACTTAGCATATCTGATCAGTTTCACCCTAGGAACCTGCCAATAAACATGATTCCTGACTTTGAGTCTTTTCATGGAGATAACATAGGGATTTTCCAGAGCTAGCATAAGGGTGGACTACATGACTACTGGGCCGCAGAATTGTAGAAAAGGAATCCTCTCCCAACAAAGATAGGCAACCATTTTGATGTAGGAACCTTGACTATCTTCTTGAATCACTACAGAAGCAGAGCTTGCCTCACCTTTGTTTAAATTTTGAAGAAGATTGTTGTAGTAGCTTTACTTGGGGTATTACGGCTTCTCTTCCTTGCAATTGTGGAAAGCTAGCTAGATGTAGGCATACTGGAGTCTTGCACTACTAATTTACTTGAAGAGGTACTTGGTTTATAGAATACAGTACTGGACAAGCTATAGAACGCTGTGTCTATTTTGCCGCCTAGGATCTCAGTGAATTCAGCGTCTTCTGAGGCTAGCACAGGTGAGTATACATGTACGTTCTCAACTGGAATTTTGGGTATTCCCCTTTGGGTCTTGTTGATTCTCCATTCTGGAACATTGGTTTATGTACAACTGGATTTCTGTTTCTTTTTGGGCGGTTTACCATAATGAAGGAAGTTAAAAGACTTCTACAGTAACATCTAGTTTAGTGGGGGGAAATGTCGTGAAGTGATTGGTTGTAAACTAGCCGTCACTGTATTTACGCTCTAATCCATTAAGCTCAGTGAACCAAAGGACAATGGTACTCTTGCCCTGGATGATAAATAGTCCAAACAATCAACTAAGTTGTATTCCAAGTCATATTAACTGATGATCATCTAATCATTAGTTTAGTATTGGGCTAAGCAATAGAGGGGATTGGTCTGTAACCAGAGGATCCTGGTGTTCTATTGACTCTCATTAATCTCTCCTTCACTATATAACTCTCTTCCTGATTGATTAAATAAAGATCAAATTACATACACTTATATTTATTATACACATTAGGCTGCAAGAATTATCTTAGATTAATCTTTAGTAATACATAGATTGTAGTTGAGTTAAGTGTTAGTAGCTATCAACCAACCAATAACTGAAGTTACAACAGTGTTGATCATTCTTTGGAAAGTTCTGGGGGCATTTCACAGGCCAAATGGCATTACAAGGTATTTTTACAACCCATATCTGGTTTTTAAAGCTGTCTTGTATTTGTCTCTGTCTTTGATTTGGATCTGGTTAAAGGCGTCTCTCAGGTCTATTTTTGAGTACACCTGGTCTCCAGTCAGTACATCACAGAGGTCATCAGAGTTGTAGATAGGATAGTGTTTTTTCACTGTGTCAAATTTATACTTCTAGGAAGTATAATAAACAAAATAAAGGGGAAGATTAAGAAGAGAATTATACTTTATTGAATATGAATATAGAATATTATATAGTATCATGACAAGCCACATGCCGTCCATGTACGTCATGGAGGTCATGGGGCTTATCTGAGTAATGTTCCTCTTGAGTCACAAGGCTTAATCAAGTTGTGTTCCATTTAGGACCTGGATTGAGTGATCCCCATCATAAATGGTTAACTGATAATGGTGCCACCAGTTTATTGGCTGGGCGGTGAACCACTTGGTGAGCTGCTTGGTGATTTACTTGGGGCGTTAATTCCCCAAGAGGGAGTAATCAAAGATGTTACAACAACCGTAATGTTGTTCAGTTTCTGGTAGTTTACGCATGGATGCATTCTGCCATCTTTCTTTCCTACAAACAGAATGTGTGACAAGCAGGGGGCCTTTGACACTCAGATGAAACCCTTTTTCATGTCCTCTAGGTATGTTTTCAAGGCTACTTGTTTGCAGTGGTTGCAGCTGTAGATGAGGCTGTGGTGTGGTTGGGTCCCTGGTAACAGGTCTATGGCGTGGTTGTAGATTGAATGGATGGGTAGTTTTGTGGCTGCTTCTTTTCTAAACACAGGTCCTATATCTGTAGGGGGTAGGCAGTATCCTGGCGCTAGTCTCTACCTTTATGGTTAAGAGTTTGTTGGACGGCATTCTGCCAGAGCTTATACCAAAGTGAACAGTATCCCAAGATTCAGTTTGTCCCAATGTAGCAGTCTGTTCACAATAGTTCAAGATCAGGTTGTGTTTGTCAGACCAGGAGTCACCCATTATTAGGGGGTGAGGTAATCCTGGCAAGAGGATCAAGGGGGTTGGGTACACGTTCTGTTCAATTGGCAAGGGAAGTTTGTGTTCACATTTTTAACCAGTGTTCAGAGAACTGTTTCCCATGATTACTTGTAGGCTGCTTTCTGAGGCTTTCAAGCCTAGTTCCTTTGACAGGCTGGTGTCAATGAAACTTTCATCAGCTCCTGTATCAATAAAGGCTTTGATCTTGCGCTTGATTCCCAATAGTTCCACAGTCACTTGGATGAATTTTTAAGATTGCGCAGAGGTGTTTTTTTGTGGCAAGGATACAGTAGAGGTATTCTTTTTGGGGAAAGCTCTGGTTAAACGTCCTGCCTCATGGCAGTAGAAACACAACCCATCTTTATAGTGATGTTGTAATTCTTTAGGGGACATTCCTGGTCAGTTTGGCGTTGCAGCTCTTCCAACACAGGTAGGATATAAGTTTGGACCTTCTTGATTCAAGATCAGGCCTTTGCATAGGGGTAGTAGTTCCTCCAGGCTCAGTGTGAGTGGATGGTTTTTTAACAGGTCTTTCATGGCTAAATTAACTCCTTTTCTGAAGATAATGGCGGCTAATTCATCCTCAAGTTGGGTGCAAGTCTTCAGTTTAAGGAACTCATCCACATAAGCTTGGATGAGGCGGTTCCCTTGTCAGATCTCTAACAGAGAGTTCAGTTCATAGTATCTGGTGTCTTGGTTGTTGCCAGTGGACATCAGTTCACTTTCAAATTGGGAGTAATTGAGGCAAAATTTGACATCTTCAGTGGTGGCTTTTCCAAACCAATCCAGTGTGTCTCCTGACAGCATGGCAGCCACCCCCAAGACCTTATCAGTGTCACTGGGGTAGGTGTTGGTGTTGGCTTGGAAGTGAAGGCGGAGTACTGGCATGGCTCAGTGAGCTTCTTCTAAGGTGAGTTTGCCCATCTGGGGCATATCTACCTTGGTTGCGGTCTGGTTCACTATCACATTCTGTACTTGTGATGTGGCTGGGTTCTGGAGCTCTGCACCAAGTGCAGGGTCTTTCAGTTCTTTGGCAAGTTGGTTCTTTGTCCATGAGAGTATTAGGGAGATAATTGCCTTATGGGTGTAATAAGTGATTATCACAAAAAAAGCATACAAGTAGCCCCAAATGTTAACAACATCTTGGGGCCCAGGTTACCATGTTTTTAAATAGAATGTCATAATTTCAGGAAGCCAGGAATAGGTAGAGGCATTTTTTGACTTGGGACAGAGTACAGCTGGGCCAGTGGGTAATGCCCACCATAGGATGGGTACTGACTTGATAATATAGGATACAGATTGCCCAAACAAAGACCAGTGACCACAGTTGGGCATCATATAGTCCAAAAATCCTGTCAGGATAATGTATAGTACTCCAAAAAGTTGAGTGGATGTGGTCTCAGCAATGGTGGTGAGTTTTATTGGGCAGTCAGGTTGCAGGTTAAGGGCGGAGTCATGGGGACAAAGTATGTAGGCAGATAATTGTACTTGTATTTGAACAATAAGGGCAGCTCCTCAATCCTCTTTCCTTTGTGTCCTATGTATTTGGTTCCTCTAGTCCTTGCCAAGGGATTAGCAATAGGATAGTCTCTAAGTTTTACTCCAAGTAGGCAGGGTTGGGTGGGTATTCAGTAAAATGCACAGGTTCAAAGGGGGCTCCAGGGGGACAGTATAGTGCCAAGGGCAGGTTGGCAGGTTGGTCTCTGGAGGGGGAGGCTGCCTGAGTGTCTACTTGACCAGAGTTAAGATGGAAGATCACTAAGACTAGATAAGGTAAGATTTTTCAAACCCAAAGTTTCATAAAACTTTATTATCAAAAATGATAATGGGGTCATCCCCATACCGCCAGGTTCTTATACCAGGAGGGTTTGCTTCTTTGCTTTCTGCGGACTTCAGGTCTGGGGACAGTTCACTGGCAGGGCTCAGTCCTTGGCTTCTGGTTTTGTGGGCGGCAGATCCTAGTTGTGCTTGCTCTGATGAACAGAAGTGGTGATGCTTTGTTCTGCCGCTACTTTTCACCACATCACCTGAGCAGCCAAATTGTATTACCCATTCTGGACTGGAGGCTGGTATTAGCTGATGATCAATGGCAGGACTGACAGGAGGCCTTGTTGTAGCCTCCTTTAGGCAGGCTACAACTTCAGCATAGGTCTGGGTCTTTGGTGGCACACAGTTAATAGCAACCTGATGTCCATTCAAGGAAAAGTCTTTAAGAGTCTGGCGAGTCTCGGAGTAATTCAATAACTTGGGTCTGCAACTTAACAAGTTGGTGGATTCCTGTCCATTTTGTGTGACTCAAGTAGCCTTTGAAGGGTAAGGGTTTTATTCCCAGGTTTTTAATACAAGTATTGAAATGTCATTCATGACACTATCAGCGGACCCTGGGCTCTCCTGGGCAAATTATTATCTTATATTGTAAAGTTAGCTCCTATCTTGTAGTGGGCCCTTTCCTCAGGACCCACGCCCTGTCTGCCCATAAGTTCTCAAGAACCCCCCTCAGGATGGATCCCTGACACTTCACCAATAAGTGTGTAAATTTGGACTCAAGATAGTCTAGCCTCAGGAAACTGAGGCATTCTGTGATCTTCAGGTTTGGACAGCTCATTATTAGCAGATATTGGTAAATAGATACAGGGAACTTTCTGTTTCTAAACTCTTTTCCCAAAATCAGGCGGCCCAGCCAGATGTACACTAGCCTAACCTTGAGAGATGATATCTGCTGGCTGTTGTTGGAAGGCATAGATTTAGTTTCTCTGAAATTCCCTCTTGGCTAGTAGCTGTGTCTGTTTGTGTTGCAACCAAGTTCCCAGACTTGCTGCCAACATATCTTACAATACACAGGGGGCACTCAATGAGTTGCCCCTTGACGTATCTAACAACATGGACCAATCTGATGGCAATATAAAATTTTGGGCAATTTCTCCTAATTAGGAGCGCTATCAATTTGACCTGCTGATCCTGCACAAGTTATTCCTTGGCTCCAATCCTTACATGGAACAAGCCACCATGCCACTCCCTTGTGGCTGTGTGGCTTTCCCCATTTGGTATATTAATCATGATATTCCACAATAAACAACACCTTATTCTTATTATTCTGTCCTTTCTATTGAACTGTTGTCTTCTCAAACTCAAATACTGAATCCTCATTGGTTCAGTTGCAACAGTGTTAGCAGCAGTAGGTTCAAGACCTACCTAAAGAAAAAATTCCCCCTAAGAAAGGACAGAGTACGGGCCGTATGGCTACTCCCCATCAAGAGACCTTCCTTCCAATCCCCAAGGGGGACTGTGGGGCTCCTGGTCATCAGTCCCCAAGGTGTGTCCTGGGTCATAGCCAGGGACCAGCTTGGAGGAGTTGTCATTCTCCAACAGTGGTGAATGGTTGGTTAGGAGCTTATACTTGGCCTGCATAAGAGCAAACTCCTCCAGTACCTTCCCAATCACTAGGCAAGCGTCTCCACCATAAACTTGTACTTCAGCAGGCAAAGGCCCTTCTTTAGGCTGATATCAATCCTGTAATAGTCTAGCAAACTCTCCCCCAATAAACTCTCTTCCTCTATTTGTCATTTCAAGATGCCTAGTCCCCTTTTCCCACTCCTCCTGGGCAGACTTACTAGAGGCAAACTTCCTGCATCCTAGGCAATATGATTCCTTGTCCCCTGGGCTAGGATGGAAAATGTGGGGTAATTGACTCATAGAACTTATATCCTTTCTTAACACGGGAAATTTGGGTAGGGGCTGTAATAGGCAATTTATTCACAGTCAGAAGGAAGATCCCCTTAGAAACCTTCTTAAGTATGGCCTTGGGATAGGGAATAATGAGGGTTTTGTGCCAATACTTGGAGTCCTTTAACAGTCTCTTGGACTCATTGTACTTGGTCTTTGGCTCCTGCTCCTTGGTCTTGGTCTCCTGCACTTTGGTCTTGGGCTCCTGTGGTCTGTTCCTAGCTCTGGCTTCCTAATCTTGGTCTTTGGTCCTTCTTTAGCTTTTGTGGCCTTTGTAATCCACTTGATCCAGTCTCTGAAGAGTCTCAGATGGCTCTCCCCTTTATAGCCCCTTGTTTCAGACCAAAAACCTCTCTTAGAACTCTGGTTTTTCAAAGCTTAAACTATCCAGTCTTTCTCCTTTTATAATATATTAAACTTTATAACTTACTTTAGCCAATGAAAGCCCTGAATTTTCTGCTTCTGCTCCTCATTTTTTAGGCTTTAACTCTTAAGTTAAAGCCCTTAAAACACTGATCAAATAGACTCTGGCTTGCAGCCAATCACATGCCTTTATTCAAAGATTTTGCCAAAAATGTTTCCCTGGATGACCCATTCTTGACCCTGGTTCAAACCCAAAGCTGTCTTGCTCCGGGTAAACAACTGCTCCGCGTTTTGAACAGTTTTGCTGTAATTCCTGCCATGTTTCCCTGGCAAATCTTGAGCGCTTCCACATATGTTTTACTTAGGTGAATTTTGACCCCTTTGTCAGGAATGACAATTGGGATGCTCCTAAATATCAAAATACAGAATTGGAGTCAAACCCTGGACAAAATCCTTTGCAGACTGCCAGACTCATAGGCTGGGAACGCAATAACCCACTACTAATTGATGAAGTTGATGCCAGCCTGCCAGGACCCAAACCCTTAGCTGCCCTGCAGGATTCTGCAATTGAACTGCCAGTGCAAGATGCCAAGAATTTCCCTGAGGTGCCAACGCCTGATACCGGCAGTTTTCCCAGTGAAATAGACAAATTTCTCCCTGAAAGTTATTCTGAAATCCCCCAAAGTCCCAGGGAAGGCACTGAACCCAAAGAGACACCCAATACCTGAATCAATAAACAGAAGGATTTGAAGTTTTCTCATCCCAAAGCGGCCAGTGGCAAACCGCCAGTGCTGAGCGCCACACTGCCATCTGAGACACCCAATGCCAACCCACCCAAGCCCAGAAAACCCAACCAGGTAGTGAAGCCTGGCAGCGTGGTATAAATACCTGCCAGGCCAAGATCAACCCCCATTGCCATTTTTAAATAAAGGTTATGAGATATTGGTTTTCCCAACTATTGCTGGATTTTATTCTTGCCATCTTCCAGTTAACCCCAAGATTGTCTGCCCCCCCCTGCCAGCTACGTACTGCCCGCCAGGTGCCCCCTTTGGTCCTGTCCATTTCACAGAGTACCCCTTAAAGCCTGAGTACAAGTACTACACTGCCAACAACAAACTAGCCCAGGATCCCTTGGCCAGAACTACCAAGTTAACCAGATACAACCAAGAAGGCCCTTGGTACGTTACCAAACCCTGCCTTTTGAGAGATAAATACAACTTCCTTCCCACCTACCAAATGGACATGGAACCACCTGTCACCCCCAAACCAATGCCTGCCTCCCCCGCCAAGCTCCCACTGGACCATACCAACAATCTTTTTAGAATTGTATACATTACTCTCACAGGAGTAATAGATACTATTGTCCCAGCCGTCATTCCATGGTTGTGGGTGGGCAAGTCAATGTCCTGCCTCATTAAGTTAGCACCAATCCTTTGGTGGGCTCTGCCCACCCAGTTTGCAACCTGCCAGTCCCCAAACACTAGCAAGCCAGCCAATCAGGGTTGGTTCCCTGACATTATGATGATCTATTTTAAACCTGGTACCTTGAGCCCCAAGATGTTGATTATTCTTGGGGCATCCTGTATGTTTTTTGTAATGATAATCACTTATTACACATTTATGAAGACCAAGAACCTGATCTCTTCTGCATGGAAGAATACAAATGTGACCCCAAAAACCCCAAGAACTCTGACCCCACCGCCAAAACTGCCAAAGGACCCTCCTCTCAGGTTCAGAATGTGATAGTCAACCAATCCCTCACTAAAGTGGAGATGCCCCAGATAGGAAAACTCACTCTCAAAGAGGCCCACTGCAATTGCCAGTGCTCTAACTACATTTTCAAGCCAATGCCTCATCCTATTCCTTTGACACTGAAAAGGTACTTGGAGTAGCTGCCATGCTATCAGGAGACGCCCTTGATTGGTTTGGCAAAGCCACTGCTGAAGACGTGGAATTTTGCCTAGACTATGCCAAGTTTGAAGCCAAACTGATGGCCACAGGGGAAGACCGCAACACCAGATACTACACCCTGAACTCCTTGTTGGAAATCCGGCAGGGCACCAGTCCCATCCAAGCTTACATTGACAAATTCATCAAACTAAAGACTTGCACCCAACTGGAAGACAAACTGGCAGCCATCATCTTCTGAAATGGAGTCAACCTAGCAATGAAGGACTTGTTGAAGCACCATCCGCCCACCCTCAGCCTAGACAATCTGGTTCCCCTGTGCAAAGGCCTTAGCATGAACCAAGAGAGTTCTGTCCCCTCCCAGACCCGCCAAACCCAAGCACTAACAGAACAGTAATAACACCCAAAGAGCTCCAACAATACTATTTCAAAGGACTATGTTTCCACTGCCACAAGGCAGGCCACTTGACCAGAGCCTGCCCTAAGAAGAACACTGCCCCAGTCTCACTGGCGCAAATAAACACTTTTTCCCAGTCTTACAAATTCATCCAAGTGACCATAGAACTATTGGGAATTAAGCGCTAGATCAAAGCTTTTATTGATACAGAAGCTGATGAAAGCTTCATTGACGCCGGCCTGGCAAAGGAACTAGGAATGACAGCTTCAGAGCGTAACCTACAAGTAGTCATGAGAAACAGCTCTCTGGATACTGGCTATGAGTGTGAACAAGAGCTCCCATTGACAATTGGACATAATGTGTACCCGTTGTCCCTGATCCTCTTACCCAGACTACCCCACCCCCCTTATACTGGGCAACTCCTGGTCCAACAAACTGGCCTGATCCTGACCTATTGCAAACAAACCGTCACGTTGGGCTGACCTGAATCTTGCAACACTGTCCCCTTTTGCATGAGCCATGGCCAAACCCCTACCAATAAACTCTTAACCATAAAGATAGAACCTAGTGTTGGAATACTACCTACCCCCTACAGAAATGGGACCATGTGTTTAGTGAAGAAGAAGCCACAAAACTACCCAGCCATTCAATACACAACCACACCATAGACCTGATACCGGGAACCCAACCTCATCACACCCCCATCTACAGCTGCAACTACCGCAAACAAGTAGCCTTGAAAGCATACCTGGAAGATATGACAAAAAAGGGTTTCATACAAGTGTCAAAGACCCCCTGCTTGTCACCCATGCTGTTTGTAGGAAAAAAAGATAGTGGGATGCGCCCATGCGTGAATTACCAAAAACTGAACAACATCACAGTGAAGAACTGCTACCCCATCCCCAATGCCAACAACCTCTGTGATGTACTGACTGGAGCCCAGGTGTACCCAAAAATTGACCTCCAAGATGTGTTCAACCAAATCCAAATCAAGGATGGAGACAAGTACAAGACTGCCTTCAAAACCCAATATGGGCTGTACAAGTACCTGGTGATGCTCTTTGGCCTCTGCAACGCCCCCAGAACCTTCCAAAGGATGATCAATACCATCCTAGGGGAATACCTTGACCACTTCTGTGTGGCATATCTGGATGACATCCTCATCTACAGCAAGTCTCACAAGGAACACCTGCGCCACCTGGACCTCATATTGGAGAAACTCTCCCAAGCCAATTTACACTCTAATCTCAAGAAGTGTGAATTCTTTCAGTCTGAGGTTGAATTCCTGGGATACATAGTGAATACTGGCGGGTTTGCAATGGCACAGGACAAAGTAGAAGCAATAATGTCTTGGCCGATGCCCAAATGTAGGAAAGATATGAGAAGTTTTTTGGGCCTGGTAAACTATTGCAGGGATTTCATCCAAAAATTTCTCTCATCACCCTGCCCCTGATCCTCCTGTGCTCTGACAAGATCACCTTTTTCTGGACTCCAGAATGCACCACCACTTTTGAGACCCTGAAACTTTCCTTTACCTCTGCCCCCGTCCTGGCCATGCCCAACCCATCCAAGCCTTTTGTGCTAGAAACCAACGTGTCCGACTTTGCGGTGGGAGGGGTCCTTCTTCAGGAAGGAGAGGATAGTATGCTAAATCCTGTAGCATATTACTCCAAGAAGATGCTGCCTGCCAAAGGAAACTACCCTATCTATGACAAGGAGATGCTTGCTATAATGAAGACCTTGAAACATTGGCGCCGGTACTTATGTGGTGCTGAGTTTCCAGTAAAAGTTCTAACTAACCACAAGAACCTGGTTTACTTTTTTAAACCCAGATAGCTGAACTAAAGGCAGGCCAGATGGGCCTTAGAACTGGCCAACTACACCTCAACATTGACTACAAACCCAGAAAGGTGAATGTGGTACCTGATGCCCTGAGTAGAAGAGCAGATATGATTCTCTCCACAGCTGAGACCAAGGACTACAACACCCATGTACTCCTCAACCCTGCCAGCCTAGGCATCTGACTGATGTTTATGAAGATCATGGCCTGTAAGCCTGACATAATTGAGGTGCAGAAATTATACAAGTATTCAGCGGAACTCATTGCCAACTTGACCTCAGACCCAGATAGCTGACACTACAAGAAGGGACTCTCATTGAAAGGAACCACCCTGCTATTACACAACTGGATCTATATACCAGAAGGTGAAACTAGGACCAAAGTACTCATAGACTATTACGCCTCAGAGATGGCTGGCCACCCTGGCAGACTCAAGACAATCCAAGGAATCAAGATGAATTATGCTTGGCCCCAACTGTACAAAGACGTGGCTGCCTACATCAAAGGCTGTGAGACATGTGGAAGAACCAAACCCCGTAGATCCAAACCTGAAGGCTTGCTAAGACCGCTAGACATACCAGCAAGACCCTGGTAGTCCGTTTCAATGGAGTATATTGTGGAACTGCCCCCTTCTAATTTGTTCAATGCAATCCTAGTCATGGTAGATAGATTCACTAAAATGTCATATTTTGTCCCTACCACCACCCACTGCACTGCCGCAGAGACAGCTAGACATTTCCACAACCGCATCCTAACCCAAAATGGCACTCTGGCGGAAATCATCACTGATAGAAGACCACAATTCACCTCCAACTACTGGGCTCAGGTGATGAAGGATTTGGGGGTAAAGCGCTGTATATCAACATTCTACCACCCACAGATTGACGGCCAGACTGAACAAGTGAACCAAATACTTGAACAGTACCTACAATGCTATGCCAACACCAACCAAGATAACTGGGCTAAGATGCTATCCATGGCATAGTACGCCTACAACAGCAAAGACCATGAATCTACTGGAATGTCCCCTTTCAAAGCCAACTACGGATTTGACCCCACATGGGACCCTAGCATTGGAAACAAGGAAACCAACCTGTCTGGACGCGCCTGGATTGAACAGATTCATGACACCCAAACTATATGCCTAGCAAACCTGAACTAAGTAGTACAGACATACAAGGTCTTTGCTGATCAAAAAAGGACCCCTGGTAAACCCCTCCAAGTTTGAGACGGGGTCTATTTGGATTCCTGTAACGTGCCTCACATGTGCCTTGCAGAAAACTAGCTCACAGAAAAAGCGGACCACACAAGATCACCAAGCTCATTGGAGAAGTTGCCTTCAAGTTAGACCTACCCCCCCACATGGAAGATCCATAATGTATTCCAGTGTGCCCTGCTGTTCAAAAAAGACAGAAACTCCCTTCCCCACCAGAAGATCAAGTCAAGCCCCTGTCAATCCGGAAGGACCAATCAATTGAGTAAAAAGTTGAGTACATCCACGGCAACCGGGTCCACTACAAGACCCCCCAGTACTACGTCAAGTGGTCAGGCTACCCCCCAGAAGAAAGCACCTGGGAACCCTTGAGCAACCTAACTAATGCCAAACAGGCCATCCAACAATACCTTGAGAAGAAGGCCCTGAAAGGGGAAATTTTGGGTGAAGAAGGGGATGATGTCAGGAATGACAATTTGGATGCTCCTAAATCTCAAAATACGGAATTGGAGTCAAACCCTGGACAAAACCCTTTGCAAACTGTCAGACTCATAGGCTGGGAATGCAATAACCCACTACTAATTGATGAAGTTGATGCCAGCCCGCCAGGACCCAAACCCTTAGCTGCCCTGCAGGATTCTGCAATTGAACTGCCAGTGCAAGATACCAAGAATTTCCCTGAGGTGCCAACGCCTGATACCGGCAGTTTTCCCAGTGAAATAGACAAATTTCTCCCTGAAAGTTATTCTGAAATCCCCCAAAGTCCCAGGGAAGGCACTGAACCCAAAGAGACACCCAATACCTGAATCAATAAACAGAAGGATTTGAAGTTTTCTCATCCCAAAGCGGCCAGTGGCAAACCGCCAGTGCTGAGCGCCACACTGCCATCTGAGACACCCAATGCCAACCCACCCAAGCCCAGAAAACCCAACCAGGTAGTGAAGCCTGGCAGCGTGGTATAAATACCTGCCAGGCCAAGATCAACCCCCATTGCCATTTTTAAATAAAGGTTATGAGATATTGGTTTCCCCAACTATTGCCATATTTTATTCTTGCCATCTTCCAGTTAACCCCAAGATTGTCTGCCCCCCCCTGCCAGCCCGCCAGCTACATACTGCCCTCCAGGTGCCCCTTTGGTCCTGTCCATTTCACAGAGTACCCCTTAAAGCCTGAGTACAAGTACTACACTGCCAACAACAAACTAGCCCAGGATCCCTTGGCCAGAACTACCAAGTTAACCAGATACAACAAGAAGGCCCTTGGTACGTTACCAACCCCCGCCTGTTCAGAAATAAATGCAACTTCCTTCCCGCCTACCAAATGGACATGGAACCACCCATCACCCCAAACCAATGCCTGCCTCTGCCGCCAAGCTCCCACTGGACCATGCCAACAAGCTTTTTAGAATTTTATATATTACTCTCACAGGAGTAATAGATACTATTGTCCCAGCCGCTATTCTGTGGTTGTGGGTGGTCAAGTCAATGTCCTACCTCATTAAGTTAGCACTAATTCTTTGGTGGGCTCTGCCCACCCAGTCCGCAACCTGCCAGTCCCCAAACACTAGCAAGCCAGCCAATCAGGTTTGGTTCTCTGACACCCTTGATTTTACAACATTTCTCCGTGTTTCTCTCAACGTTTTGCAACTTCAAACCTACTTGCTGCTTGTCCTTTTGCCTCTCCTAGTTGTTCTCAGCAAAATTTGCTCTTTTGCCCTTACAGTTTCTCCATTCTATTTCCAGCTTCTTTCTAGCTCATTTCCTCCTTAATTCTTTTTTTCTAAAATAATATATAGTTCTAACAAACTATATATTATTTTTTCTCCTCTTTCTTTTTTTATTATATAATATTAAATCCTTTTTTAATCATAATCAGGCAGTATTTAATTATTATGTAACTGCTTTTTTTATCTATTTTCCCCTCAAAAGACACTAAAATCAGCTCTTCCAGTCTCTGCATACAGTCTGGATAGTTCATCCTCTCAGCTCTTCAGTTCAAACTTCTGGTCCTTTAGCCATCCTGCTTTATGATCAGCTAGTCCTGCATCATAATCTTCTTGTCCTTCAACTTCTCCTCAACCAATTCCTCAACAAATACTTACTAGGAACCTTCTTTGTTCCTTCTACACACTGAACCATACTGGTTCCTTCAATTCAATATGAATTAACAGTCCGTCAACTAGCCTTCACTGTGATCAAACAGTCCCTCTTGCTAGTTTTCTCTGTTAATTCCGTGAACCACCTCGGTTCTTTATCTCAGTCCCCATTACCAGAACTTGTAGACCCAGGCATGAGTCTACATTGAACTGGTGTTTGACTGGGCCCTTGCAAGTGGCAATCCACTTAGGCCATTCAACCATAGATCAATGTCTATGTGTTATCTTTACTCACCCAGGTGATTAAGTCTGGTCTATCAGTTGCAGAGTAATCATCTCTACTTCCCAGAGGCCTGATCACACCAAGTTCTGCAGCTTGCTTCCCCAAGAAAACCGCCTTGGTGACACCTCTGAGCAAATCTATGCCCTCCAATGCTCACTTTGGGTTCCCCCAAAGCTCCCATAGGAGCATAAACAAGGACACCCTACCAGTCTGTTAGGTATGGTGCTTGCTCACAGACCTCCTGTAAGTGTATTAGGATACGTAGAGCCCTCAAAGCTCTTCTCCTCCCTGTAAGCTTGTGTTACCTGTCAGGGGTCCAAAACCTACTCCCTCCCAGACAGACAAAGTTCCCTGCTTGCTATTTCAGTCTTCACCCTTCCGCAGCCACAGTTTCCTGCGAGGTGAAGCACTATAGCCCACAGCAGCCAATTTCTGCTGTTGGGTGGAGGCAACATCTGTCTCTGGTAGTCCTATGTTACCTACCAGCCAGGCCTTACTTACCCTAGTAGTCCCACGTTACCTACTAGGCTCACCCTACTTACCCCTAGTAGCTCTATGTTACCTACTAGCTTATAGCATCACCAGCTAATCACATAGTGTCATTCTTTAGCATATTGTCTTTATTTGAAGCCAAATCAATCCTTTCCTGCAAAACAACACACAGGTGGATCACCACAGAGACATCCCCGGCGGGTATGTTATTTACCAAGACCAGCTAGTTCTTACAAGTGTGTACAATTGACTCCGCCTTGGACAGCGCATGCTCAACCTTCAGCTGGAATCCTTTGCAGGTGGGGTCAAAGGAGCCAACATTGTCAGTTGGCTTTACTCCACTGTGACCCACCTTTGTATCTGCTTAGTACCTGAGCCCATGTGGGTTGCTACTGCATCAGGGCGCTTCACAGGGTCCACCGCTGTGATGTTTACCAACTAAACCAGTCAAGAAATTGAGGTCATCTGGACGGCATTCAGGGACACCGCAAAGTCCTGCTACAGCAAAACCTTCTTGCCTATTGTGGTGGGAACTCCCCTCCTAGCAATTAAACAGACTGGGTCTGTTCCCAAATACCTTGCCGCTGTCTCCAAAGCGTGACAAACAGGAACACCATTCTCCTGACTCTGATAGTCAATGGGCTCAAACCCCATATCTGTAAGTGGGTCCCTGTGGGCTGTTGCACCTCCATTGATGAATGTTACAAAGACATTGTGGAGGCCATCAATCAGGCTTCAATGGGCTTCCACCGTATAAATGATACTCCACCTAACCTCATGCAACACCTGGAAGTGCCCACAACCAAGTAGGCCGCCGCCAGCCCTGTCAGCAGGATAATGGGGTTAAACGCCCCCGCAAGGGGGGAGATCTAGCTAGCACAAATTGAGGACCTGGGAAATCTTGGGGGTTGTAGCTAAAAGAGGTTCTACAACCCCACTTGGCCCTCACTCTCAATCCCTCCTTGCCAAGAATCCCTGTGACTATAATGTACACAAAGTTGAAACCCTTGACGTCTTCCAGGTTCATAGTGACAACCCCGTGCTTCAAACAAGCCACTCTCTCAATAAAGTAACCTTCTTGGCTTATCCCTTCCATTTTTGTGGGAATAACCGCAAATTGTTGGTAGACACCAGGGCTGACCACATTATGGTGGACCAGGTGTTTGCTGATTCACAACAGTTAGACCATGTGCCAAGCAGATTCAAGGCAGTAAAAGTAGCTGACTCCCACAGAGTGACAATTACCTACAAGACAGTCCCCTTCTCTGTGAGGATGGGAAACGTCCAGGTTAAACTCTATGGGCCAATTATGGCAGGGCTCAGCCACAATGTAATTTCTGGCCTTGACTGGCTTTGTCAAAATTGTCCCTACATTTACTGGGATACATCTGTTATCACCCTCAATAGAAATGGGGTGGGCTTTCAGATCTATCCTGTCAAAATGAGCAAGCTACTTCATGATACTGTGTTTTTCAAAATAAAATAGACAGGCTTGTACAATTTCAAGGGTGGGAAACTAGACTTCAATCAATGATCAGTCAAATTTATCTGCGCTGAGCCACCTGCGGCCCCTCCCTTGACCACCTTACCGCCACCAGCACTTGCCAAACTCCTTGAGGAGTATAAAGACATTTTCAGTGAAACACTCAAACAACTACCTCCTCCCCAGGAGATACAGAATGCTGTACAACTTCAAGGGCCGTTACCTAAAGCACGTTCCTTATACTGTCTTACACCAAAAGAAGACAAGACCCTCTGCCAGCACCCCGTGAATGCGCTTGACAAGGGCTTCATTTGCCCCTTGCTCTCTCCATACGGGGCAGCTGTCTTCTTTGTAGCTAAGAAGGACAGGTCCCTTTGCCTGGTCACAGATTACCGCACCCTAAATGAGGTGACGGTTAAGAATAAGTACCCCCTGCCGTTGATTGACAGCCTGTTTGACACACTTGCAGGTGTGAAGGTCTTTAGCAAGATTGATCTCACCGCAGGGTACAATCTGGTCTGCATTGCACCAGGGTACAAGGCAAAAACTGCATTTTGAACATGCTACAAGTTTTTTGAGTGTTGTTTCATGAACTTTGGGATGACCAACGCTCCTTCCACCTTTGCCATATTTATGAACAAAGCATTTGAGGAATTGATTGGGAAACGTGTGGTTGTGTACCTTGACAACATTATTGTCTTCATTCAAGATCAAACCACACACCTCCAACACCTTCATGCTGTCCTTGACACCCTTTGGAAAAATCAGCTAATGGCTAAACCCTCCAAATGCAAGTTCCTCAAGTCAGAGCTGCTGTTCCTTGGGCACAACATCTCTGCCTAAGGGATAAAGCCCAACCCTGCCAAAATCAAGGCAATCACCAGCATGCCGCCCCCACCAATATGATCCAGGTGTGTACCTTCTTAGGCATGGTTTCCTACGTACAAAAGTTCATTCCCAATTACAGGGAACTAATTGCACCTCTCACTGAGCTCCTCAACACCAAACAGCGCTTTCATTGGACCCCTGTCAGAGATCAAGCCTTTGAGACGTTGAAGCAGAGACTTACACCTGTGTCTGTATTGCAGTTTCCCAATCAAAACCAACAGTACAAACTTGAGACCAATGCCTCTGACAGGGCCATAAGGGGCATGCTAAGGGTAGAAACTGGCAATGGTGTCTTCCTCCCTATAGCATACAAGTCCAGGAAGCTTACTGACTCAGAAAAACGTTACCCCATTCATGATAAAGAATTGGCAGCCATTGTACACTGTGTTGAGAAATGGTGCTGTTACCTGGAAGGGGTTACCTTTCCACCCCACATCCTGACAGACCACAAGTCACTCCAGTACTTCAACATGCAGTCCTACTTGATACACCGCCAAGCAGGCTGGGTTGAGCGACTATCCCCCTACCATTTGTGCATCAAGTAAAAGCCTGGGAAGGAACTTGTCACAGCTGACACCCTCTCACGCCTCTACGTAGCGTCTATCACCAGGGATGACAGCTTGGATCCAGATTGGCCAATGGTGTACCTCTGTCCTAAAGCAACTTGTTACAAAGGCCTTAACTCAGTAACTATCTCCAAGCTGAAGGACAACAAAAGTCAGTTCACCACCAATGCTGGCAACGTCTGCCGCCAGGCAGAGACAGGTGAGAAGATGCCTTACATTCCCACTACACAACGAGGTGACACAATATTGCATTATCACCGCACCTTGGGTCACATCAGAGAACCTATCCTCTTTGAGATTATAAAACAAAAGGTTTGGTGGCCGCGTATGCGCCAAGACATATTGAATCTCCTCAAAACATGTGTGCTGTGTAAAAAGAGTACGTCCAAACCTGCACCCCCCCAAGTCTGTCCTGCCCTTAAAGGCCATGGAACCCTTTGAACAGTGGGCCCTTGATGTGGTTGGGCCCCTCCCTGAAGACAGACTGGGAAAGGAATACATCATAACCAACATTGAATACTTCACTTGCTGGCCAGTGGCTTGGGCAACAACTAACCACACTTTTCAGGCACCCACCCACTAGGAAGTAATCTTCCTAGATAGTGAATGATGGCAGAGGGATTTAATCCAGTCACCAAGGATCCTACTGGCAAGGACACCATTACAAGGTGGAATATTTCCCCAAATAGACAATATCTGCCCAACAGCGGGTTGAAACGTCCTAAGAAAAAGTATGCCCCAAGGTAACACAGGAGTAAGGTAGAGGCCAAGGGACAAAAGACTTGGGGTTTGGGGATCATGGAGGCAGATTGGTAGTTCTTGGTTTCCTCTCTGAGAGGGGGGTTATGAGATAAGGGTGTAGCAGTATACCATACTCCTGGTATAACCCGGTGCCAGGAGCTGTCGAGGAATTGTGCTTCTGGAGAGGTGCTGGAATCTGCGTGTGAACCCATTGAAATGCTGGCCATTGCAGCCGGCAGCAAGATTATCCAAAACAACCATTTATACCCAAGAGACTCCATGACAGGAGTATTGGGTAATCTCATAGTCTTGGATTTTAAGGCTTAAGGTCAAGTTATAAAAGAATAAGCAAAATGATTCACAGTGGGTGAATGTAGAATTTATTGATTGAACAAGTAAAAGATCAAGAGATACCAGCCTTATATAGATGGTAACTGAATGATAGTCTGAAGATAAAATAAAGGAGTCAAAATTACTTGGAGATGGAGTTTGGGGAAATTTGAGAGGAACTGGAGATTCTGGGCAGTTAAAAATTAAAACTAGAATTATTTGTGAGCTGAGGGGAAAATAGCTGACCTCAGCAATACAAGGGGGGCATTTAGCATGTGTTTTAACTCTGTGACTGGTGCAGGATTACAGGAGTGCCCAGCTATTCCCCAGTTAACACTGGGGAAGGAAAACCAGAACCAACAATAGAAACAGGAACTAACAGGTCCTTGAAGGCAAAAACCAGGTCAAACCCGATCTGGATGTCACCAGAGTGCTTAAATAGATCCAACGGTTTGATTGCCGTAACATTTGATTGACTATAACCCAGCTCTAAAGGTAAAGATTTATCTATTGCAAACTTACTAATCACTCTATTCTCTAACATAGAACCCAAAAGCAAAAGAGACCCGGGTTCAAATCCTGTTGCCATCAAAGCTGGCTTTGAAACCCCTTCTGGGGTTAAATTAAAAGGTAATTAAGGGCAGTTACTACTCACTAACCCATTAATTTTAGGAGAAACTAATAAATCCAAAAAGGGGAGTATTTCCCCTACTATTCCAGAGGCTGAATTGTTGTCAGAAATTTCTAAAAGAACATTCCTGACAACACTATCACCACCATCACTTGCTTCATTGGCAAGAAAATTGTGGCCCGCTTTGGGCAGCCCAAACGTCTCATCACAGATGGTGGCCCTGAACTCGTTGGACAGGTCATGAAGGCATACTGTGCCAAGAATGCCCTCCAACGGATAGTTACCACCCCTTATCATCCGCAAGCCAATGGTTGCGTGGAACAGTTAAATGGCTCCCTGGTCCAGCTGATTGCAAAGCTCTCACAGGAGCACTGTCAGGGCCCAGAGGGTCTTGACTGGTTTCCATCCGACTGAACTTAATATTTAAATCAAACTAAACCAAAACTTTATTTCAAGGCTAACTTAGAATGATCACAAGGGGATCATTGTGAGCAATACCTTTATATACCATTCCATTAGATTCTTTAGAATCTACCTAAATCTTCTAGATAGTCTTAGGGACTCTGCTGATGGCATCAGGCTGGGGTTTTGGGGCATCTTCTGAACAGCATGACTCATGTTTCTTTGAAAAATCCCGCACATCGGGCTTTGCACCCGTATTTTGTCTGGAAATAGCACATATTGACTCTTCTGGTGTTTGGCTTCAAAGTGTGTGTTTGGATGTCCAAATCTGTCCAGTGGTTGCTGAGTTATGCTTGAATTAAGATTTGCATCAATTCTTGTGCCTTGGTCGCATATTTTTGTCATTTTGCACTGGTTAGGGAGTTCGGCTGTCAGCCAAACTTTAAGAAGCCATAACTCATTGTCTAGAGCAGCTAGGAGAGTCATCAAACTAGCATTAGGTTTGTGGAGAACAGTAGAGTTTTCCCAAAGCATTTCTGTAACACAAGATGTGTCAGGGCGTTTCCTGACAAGCACCCCAATACCGCGTAGACTGAACACTTGCCCACCGCTCTACTTATTTTACGAGCAAGAATCAACAGAGGCACTGGGTTCAGTCCCAGCGCCTTGGCCTTTGGGACACCTGCCGGTCTGACAGGAGTTGAACAGGGAAAGATACGATCTACAGTTCCCGGAAAGCCCCCCTGTTGATGACTCCATCCTTAAACCAATGGTGTGCCAAAGCCTGAGAAATTGAACACAAACAAGTTGAGGGACAAAGCACCTTGAAGCCAGATACGCTGTAGGTGACCCCGTCTACACCCTCAACCCCAATTTGGCTAAGTTGGAACCCAACCACCTAGGGCCCTTCAAGATAGCTGCAGTCTATGACAATCACGCCTATCGGCTTGAGGATGCCCAAGGGAACACCAAGACGCTTCACCACAATTGCTTGTGCCCCTGCTGTGCCATCCCCACACAAAGGTTGTTTGTGCAGACCTTCCCAGATCTCCCGCAGACTCCAATCCTTACATGGAACATGCCACCATGCCACCCCCTTGTGGCCATGTGGCTTTCCCCATATAGTATATTAATCACAATATTCTACAATAAGCAATACATTATTCTTATTATTCCTGTCCTTTCTATTGGACTGTTGTCTTCCCCAATTCAAATACTGAATCCTCATTGGTTCAGTTGCAACAATACTTTTTCAGGCTCAGCTTGGGCCTTGACAGATTGGGGAATATTGATATATTTATTAAAATAAGAAAAGAGTTGTATAGGCTAAAAGTATGTGCATAGTGGCTATGTAGATTATATGGTCTTGCAGATCCCTCTGAAATAGCATGGTGAGATATCTGGTTAGGAGACATTAGATGTTATTGGGTTATATCTAATTTAGGTCAAGTCAGGATATTATTGTGGATCCTTGATCTCTTCATTGGAGGGTGAAGCCAGCTTAATCGGGGTATTATGATGGGTTTAGCTATCAATCGTGGCCCAATGAAAGGGTTGAGCCAATCACCGGTGACGGCTCTTTATACATCGCTTGCTGAAAGTGGCCTAGCCTTTATTTATTCCTGGCAGGTTTCAAAGCAACGCTTTGATTTAGAGCTTATGGGGGTTGATTCAGTATGCATTTCTTAAACTGGTTGCAAAGCGAACTTGCTGAAGGGCATGGCTGGTGCTAAGAGAAAATGTAGCTGGCAATACTACAAATTCATTGTAATTCCTTTCAAACAAATCTTTCTCAGGAATCAGTTTTGACGCATGGAGCTAGCTATTTTTAAAACGTAAGGACCCCTGCTTTAAGTTTGGCGGCTAAAGTTGAAATACTTAGCTGATTGGTCCGAGCCACCAGCTTCATGCCAATTGCTGGACCACCAGCTACCAAGGGAGCAGAATAGAGCTCCTGGTAATTCGCACCCCCAGCGGAAAAATAATTTTGGTTTAGGATTTATATGGCGCAGCTTACGAATGCAGTTTGGGACCTGCTTGCCCTTTTCATCTCCCGATGGTGGGTTTGGGTCTGCCACTTCCCATTTTGGCGAAAGGATGATAATTGGAATTGTATCTTCAAGGACATTCACTGAAACTCTCCAAGGGTTTCTTAAGTGCAGGTGGCACAACTCACGCGGAGTGAATGGAAGTGGGGCCCATTTATCTTGCATCAATCATTCTTATTTTCATCTGATGTTGCCAATAATTGGTTAGGGCCTCAGGGGTGGCTTGCAACAAAACATTCTCCCAGCCGTGAATATCACAGCGACGTGATCACCTGGTGCTTCTAGACTGCTATGAAGCTTTTGGTATTTGCTTTGGTGGTCTATGTCTCAACCCAAGCTGATCAACCACCTAAACCCAATGCACCTCCGATTCCAGTTAACCCACAAACGCCGACTACTAGCCCTGGCCCTACCAGCAAACCAAGTATCAACCCAACTCAGGCCCAAGCCCCCCAAAGCACAAATGCTGTAGCCAAAACAACCACACCTCCTATTCCAGTACTTCCTACAAATGGTCCAAATAGAACAGTCCAGGAACCCTCTACAGCTAGTCCAACATCACCTCTCAAAACTGTTACAAATGAACCACCTTCCGCTGGTGTCCCAACTTTATCAACCCAGGCACTTCCTAAAGATGGTAAAAATGTCCCAGTCCAAACCATCACACTTCCCCCAAATTCATCAACCCAGGCTGATATTAAAGTTAAACCAACCAAGACATCTCAAGGCACAATACTACCAACCGCAACTAATGACAGTGCTAATGGCACGCCACCTGAAGGCAGGGGTTCATCCTCTTCAATAACATCCACCGAGGAAGTCAACGACTTTTTAGACACCATTGGCGATCATGGTACCCAACCCCCTCCAGTTGAAACTCCAGCCAATGAACAAAACGTTACCCCTTCAAAGGAAAAATGAGCCCAGCAAAGCTACAGAGTCTTCATCTAAAGAAAAAGACTCGCCGAAAGGTACCCTATTTTGGATTTCTTAATTATTTACGTATAGTTTCCAATCCCACCTTGAGCATCATCACCGGCGTCATCTTGGGTTCCTTCGGTGGACTCTCAATTGTTTCGCTAGTCGCATTTTACATTCGTCGCCGCCGCAACGAAAAATCATTCTCTTTCAATGGGTTCACCTCCTCTTCAAATCTCCAACGGCCCTCGGCTGCTCGGCGGTCACCCATTCGCAACCACGAAACATTTTTTCTCCAGAATCTAAATGAGCCATAACCATTAATAAACCCCCACGTTATATTGTTCAAGCCTACCCTATTTACTTGACCAACTATAAAAAATTCCTCAAATCCATTAAAATATATCACTTTAAATAAACACCACTCCCATCTCACTTAAACAAATACTATAAAAGCGTAATAAATATCCCTTAACTCGCATACCTTTGCATGCAAGCATCCCAAATACATCATCGAACACGCCCCGATTTTTTCATTCCTTGACACTACTTAGTCCAGGTTCAAGTCCAACAAAATAAGGCCACTCTCTGAATAAGAGAACACCATCCAGGTTTGCCCTCCCCATATACATAAAGGATTTAAGTGAAACTTCATGACTATAGCCAGCCCAGTTTCGATTTAAAATCCCTGCTCAAAAATCTGTTGACTTCCCTAAATTAAAATAGGTTTTTATTAGAGATATACTGATTAGAATTCCTCTTCAATAACAGGGCATCTCAGCCATTCCTTTTACTTGAATTCAAATCAAACCCCTTGCTTTAGACTTACGGTTGGAAGCCAACTGTGATCCCATCCCCAATTAGATCAATCCAAATCACTTACTGGAACCTGGGAGTAGGGCTGCGTCATCCCACCCCCGGACAAAGATCTTCTTTTTTCCGGCATTCTGGAAGATCGGATTTAAAATCAGCTTCAAATAGAAAATATATTACCTTCCACATTTTCAGAAACTTCAGACAGAATCCGGGTTTTGTCCGGGGGTGGGACGACGCAGCCCTACCTGGGAGGCATCTGTCCAGACGACCAACCAGTGATCAAATATGGCATAAGCCTCTGCAACCGCAACATGCAAATCTCGGATGAATTAGGAGACTCACCCGAAAATTCTCTCCAATATGCATACAACTTCCAAGTGCAAAGGATACTGGGTTGGCCAGTCATTTGTACCAGCCAAAGCCTATAGGAATCACCATTCCATCCCAAGTTGGGATGCTTCGGCTCTAGGCCGCTACAGCTAAAACGGAACTACCTAATATTTAAACCATTTAAAATAAATCTTTAATGAGAGTGACCCAGAGCCAGAAACTGGCTGAGGCTTGGCTGAAGCAGTCCTAATCCCAACATTAAATAATCAGCATCCCCACCGATTCGAATTAACTCCCTAACCAATTCCAAAAGTCTCAGGCAACCAGTCATCCTTCCCACGGTACACCCCACATATCCAACCGAATTTTCCCAAGACTCTCCTACCCTACTCCGGCTGTAAACCATTTGGTTTACAGCCAGCTCATGGCAGTTTTGTTTCATGCTATAGTCAATACTTTGGTTTAGCTTACCATCTGGAGGGCTGCCTCTTCCGCCAAAGATAAACCAAAAGCATTATACTGACTTCTAGATCAACCTAATCGAGAAATGTAAACCAACCATGGCTTTCAACTTTAACCCCCATATACTAGAGGGAGGTAGGATGCTACAGTGGTTATCAAGTTTAATACTGTTGAGTTAGGGCTGCAGTGGATTAAAAACGCCGTGATTACGGCAAATGCCATAATTGATGCATCCAAGCCATCACATTTTTGGATTGTGGATCCCCTTACAGTAGTTTTAAAAGCTATGGCGGCAACCAAAAATACTTCAGATTTAAACAAAATGATTTCAGATTTGAACAAAATCCAAATCACGCAAGATTCAGGATTCAATTAATTTATAAAATTTCAGTTAATAAATGAACTGTTAAACAAAAAACGAAATTTCACTAGCCTATTATACTAAATTATATCAAACATCAAGCGGTGTAGTTCAAACCACAAACAAAAAGAACTGACACAACAAGTGAAATGGATGGATGCTGTTCCGGAGTATATTATAATCCAATCAGGATTCATATGAGGCACCGACAGAAGGACTAAAATGAAACAAAACTTGAGCAATCTAGAAGCAAGATTACACAAGCACGAAACAAAATGAACTCACACAAGATGTGTAGTATGAGCAGCCTAAAATAGAAAAATAACAGTTTAACAGCCAATCAACAGCTATCCAATTTAGGAACAGAGGCATTTTATCCATTTTCATGGCTCCAGATTTGTATGGAATAGTTTTGAGAACCTTCCAAATATGGACTCAAGATTACAATAAAAATAAATCATTAAATTTTAAAATTTCTACTTTTAGTGATTTTATCCTAGGTTTTTTACAATGGTTTTTATAAGCAATATCTTTGACAGCGTCAGCAGCCAAGCCAGCAGCAGCCAAGCCAGCTTCAATGGAGGCGAGGCTCAGAACGTGGAGGCACCTGTTTACACCCAAGCCTTTGAGGCGGGTAACAAGGAAGCTGACCTGTACCTGACCACTGACCCCTATGGCTTCGACTTGTTCAGTAGTCACATAGTGTCTAGCTCTGCCCCTGCTCCCATACCCACCTCTGCACAAGCTTCCCATCAACCAACCAATCAGGATGGTAACCTTGATTTAGAACAACTTCCTGCCACCAGCCAACCTGCCCCTCTACAGCCAATCAGGCTTCAGCTCCCCCGGCCCAGCGCCCCAAGCAACAAATCATTACTGCCCAAATTCTTTAGGAAATTGTGACACTGAATCTACAGGGTCTGTCCTGGGAACAGATTGTTGCCCAGTTGCAATTTACTTGAGCTACTGTCATGCGGGAATTCAACAACCTGATGAATAAGGGAAATCTGATTGGAACAGCCAAGAAGCCCAAGAAGGCCCCTGAGTCCCAAATCAATGAGGTGTACCCTATTATGGTTGACCTCCTCCAGCAGGATCCCAAGCTTTCATTGACCCAGATCTAGAAGCAACTTGTGCACCATAACATATGGGTGTCTGAGCGCATGGTGCAGCTCTGGATGTATGGGAAGGTGGCTTCCATACGGGTTCTTACCAATTTTGCCGGCGACCAATGGGATGGTGCTGAGGATTCCCCGTATGACACTGCCATTGAATCAACCCTGGTCCGATGCCTGACTAGTCTAGCTGATGATATCATGTTCATCTCCTATTACAAGCTATCAATAGCTTTCAATGATTTTGGCAAGCAAGGAAAAGCTTCTGCCAAGAATAGAAGGAAAAAGGTCAAGAAGGGGACATTCATTGGTGCATTTCTGGCTGTTTCAGCCAAGGTTTTTGTCTACTATTGGACAAACCCAGATTTCATCAATGACTACTTATACAGCCACATCCTCAGTGAATTAATTGACTCCTGGGATGGCTCAAATTCCAAGTACCAGGTTTTCTTGAGCCACCAGATGGGGGGTAGCTCCACCGCCCTTGAGGCCATCCAGGGACGCGGGCACCAGGCCTCAGTCTACCCTGCCAGCCATGCAGACGTCCATCTGGCTGATGTTGTCTTCTTCAACATGGGATCCACATTACAGGAGCGCTGCCCTCAGGCTTTCAACAACCTCTATCTTGGGGTACTTGACTACAATTTTCTCTTTGGCCGCCAGATGGTGGCTGACTTGTTTGCCCAAATTGTCTTCCACATGAACATGGGCAACCAATCATGCAAAGATAAGCGCCTCCCACCTTGGGCCACTGCCACCTACCAGCTCATCCAGCCAATGACCAATGAGGAATACAATGAGCGTTACATGGCAGCCATCACGCAAAATCCTCCTGCCTCCACCCCCGCCACCAACACCCCTAACCCGCAAGCCCAACCCACCCAATCCCAGACCCCCAGGCCAGCTCCACCTCTACGTCTTCCTTCCTGCATTATTCTGCCTCCTAGGCATCACTCTCCCCCGCCCCAATAAACCCCTGTCACCAAACATTTTCTATTTATATTATCTTTTTTTTTGAATTTTAATTTTTTGTGTTCTCTTTATTTATAGTTGGTTTTATTCTTTATGTTCAGCTTATTTCTATAAAATCATATATTTACTATGTTGTGTATCTAGATCCTGAACACAGTTATTTTTAGCACTTAAACACATCCCCTTGTGAAAATATTAACAACAATTTGGTGATCAGCTAAATTTGAATTAGAAAATTATAGTGTTAACTGTTTTTAGATAAAGTTGTTACTGATCTGAATTCAAAACCTTAATGATAAACTTTAAGCCAATCAGGAGCCAAGTGATAAAGTGATTGTTGTGACATAAAGGGACATTCAATAATTCTTTGGTACATGTGCGCTAATTAATATGATTGACTGGATGTTTTGCCATTGTACGCCATTATCTGCTGTGGCGTACAATGGCAAAACATCCAGTCAATCATATTAATTAGCGCACATGTACCAAAGAATTATTGAATGTCCCTTTATGTCACAACAATCACTTTATCACTTGGCTCCTGATTGGCTTAAAGTTTATCATTAAGGTTTTGAATTCAGATCAGTAACAACTTTATCTAAAAACAGTTAACACTATAATTTTCTAATTCAAATTTAGCTGATCACCAAATTGTTGTTAATATTTTCACAAGGGGCTATGTCAATGTTGCAACCGAGTCTCCAGCCTTGCCTGCTAACATATTTTACAATACACAGGGGGCGCTCAATGAGTTGCCCCTTGACGTGCCTAACATAATGAATTAATCTGATTGCAATATTGAATGGCAGGTACTTCATCCTAATTAGGAGCGCTACAAATTTGACTTGCTGATCCCCGCACAAGTTATTCCTCAGCTCCAAACCTTACATGGAACTCCCCACCATGCCACCCCCTTGTGGCCTTGTGGCTTTCCCCATATAGTATATTAACCACTATATTCTACAATAAACAATAACTTGTTCTTATTATTCTGTCCTTTCTATTGGACTGTTGTCTTCCCCAATTCCAAGTACTGAATCCTCATTGGTTCAGTTGCAACAGTGGTAGCAGCGGTAGGTTTACAACCTACCTAAAACAAAATTCCCCCCAAGAAAGGACAGAGTACGGGCTGTATGGCTACTCCCCAACCAGAGACCTTCCTGCTAATCCCTGAGGGGGACATCCCTGACAGGTACGTCATCTATCAAGACCAGCTAGTTCTCACCAACATGTACAATCGGCTCCACCTTGGGCAGGGTGATGCCAGCGTCACCCTGCCCCAGTCAGATCTGTCCCAGCGCATGCTCAACCTTCATCTAGATCCTTCGCTGGTGGTGTAGAGGGGGTCAACATTATCAGTTAGCTCCAATCTACTGAAACCCGCCTTTGCATTTTTCAGGTTCCTGAGCTCATGTGAGTTGCCACTGCATCTGGCCGCCTAACAGGGCCCGCCGCTGTGTGATTCACCAACTGGGCCAGCCAGGAACTTGACATTACCTGGGCGGCATTCCGAGACGCCGCCAAGTCCCGCTATAGCAAAATCTTCTCCCCCATTGTTGTGAGAACTCCTCTTCTAGCAATCAAACAAACTGGTTCCGTTCCTGAGTACCTTGCCACCTGGCAACAAGCTCTTGCTGCCGCCCCTGAAGCTGTGACCAACAGAAATGCAATGCTACTCACTCTCATCATCAATGGGTTAAAATCCCATATCTGCAAGTGGGTCCCCGTAAGTTGTTGCACCTCCATTGACAACTGCTATAAGGCCATAGTGGAGGCTAACAACCAGGCCTCAATGGGCTTCTGCTGCACCAGTGATGCTCCATCCCAACTATGTACTACGCCTGGCAATGGCCATAATCAAGTAGGCTGCCGCCAGCCCCGTCAGCAGGATAATGGGACTAAACGCCCCACAAGGGGGAGCTTCAGCTAGTGAAGATCAAGGATCAGGGAAAAGCCTGGGGGTTGTAGCAACAAGAGGCCTTGCAACCCCACCTGACCCATTCTCTCAAGCCCTTGCTGCAAAAAGTCCCTGTGACTACAACATTCATGAGTTCAAAACCCTGGACGTCTTTCAGGTTCACAGTGACAGCCCCATATTGCAAGCAAGCCACTCATCAAATAAAGTAACACACTTGTCCTATCCCTTCCGTTTCCATGGGAACACCCACAAATTACTGGTTGATACCGGGGCTGACCACACTATGGTGGACTAGGCGTTTGCCGACTCTCAACAATTAGACTGAGTGCCCAGCAGGTTCAAAGCAGTACAAGTAGCTGACTCCTGCAGAGTTGCAATCACCCACGAGACGGTACCCTTCTCTGTGAGAATGGGGAACATCCAGATTAAGCTCTCTGGGCTCATCATGGCAGGGCTCAGCCACGACATAATTGCTGGGCTCAACTGGCTTTGGCACAACTGTCCCTACATTGATTGGGATACTTCTGTAATCATCTTCAATAGAAATGGGGTGGAATTCCAGATCTACCCTGTAGAAATGAGCAAGTTACTCCATGATACTGTGTTTTTCAGAATAACAGAGACAGGCTTGTACAATTTCAAGGAGAGAAACTAGACTTTAACCAATGCTCAGTCAAAGTTATCTGCTCTGAACCATCTGCAGTCCCTCCCTTGACCTCCTCACCTTCACCAGCGCTTGCTGCACTCCTTGAGAAGTACAAGGATGTATTCAGTGAGATACTTGAACAACTAACTCCTCCCCCAGAAGATCCAGCACGCTGTACAACTTCAATGGTTGTTACCTAAAGCACAACCATTATATTGTCTTACACCAAAGGAAGATGAAACCCTCCGCCAGCACCTTGTGGACGCACTCAATAAGGGCTTCATTTGCCCCTTGCTCTCTCCATATGGGGCGGCGGTCTTCTTTGTAGCTAAGAAGGATGGGTCCCTTTGCCTGGTCACAGACTACCACGCCCTAAATGAAGTGATAGTTAAGAACAAGTACCCCCTGCCGCTGATTGACAACCTGTTTGATACACTTGCAGGTGTGAAGGTCTTTAGCAAGATTGATCTCACTGCGGGGTACAACCAGGTCCACATTGCACCAGGGGACAAGGCAAAAACTGCCTTTTGCACGCGCTACAGGTTGTTTGAGTGTTGTGTCATGAACTTTGGAATGACCAATGCTCCCTCAACCTTTGCCATGTTGATGAACAAAGCCTTTGAGGAACTTATTGGAAAGTGTGTGGTTGTGTACCTTGAAAACATTGTTGTCTTCAGTCAGGATCAAATCACACACCTCCAACACCTCTGTGCTGTCCTTGACACCCTTTAAAAAACCAGCTAAAAGCTAAACCCTCCAAATGCAAGTTTCTCAAGTCAGAGCTGTTATTCCTTGGGCACATCATCTCTGCCCAAGGGATAAAGCCCAACCCTGCCAAAATCAAGGCAATAACCAGCATGCCGCCCCCACCAATATGATCCAGGTGTGTACCTTCTTAGGCATGGTTGCCTACATGCGCAAGTTCATTCCCAATTACAGGGAACTAATTGCACCTCTCACTGAGCTCCTCAACACCAAACAGCGCTTTCATTGGACCCCTGTCAGAGATCAAGCCTTTGAGACGTTGAAGCAAAGACTTACACCTGTGTCTGTATTGCAGTTTCCCAATCAAAACCGACAGTACAAACTTGAGACCAATGCCTCTGACAGGGCCATAAGGGGCATGCTAAGGGTAGAAACTGGCAATGGTGTCTTCCTCCCTATAGCATACAAGTCCAGGAAGCTTACTGACTCAGAAAAACGTTACCCCATTCATGATAAAGAATTGGCAGCCATTGTACACTGTGTTGAGAAGTGGCGCTGTTACTTGGAAGGAGCTACCTTCCCACCCCATGTTCTGATGGACCACAAGTTGCTCCAGTACCTCAACACGCAGTCCCACTTGACACGCCGCCAAGCAGGATGGGTTGAGCATCTATCCCCTTACCAGTTGCACATTGAGTACAAGCCTGGAAAGGAGCCAGAGGGCGTAACCTCTTCAAGATTATGAAACAGAAGGTTTGGTGGCTGCGCATGCGTCAAGACATCTTGGACCTCCTCAAAACGTGTGTGCTGTGCAAAAAGAACACGTCCAAACCTGCACCCCCAAGTATGTCCTGCCCATCAAGGCCATGGAACCCTTCAAGCAGTGGGCCCTTGACATTGTGGGGCCACTCCCCAAAGATAGACTGGGAAAGAAGTACATTATCACTGACATTGACTACTTCACTGCTGGCCAGTGGCTTGGGCAACAACCAACCACACTGCCACCACCATCACCCCCTTTATTGGCAAGGAAATTGTGGCTCACTTTGGGAGACCTAAACATCTCATCACAAATGGCGGCCCCAAACTTGTTGGGCATGTCATGAAGGCATACTGTGCTAAGAACACACTCCAATGTATAGTTACAATCCCCTACTATCCTCAAGCCAATGGACACATGGAACAATTAAATGTCTCACTGGTTCATTTGATTGCCAAGCTCTCACAAGAACACCCTAACACCACATGGACTGAACACCTGCCCACTGCTCTACTTATCCTGCGAGCAAGAATCAACAGGGGCACTGGGTTCAGCCCTAGAACCCTGGCCTTTGGAACACCCAACAGTCTGACAGGGGTTGAACAGGGGTAACTACAGACCAAGGTTCCTGACAAGCCTCCCATAGTAACAACTCCATCCCTAGACCAATGGCGTGCCAAAGCCTGGGAAATTGAACACAAGTAGATTGCAGGAGGGACAAAGCACCTCAAAGCTAGATACACCGTAGGTGACCCTGTCTACACCCTCAATCCCAATTCTGCCAAGTTGGAACCCAACCACCTAGGGCCCTTCAGGATAGCCGCAGTCTATGACATCACACTTATCAACTTGAAGATGCCCAAAGAAACACCAAGAAGCTTCACCATGATTGCTTGCGCCCCTGCCACGCCATCCCCACACAAAAGTTGCTTGTGCAGACCTTCCCAGACCTTCCACAGACTCCAGTATTGGTGTCTGACAACAAGCAGGGGGCAAGGGGGGTGTTGCAACTGAGTCTCCAGCCTTGCCTGCTAATGTATCTTACAATACATAGGGGGCGCTTGACAAGTTGCCCCTTGATGTGTCTAACGTTATGAATTAATCTGATGGCAATATTGAATTGCAGGTACTTCATCCTAATTACGAACACTACCAATTTGACTTGCTGATCCCCGCACAAGTTACTCCTTGGCTCCAAACCTTACATGGAACTCCCCACCATGCCACCCCTTTGTGGCCTTGTGGCTTTCCCCATATAGTATATTAACCACTATATTCTACAATAAACAATACCTTGTTCTTATTATTCTGTCCTTTCTATTGGACTGTTGTCTTCTACAATTCCAAGTACTGAATCCTCATTGGTTCAGTTGCAACATCAAGCTCCAAAAATAATATGGTAATCAAGGAAAAAATTCCAACACAAAGCAAATGACACATATTGAGATGAGTGTAAAACATATACAAAATGGGTAAAAAGATGGGATAATGTAGTAAATGGGAAAACAAAAAGGAATAAACAAAGAGGCAACAGTATCAAAATTATACAGAATTTATTAGGAAAAAAGCTATAAAAAGATATGAAAAGGTTAGTAAAAAATCAAATGGGAGAACTCAAAAAACTACTCAAAGACCTCAACTTGGCAATTGCCAAAATCAAGGACATTGACTGCAAGGTCAAAGCCAAAGTTAAGTCCGCTGTCCTCACTGGGGACAAAATTGACAAGGTGTCTGCAAAGGCACTAATGACAAAAATGCCAGACACCCCAGAGAAGACCATCAAGCGTCTTCTCAACATCCAGAAGACAGTGGTTGAGGGCCTCCAGTTTAAGGCGTACAATCTTTCTGCGCTGTCTGTTTGGGTTGACAACCCAGAGATGTATGAACATCTCAAACCCGCCAAGCGTGCCAGAGCAGAGGATGCTGAATTGCCAGCGCAATTGCTTGCGCCAAGAATGGCCAAGCTGGCCAAGGCTGCAGGCAAGGAAGAAACACAAGAAGGTAGCCTAAAAAACAAAATTAATAAATTTTCAAAATACTTATTTTTTTTTTCTTAGAAAACATAGACACCAAACTCCGCCAAGTCCTGGTCCCCTTTGTCCTGGCCAACTTTTATGCAAATTATGCCACTCATGTGTCCAAGAAGTTGTATCTGTCCCCCCTTGTTGTGCGGGAACTGGAGGACCAAATCCACAGGTCCTTTCCTATGTCCAGGGAGGCATTGGCTGGGCTGACACATGGAGAGGGAGCATCCAAGTGGGCAGTTACTGCCTATAAGGATGCCCAACTGGTCTGCCTGGACCCGGTTAACCTCAGTGAAGTTTACTGTATAAACTCCATTGAGCTTGTTTGGGACGTCCTGGCAATACCCCCATTCAAGAATGTACCAGAGATGGGCCAGGCTCATACGACTGCTTGCTTCTGCTTCCCGTTAGAGCATACCCTATCTTAACTGCTGGACAACTTCAGGCGCGCAGTGGGGAAATTGGCTGTTGCTTCTGCAACAGCCGTCAAGAAAGCTAAGATCCTCCTTGCGGACTTTGGGCTAGCCTGGAGTGCAGATGAGACAGGGCTCCCCTTGGCAATGGATCTTACCTTTGCAAAGACCAGGCATGATAAGAAGATCAGTGCGGTCTATAATAAATTATGTGAGTTCAGGGAAGCCTTTGCTGGGAAAAGGCTTCACTTGGTGGTTTACCTTGGCTATCTTTTCTTCTTTGGGATGAGCGCCAGCGTAGAGGATCTAGACAGGGTCCTTCTGGGAATTGATGAGGCCTGGCATGCACTTGACAGGAAGAAGGTCCCCCCTGGATATGACTCAGTGGACCATGTAATCCAAGATGCCCTGGTCCTGGTAGGGATTTACGGGTTTGCAGCCCCACCCAAAAAGCTGCTCCTCAGTTTGCACCTAAGCCTACTCCCCTTCACTAGCAGAAGGGAGCTTTTTAATAAGGGCATATCCACTGTCCACGGTGTGGCAGTGGAGTTTGTGCGCCACCTCCATTGCGGGGTGGGTACATACCAAAGAACTCACTACAGGTGTTTGCAATAAATTCTCTCTTCTAATAAAAATCATTACAATTCATATTATTTTTATTATAATAAAATTTTCTAATTCTTATTTCAGCAAACCAGTTTTGCAAAATATATTGCGGAAACGGGTTTCATAAAAGCATAAAATAATACGTTAATAAAACAAATTCCAACTTGTACATTTTATATTTAATTTTTATAAGACTATTTTATATTTATTTGACAAAGTGGTATAAATCTATTCACATAATCCAGTATTGAGCGTTTGGGATTACCTCAGATGGCATAATAAAATAATATATAATAAAATAACTAAATTACTTACATCTATTGATGGTCTTTCTGAATGTGATTGTGGGCATGGAAACATCTAAATATAAAATGATAATTTATAAATCTTGAATAGTAAATAAGAGAATATAAAAAAATTGGACACACCAAGCCTTTAATTGATTGGCTGTTTGGCTAGGCATGCAGGGATGAACAAATCAGCATGACCATAGAATTTAGCCATGGTCTCAGCTGGGAGGGTGTTGATCCCAGCCTGCAGCAAATTAAACAGGTCCTTGGTCCCAGTTGGGGTTCCTCGCTTGACAACTCAATTGAGCCACCCAAAGACTTCCTCAATGGGATTTAGGAAGGGCAAATAGGCTGGGAGGAAGAGAAGGCAAAAATTTGCTGTGGCCAATTGCTGGGGGCCCACAGCAATGCTGGTGTCAATTGATGGAAATTCTTCAAGAATGTCAGCCACTTTGTGGAGACCAACATTGTCCAACACAATGACATTGGTGAAGCCAGGGCTCATGCGCCTCAGGTGCTCCTGGACCAATTGGAGAAATGATAGAAAGGTCCTGTTGTTATGCAAACCCAATATCATTTGGTAGAGCTCAACCCCCTTTGGACCAAGGAGAGCCACCATTGAGTAGGCTGTGGCTCAGACTGCAGCACACTGAGCCATCCCGTCATTGGAGCCTTTGGGGACATAGTCATACCCATTGTGCATTGACAAGGCAAATGCCAATCTGTCAATATAGTAAAATTTTACTGTCCCCTTGGCTTTGAGGGCAGTGTACGCCTCTGTGTATTTTTTCTGGGTCTCAACATTGGCTGGGCTGTTTCTGTTGTAGGGAGATACCCCAAGCTTTTTCCAAGAAAATCACATTCCCTTCACCAGATGGTAGTAAAAGGAAATTGAGGCCTCAATCCCAAAAGTGGATTTGACCATGGCCTGTATATTTTCCAGTTCAACATGGCAATCCCAGGTTATCCACTGGTGGATTGCCCATTTGTGCTCCTTGGTGAGCATGGTCTAAACACGCAAGAATTTCTCCGTGGCAAGGACACAGCCAGTATTGATGATTTTTTGGAAGGTCTTGCTGGCGTACTTGGGATCCACTCCAACAATGGCCACGGCTGCCTTGTAATCACCAGATTCCCGCATTAGCTTAAGCAGGATGATGCGTTTGATGTCGGGGATGCGCTTTTGGACGGGCTTTTTAGCGGTGGGGATTGACTTGTTGGCGTTGGGCACAACCCAAGGCATGGTACCTTGGTATAGAAGGCTGCAACCTTTTTTAACACCAGCTGTCCCTCATTGGTTTGATAGAACTCAGGCTCCTTGTCATCCTCCTAATTGCCATCACTGACGTAGGGCTTGTAGCTAGTATCAAGTACAGGCTTCACCTTCTCCAGCATGGCTGACGAGGCCAACTCTTGCTGGTACACAACATTGAATACATACAAAGTAAGTTCTACCTCCTTGCTTCTAACTTTATTTGTAGTGGTGACCTTGGTTGGCTTCTGGGCCAGCTTGGGGACCCAAGGTTTTATGCTCTGAACCCTAGCAGCTTGTGCTCCTTGAACCAGCTGTGTCAGTGCAGCGTCACTATGGAACTCTCCTCTCTTATCTCCTCCTTGAGTAGGCACTTGGGTTGCACTAACTCTATTCTTTGACCCGGGGGGCAACCACAACCGCAGCGCACAACAGGTGTATTGATACTCTAGTGTTGTGTTCCTTCCATTTTAAAATTTAATAAAATATTAAATAAATTTCAATTAAGTTACTCCCTAATTTTAATTTTTGCTTTTATCTGAATATGGATATTTAATTAATATTTTTCTCCACCTGATATCCCAATTATAGATTTTTTATTTCTTAATTAGCTGTTTTTGGTTTTACAACACCTATTTTAGAATACTAAAAAAATCCACCCATTTTCCTAGATTTTACTGCAAAATTCAAACACCCAACACAATATTTTTAAAATTTATGTTTCAGATCTTGTGTCTTATTTTAGATACCTTGGTATCATTCATGATTACAATCCAGTGCACACATTGCGTGAGTGATTTTGTTTATGTAGTGAGTTGCTATTATGTTTTGCTTAGGTTTGAGTTTTGACACACCTTGCTTGGGTGTATTTTGTCATCAATTCACATAGTAAACATATGTACACCAAAAGTCAACTCAAACCATTTTGTTTGTGAATCAATGTATTTCAGATTGTATTTTGAATGGTTTTGCTTTGCGTGTGAGCCCTTTGTTGCTGTGTTGACTCATTTTGCCCATTAACGCCAATAAACCCTGTTAACAGAGTGTATATTTAACCTGAGAGTTGGATTTTGTTTAAATCTGAGGTATTTTTGGTTGTTGCCATAGCTTTTAAAACTAATGTACCTAGGGCAATCCAAAATTTTGAAAAAACGGCCATAGACGGCTTTTTGTTTTCTGGACAGGTTAGGTTTCATATGTTTCCAAATAAAATTTTATTTTTAAATCAAAAGTCAGATTCAAACTTTAAATTTTATTTAAATTTGAAAAATTATAGCTTTTATTTAAAAACAAAAATCTGAAAAACACACCCTTCTGTGGATGTGTACAGAAATGATTCCAGAAAACCCACACCAAAAACAGGTTTCTAGAACTGTTTCCTGATCTCAAACAGATAGCTGCTTTTTTAAAGCAGTTGCTGTTTAAGATCTGCTGCAGCCCTACTGTTGATTACATACTTCTTGAGAGTATATAAACGATATAAAGGGGAAAATTAAGAATGTATGAAACGTTATTTGATAAGAAGATAGTATACTATATAGTATCACAGGAAGCCACATGCTGCCCATGTAAATCATAGCTGTCAGGAACCCACCTTGCAGGAAAAGGTTTCTCTGGGTAATGGATTAATGCAGAAGGATTTAAACCAGTCAAAATAGACCCAATGGGCAATGATACCATCCCCAAATGAAATAACTTGCCAAAAATACAATATCAACCAAGAAGTGGGTTGAAGTAACCTAAAAAGGCATAGGCCCCCAAATATGACAGCAAGAAGACAGAGGCAAACAGGTGAAACAGACTTGATGACTTGGGATTGATTGGAGCTGCTTGGGGCTTTTTCTTAACAGGAGAGTTGGTTGAGAGCAAGGAAGCAGTATACCATTTTCCTGGTACAACAGGAGCCCATTGCCTATTCCGGCAATATTGGGTAACTGTACCAGCGCCAGATCTGGAGTCCATATTCACAGAGCTCTGTAAAACATGGAAAATCAGCAGGAGTAACAATCATTTAAGCACAAATACTCTAAAAATGGGGAGCTTAGGTAGTTTCATGGTGGTCACTGTATGAATCTTACAAACAACAAAATTTTAATTTAATAGGTTTAAGTTCTTTATTGATTAAGCAATTGCCATAAACAATACTCTAAAGTTTATATAGGATATGGCATTAGGAGTTGAGAGAGGAAATTTAACTGTTACATAAGGGAAATAGCTGTCAAGAATGACAATTTGGATGCTCCTGAATCCCAAAATACGGAACCAGAGTTGAACCTGGGACAAAACCCTTTGCAGACTGCCAGACCCATAGGCTGGGAACCCAATAACCCACTACTAATTAATAAAGTTGTTGCCAACCCGCAAGGACCCAAACCTTTCACTGTTACGCAGGATTCTGCAAGCAAACCACCAGTGCAATATGCTGGGAATTTCCGCAAGGTGCCAATACCTGACACCAGCGGTTTGCTTGGTGAAATGCGCTAGTTTCCCAATGAAAGTTATTCTCAGCTCCCCCAAAGCCCAGGAAGAGGCACTGAACCTGAAGAGGCACTCAATACCTGAATTGACAAGCAGAAGGATTTGAAGTCTTCTCATCCCAAAGCAGCCAGTGGCAAACCACTAGTACTGAGGCCACATTGCCTTATAAGACCCCCGATTCCAAACCACCCAAGCTCAGAAAAACTGACCAGGTAGTGAAGCCTGGAAGCGTGGTATAAATACCTGCCAGGCCAAGATCAACCCCCATCATCATTTTTAAATAAAGGTTGTGAAATATTTGTTTCCCCAATTATTGCTGTATTTTATTCTTGTCATCTGCCAGTTAACTCAAAGATCATCTGACCCTCCTGCCAGCCCACCAGCTATGTACCTCCTGCCAGGTGTACCCTTTGGTCCTGTCTATTTCACAGAGTACCCCCTTAAGCCTGAGTACAAGGACTACACTGCCAACAACATACTAGTCCAGGATTCCTTGGCCAGAACTACAGAGTTAACCAGATACAACCAAAAAGGCCCTTGGTATGTTACCAAACCCTGCCTGTTCAGAGATAAATACAACTTCCTTCCTACCTACCAATTAGACATGGAACCACCTGTCACCCCCAAACCAGTGCCTGCCTCTGCCACTGAGCTCCTGCTAGACCATAACAATAAGCTTTTTGGAATTGTATATATTAATCTCACAGGAGTAATAGATACTATTGTCCCTGCCAACAGTCTGTGGTTGTGGGTGAGCAAGTCAATGTCCTACCTCATTAAGTTAGTGTCAATCCTTTGGTGGGCCCTGATCACCCAGTCCACAACCTGCCAGTTCCCAAACATTAGCAAGCCGGCAGATCAGGGTTGGTTCCCTGATAATAGCAGACAAGGATTATCTTAACCCTCCCAAACTTAAATCAAAAACTTAACTGTTTATCCAACATTTTAAACTTACTTAAAGGTCTGAGATAAAAATACTTATTGAGAAGTTGAACTGTTAACTTTAAGATTACGAAAACAATTTAAAATCATTAGCAGCCTCTTTAGTTTTAGCATTATGATTTACAGAGCCTCTCAAGTTGGTTGGGTGGTTGTTAATGTCATATGGCCATTCTGTGAGCTTCTGATTGACTGGATTTACTAAATTCTTTAACTTTACACACATTATTGGCTCCAGAACTCATTTTAAGTTCAAACCAGGTTGTTGTGATAGCACCAAAAAGGTCTCAGGCTCAAATTTTGGTCCTGAATTTGTGGACTTGACGTTAATATCATAATGAACTGAACTGTCTAAATCTTGATCTTGTTGAGCCACCCCTTTATGCAAGCATGTTCAATCAGGGCCATAAGTGATAGGATCATCATAAATGATGGTCCTGTCAATAGCATTCATGGATTTTCCAGGTAGTGTTCCTCTTAGGATTCAAATTTTAGACCCTCATACAACCTGAAGGCGTAGTAGGAGTGCTACTGACTATTATCTAGTCAGATTGATGTTTGGGGAAACAATTTCCCAAGCAAGAGTAAAATGTGTCAAGTTGCGCTCTACTATATTGAGATGGGAGAGAACTCAGCAGAAAGTCTTTATGACAAAAGATTTTCAGCTCAAGCTAAGCAGGAGTTAGCAACCTGGGCATTGCAATAAGGTAAAGTGTATTACACTCTTGCCCTGTTTTAGGATGATGTAAAATATATGGCTTCCTGGACAGCAGGAAGAGAGCGCTTGGAGCTTAAAAGGTTGCAAAAGCATAATAAAGATAAACTTGGATTTATTAAATGGGAATTTACTTAAATACCAAGGGAATTGATCTTTGTATCATCAGTGCAGGCACCAATGTGGCATATTGCTGGTAAATGCATGGGCAACTCATTAATTGATCTGAATCCAAATTCAGACAAACTGAAAAATTCAGTTTGAAAGCAAAACTCCTCTATTTTGCATTCCACATATTGGGCTGAACTATCTTTAAGTCCAATTGATAGTACTTGTGAAATTGAGCCATGATAGATCACTCCCCCAAGATTGTATGTGTCAGGATTCTGCTTTTCTCTGCTATTATTTTTGCAGTAATCTTTATATTTTACACACACTTCAACAAATAATCACCTTAATTTCATACCAGAAAAACCCTTCCTTCCTTATTTGGTTATCTAAATACTTAAATTACAAGTTAGTATTTGATTTCCAAAGCTTACCTATCTTCCCTATGGGTTTTTAATTTTGAATCTTACGCTTGAAGTTAGTTTTTAGTATCCAAAATTGCTTACCTTTTTGCTTTACGTCAGCATGGCTTTGGACTTGATTTTCACACTTCTTCCGGTCTTCTTGCTCAATTCCAAGCATTTTTTACCCATTCTTGATTGTTTCTCTCTCCTGGTTTGTACTTTAACTTCTTTAAGTTAAAAAGTGATGTTTCCCACAACACACCTCCATTTTAACCATAACTTCCCATTAACCAAGTTTGATTACTTCTCTGCTTCTATTCTGCACCTCACAAAATTAAGCTAATAAACAGCTTGAGTTTTCTCTCTCAACTTCAAGTTGAGATTGTTTAACTTACACCCCAAAAAGGTATTTATTAGGTTTTGTGGCTTGTGTTTTTCTTGAATCTTGTTTTTCTCTTTTACCATTTTCATCTTGAATCTTTAGCTTTACTTCATGATCCCTTTTGATTATCTTTCCCAACAGTTAGGTACCCTTTTTAGTGATACCCAAACTTTGATAGTCAATAGTTTTAATCCTTCAGCTAGTGGCGATCATTAACCTGACCCTGAAATTGAATTCTTAACCCAATCTTCTGTTATTAAGACTGGGCTTTATTCTATATTTTTAGGTTTAATCAATCACCTTAGTCCTTACTTCACTTCTTATAAGTTATTAGGAGCCTTAATTCAGTTATTATTGCAAACCTTACCTAAATTTCTATATTTAACCAATATAAATATTCTGGGACTAAAGGATTTAGTTTATAATAATTTGGCCAGAAGCTTCAGATCCTACAGTATGCAGGGGGAGGTAAGCAAAAAATGGACTTGGCATGAACTCTGGCAAAAAGGTGCCTTGAAGAGTTTATTCTCACGGCATACTGGGACCATGTTTGAAAATCATGGTGAGAGGACCAACCCATAGGGAGTCCAGCTTGTGAGCACGCCCACCCACAAAATTCTGATATACTAAGGCCTGATATCCCATCTAGAACTCAGAGGCATGAGAGCAAGAGTCATTATAATGAGGCAGATTTAAGGTCTTGGCCTTATAGGCAGTGGAATAAGCAGTAGCTTGGGTATCAATGACTTGTTCAACCAGTCCTCTCACACACTTCTCAGGATTGACTACCTCATCCTGTTCCACCAAGGAGTGCCCTAATATTAAAGGGGGTGGCCTATCTTCCATAGTGTTACAAAAGTAAAAGTTTCAAAGCCCTGGGCAGGAATCAAATCCGCTCCTAACCGCCAGGTGGGGCAAGTGGGCAGAAGAGATTTGCCCACACCTGGATTTGCTTCAAATAAGCAAAAATCCAGGTGCAGGAACCATTCCTGCCCTGATGGCAGCTGCAGGGCCTGTTTTGGGCCCCAAAAGCTATATCTAAGCCTTGGTGGGTTTGGCTGGGCCTTGGCAGGCTAATTTTAACTGCCCAGTAAACCCAGTTCAAGCCCACCCTCCATTAATTAATTTGGGGTTCCCAATTGGGAACCCCTTTTTAACCAAGTTCTTCAACCCCAAAAATGCCTGTTGAGCCAGGCCCAGAATGGAAATCAAATTAGGAAAACCCCCATGACTCCTGCAGCCAAACCTTCCAGAGCCAATGACCAGCCAGGCCAAGATGGGCCACCAACAAGACAAACAACTGTTCCTGAAGACCCCAAAAATGACCATGAAGCAGCCAATCAAACAGCAGAACCTGAGATGTCAAGACTTGTCACACAGATAGCACCAGAAGAATGTCCAGATGCACTTGTATGTGAGTAAGTATATAAATCAGAAGCACCTGAAAAAGGTCTGCATCATCATCCTTACCAATAAAGTTGTTATGAACCTTTGATTCACCAATCTGTTTCCATACTTATTTTTGAAACTCCTCCAACTGCAAACACCAAAGCGTCAGTACCCATCCACAGGGATAGATAGCCAGACTCCAGTTGACAAAACCAAAGCCTTTGACTACTACCAACCACCCAACGCTCCATTTGACCCTGTGCATTTTACTGAGTATCCCCAAACCCTGATCAAAAACCCTGGACCTTGGAAGACTTGCAGTGGTACACCTGCCTAAACGCCCCAAGGAATCCTACCAAATTGTCTGTGACGTCAGAGAAATCACCATATACCCTTTGATCTTAAACAGGAAATACAACAATCCTGCTGCCTACCTGGTCACAATGGAACCACCCCTGACACCCAAACCAACCATCTCAACCCCATCCACTTCTGATGCCACTGGCCAGAGTAGTCAATTTCTGGGAGTGCTTTACCTGGCGCTCACAGGATTGATTGATTCTGCTTTGCCAGCGGCTGGCCCCTGGGCTGTGGCTGGGAAGGCCCTTTCCTACCTGGTGAAGTTAGGTCCCATCATCTGATGGGCCATGCCAGTACTTGATTTGACTCCTCCCTCACCTGCTGGAGCTCCACGGTACTCCTGGTATCCTGACACATAGAGCATAGTGAAGGGGATAAACCAGTGGTATAATGCTTATTTAGGCGGTAGGCAAACAGGGCAGCAGGGATTAAAGATCACAATTAGATGTGTCTGAGTGAGCCAACTTGCACATGATGGACACTAATGTTGAGTTAGCTCTCTCTACAGTCTCATTAGTAGTAGGATTTGATGGGGCAGAGAAAGATCAATGGGTCCCCATGGCCTCAACAATTGATTTAATGAGCCTAGCATTGAAGTTAGTCCCATTGTCAGAAAGCAGGACTTGGGGGCATCCATGGCAATATAAAATATCTTGTAGCAAGAATTGAGCAGTGGTTTTAGCAGTGATATCTTTGGTAATATCACAGCCCATACCAGAGTCCGTCTGGACTTCCACAGGGGAGGCAGGCTGGGCCTGAAAGGCCATGCACACAATTGACGCAATCCTGACTATATAATTCATAGCAGTGGCTAAGGGGCGCCAGCTTCCAGTATGTGGCACAACCTGATCAACCAGCCCAAATACTGTAATGTAGACAAACCCCAACTTACTGAAATCTTGGGCAGGAGGCGCTCTGGGCAAGGGGGGAGTGGGGGGGATTTCTTCATGATATTCAGAATTAGGCCTTTAGAATGGCCAGGAGAAAGATCCAGGTGGTGAGGGTGGAATAAATCCAAGTCAATGGTGCAAGGTAGCGTAACCAGATGGACAGGAGCAGAGCCAGGAGGGAAAGGATAGGTGTAGGTGTATTGTGTAGTAGATTTACAAAGAGATGCAAACATAATGATTATATTAGTGTAAAAATAGATAATTCCTGTAAGAAAATAATGGGTATGGGTATAAAGTTGTTTATTTTAAGATGCTAACAGTGAGGAAGGCTTTTTCTTCTCACTACTTATACTTAATGAAAAATACTTAGCCTTTTATGCCGCAAGAGGCCTGGTGGTATCATTTTCAGTGATACTTGAAAAATGGCTTTGAAATTGTGCACTGGGATCTGAGGAGGGAAGGACATTAGCTGTTTCTTAATGGTAATAGATTTATCTGCAGCATGCTGAGGGGTCATAGCTATTATTAGAACCCACAAGCGTTTGAAAGCCTGATTAAACAATCAAACAATTGTTTTTCCAATTTACCATTTCCTGATAGAAAAGGGACCCAATTTTGTGTTTAATTTTGGTCTCAGGGTTTTACAGTACATAGGCCTTGTAAACCCCTGGCTATTTGCAGTTAAAAAGGTGGGTTTTTCCTTCTAAGAAGGCAGTTGGCAATGGCTTCCACACTGTTGGTTGTTTTATCTCTAGGCAGGCTAACCGGTTATCTAGGGCATTCTGAGCTCTGACAGGTAGCTCAGGCTTGAACCCACTTGCTGAAGTGGTCAATGTCAATCAAGATAAACCAGCAGCAATAATGGGAATATGGTAAGGGTCTATCTGCATCAACACTAACTGTATAGAAAGCATGCTTGGGCATAACCAGATTGAATTTGTGCTGTGCTGGATGGGCCCGTTAGAGTTGACATTAATGACAAGAAGCCAAGACATCAGGGATTAATACCTGCATATTTTCCTAATAGTAGTGTTTTCTCAACAAATCATGGGTTTAGCAATCTCTCCATATCAGTGTCTAAGTACGCCTACAAGACAATAAACACTCTGAGGCTAAGACATAAATAGGGAAGATATAAGTCCCCAACCTTCTTGAACAGTTGATTATCTCAAAAATGGGTGTCTTTCAAGAGTTTTTCAGAGAAACCCAGATTTATTCTGTTTCATCATTCCAGGTAGAAGGATACTGTGACAGTCCAAATGTTTGGTGTTTTGCAGGCGGGGCTAATGTTGGCCAAGCAAAAGTTTGGTTGTTTGTTGCAGGTAGAGGCCTAGTAGGGAATGATGGCTACTAGGAATGGTAAGGCCTAGCTAGTAGGTGTAAAGACTACTAGAGGCAGATGTTGCCTCCATCCAGAAAAAGCTATTGGCTGCTGTGGGCTAGAGTTCTTCACCTAGCAGGGAACTGTGGCTGCAAAAGGGTGAAGAATGAGATAGCTAGCAGGGAACTTTTTCTGTTTGAGGTGGAGAAGGTTTTGGACCCCTGGCGGGTAACGCAGGCTGCCAGGGAGGGGAAGAGCTTTGAGGGCTCTATGTATCCTAATACACTTACAGGAGGTCTGTGAGCAAGCACCCTACCTAACAGACTGGTAGGGTGTCCTTGTTTATGCTCCTATGGGAGCTTTGGGGGAACCCAAAGTGAGCATTGGAGGGTATAGATTTGCTCAGAGGTGTCACCAAGGTGGTTTGCTTGGGGAAACAAGCTGCAGAACTTGGTGTGATCAGGCCTCTGGGAAGTAGAGCTGATTACTCTGTAACTGAAAGCCCAGACTTAATCACCTGGGTGAGTAAAAATAACACATAGACATTGATCTATGGTAGGATGGCCTAAGTGGATTGCCACTTGCGAGGGCCCAGTCAAACACCAGTTCAATGTAGACTCATGCCTGGGTCTACAGGTTCTGGTAACAGGGACTGAGATAAAGAACCAAGGTGGTTCACAGAATCAGCAGGAAAGACTAGTTAGAGGAACTGTTTGATCACAGAGAATGCTAGTTGAAGGACTGTTGGTTCATATTGAAGTTTGGAACAAAAATGGTTCATTGTGCAGGTGGAACCAAGATGGTTCCTAGTGAGGATAGGTGAAAGTGCTCAAAGATCATGATGCAGAAGTAGCTGGTCATGATAAAGGAGTAGCCAGAGGACTGATAAGCTGTTGAAATACTGGAATGAGCTGTTTGTTGTCTAAGATGGACTGATTGCTGGTTAAGCTGAAGAGCTGGAATATGAGCCGGCTAAAGGATCCAAAGATGATGGTGAAGAACTAGTGGTCCAGAGAAGTGAGCCAAGATTTTGCTGAATTGATTTGCCAAAGTAAAAAATGTGGAATTTTTGCCTTGGTTTAGTAATAAAATCAAGAAGGAATGTGGATAGAAGTGTGGGTAAGATATTTATTTATTAAGCTCCTAGGATAGATGAAGGTATGTTGCTATGAGAGCAGGATACAAAGTTGTTTTGGTGGGACGTTTTCCTTAGATTTTACAAGATTTTTAAATATATGAGGAAACCTTGAAGAGGTCCAAAAAGAACAGTTTAAATAGTATTCTACTATTTAAATGGGTTTAGGTTGAATGCAGGGAAGACTGGTGCCAGAATAATGGACCAGTTAACGCTTTGGTGCACAAAGAGTTGTCAATTTGAGCGGTTTGAGCTGTGGAAATTATTTTCATAGTTGGATCCTGGTGGAACTTCAGGAATGATCTATTTATGAGCTCTCCATTCATTGGTTGAGTTCTGGAAGGTTTCTTGATGAAAACAATTGGTGGGAAGCCAAAAGCTTAAAGTATAAGCAAGGAAATAGTGAATTAATACTTTAAGCTTTTGAGAAAGTAACTATGTAAGCTTAAGTTATTATAGGAAAAAGTGAGCGGCAATGGTTTAAGCTTATGAGGAAAGCCATTTGAAGGCGGAACTGTTGGGAAAATGACACTATAAGAAGGTGGCTGGCTGGAAAGTTACAGGGTCTTTTTAGAGGTCTTTCCAGGTCTTTGACAGGATCTTTCCAAGGCCTTTTGAGTTTTTGCCAATAGGTTTTTGGAAGCCTTTTGATCACTAGCAGGAGCTTGATTGGACTGATAAAAGTGGAATACCAAGGCCACTAAAGATATACAGAGAGCTGAAGCCCAAGATAACGGAGCAGGAGCCCAAGAATAAGAAGCTGGATCCTAAGCGCGGCGCCAGAGTCCAAGTTTAAGAAGCCAGAGTCCAAGTCAAAGGATCAGAAGTCCAAGACCAAGTACAAGGAGTCCAAGATATTGTTGGAGGACTACAAGTATTGGCAAATCCATATTGTTTCCTTGACCCCCGGGCCATATACCAGAAGGTTTCTAAGGGGATCTTCCTTCTGAGAGTGAATAAAAGCCCATTTCAACCCCTATACATATTTCTGAGATAAATTTTACCTTACTAGAGAATGACAATCCCTTCCAGCTGGTCCCTGGCTACAATCCAGGAAAAACTTTGGGGACTGGTGGACAGGAACCCCACAGATACTCAATAAGTTCATACAGGCAATCAGCTTCTCCAAGATAGATATTCAGAATAGGCATTCATGATAACCCATCAGCATTATTATGCTGGGAACCTGGGCAATAAACTACAGTGAAGTCATAACCCTTTAGTTGTGGAGCCCATTGAGCTAGCTGCCTTTCTGGCTCTTTTAGTTGCTATAGCTAGAAAAGAGAGAAGTGGTCAGTGATTACAGTGAAATGAGTCTTGTAAATGTAGTGGCAGAATTTCTTCACATCATGCAAGACAACCAGGCATTGCTTCTCAGTGACACTGTAGTTTTTCTCATGCTTATTTATAATGCAGGAATAATAAGCTATAGGGTGGTTGACCACTTTATCATCCAACTGAGAAATAATGGGCCCACAGCTTCTCACTTGTATCAGTGTATAGGATAAACTTATTGTTTTAGTTGGAGTAGATCAGGATAAGAACCTCCTTGAGCTTCTGTTTTAAAGATTCAAAGGCCTGCTTCTGGCTCTCAGTTTATTCAAAAGGGACTACACAAATTAAATGCACTAGAGGTTTGCTGAGCTTGACAAAGTCATGGATAAGCTGATAGTATTAACCCATCATTCATATGAATAGAGCTTCTTGTAGGTTAGTAGGTGAGAGCATATTATGTATTTCCTTAACCTTATTAGTCATGAGACAAATGCCTGTCTGAGTGACTTCATGACCTAAGAACTACAACTGATCCTTAAAGAAAGAACATTTGGAGGGCTTTAACTTAAAATCAGCCTCACAAATATTGGTAAAGACAGCTTTCATATGATACAAGTGATTGGTGAAAGTGAAAATAAAAACTGTGATGTTTTCTAAATATGCCAGCAAATATGATTGCTTCAGGTCTTTTATAATAGACTCCATGTCAATTTGAAAGGTTGCTGGATTATTGCACAATACTTGAGGCATGTAGGTAGGCTCAAACATCTCTTCTGAAGTAATTAGTGCAGCTTTATCCCTGCTGGAAGTAGATAAGTCAACTTATTATTACTCAGAAGTCAGTTCCATTGCTGAGAAGAATTTATATCCTCCTAGTTGACAAAGGGCATAATAAGTTCTGGATAAAGGATAGGAGTCCTTTTTAGTGATATAATTGAGACATTGGGAATACATCACAAACATATGACCACCATATTTCTTTTTGAGAATTAGCAAATGAGAGGCCCACAGAATCTGATATGGGGCTAACATACCAGCATCTAGTAGCTTCTTTAACTCTTTGGATACTTGTGCATCTTCCACTTGACTATGTCAATAGGATTTAGCACAGAAGAAGGGCATATCTAGTATCAATATGGTGAAGGAATTCTTTTGCTAACTCATAGTTGTTGGGTCCTTGAGCAAAGATGTCAGAGAAATGATCCATCAGATTAAGCACTTCTGTCTGTTGATGTGGGGTGAGATGAAGGAAATCCTTATCAGAGAATAAGGATAGAACTGGATGATCATCCTTGGTTAGCACCAAGCTGTTAAAGGTGCCAAAATGGTGCAAGGATTGGACAGCAGTGGCACTTAGAAGACGTTTATGACCAAGTACTTGTCCCTTAGTGACATGCATAGGGGTAGCTGTGAAGTTGACAAGCAGCAACTGCAAAGGCTCTTTATGAGTTACTTCATAGATGCCCAGGCATAATCAGGGTTCTGTAAAGCTCTGTGACCCACCTTTAGCCCTGAATTAGGATGTTTTTCCCAGACCATCAAAAAAAGTGGCCCATGTGCAGGCAAAAACCCTCCAAAACCTGGAGGACCTGGCCCACACGGTAGATGAATGCTTTGTGTTGGCCTTCCCAGCCAAAGCCCCAATCCTTTCTTTGGAGTCCCCTCCAACTGTGGAGGAGACTCTAATCCAGCTAGATTGCTTGCTGTCCTGGTGTTGCCCTGTTCTGAGACAACTGGTGGTCAACAGAAAAATGTGGGCCACATGTTGCAGGGTAAGCTTAATCAGCGGCCCAAAAAATTGGGTATCAAATCCTGAAATCAGTGGTATCCCAGGCAACCAATTCCTCTGGCCTGAAAGTCCCTTGTCCCAAAATAATTGGGTTCAGGAGCTCTCTGGTTGGGACGTCATAGAAAGGCATTAGGGGAAATGCTCACCCTGAGTCCCTGGAAGGCTCCTATCCAATTGGGGGACTGAGCCCTACATCCAGGCCTGCTGCTCCTATTCTCTTGATCACAAACCAGGGGAAGATTGGCCAGTGGCTTTTAACAGGCTCCCCTTTAGATTGCTTTCCAATAGCCCCTTCCAAAAACTCCTGGCCCTATCACCCCCCTCTGCATATAATGGAAGCATGGGCTGTCAGATCCCTTTCTTACCAATTACTATTGTTGAATAAAACTCCTGACTTTGCAAATATCTTTGTATTTTAAAGTTTTATTTAATAATAAAGGTAATTGTCCTGACTCCTGCTGCTGTTCCCCCCACCTGCTTTCCCCTGGTTTGCCTGTCCGTCTGTCCACCTGTCTGTAGTTTTTGTTGGAAATTAACTCAAGGAAATCCAAACCTGGCCTGTACCCTTGTTACTTTCCCAGAGCACTTGGACCATCCACCCAGAAGTTCTAGTTAAAAGGACCCCTCTGATATTGTGTTGTCTCCTTGGTACAAGGTGGCTATGTGTATATTGGTGCCTACCTCCCTATTGTTCTGGTCCTCCAGCCCTGGCTTTTGGAACAAACTTTCCCTGATTTCTCAAACTCCTAGTTTTTCTCCTGGTCTGCTTTCTAATACCATCAGTCATTTCAACCAGGTCCTCACCAACTTAGCATCCTATGTTTTGCTCCCTTGGTCAACCTCTTACCCTGAGAGATTGTCACCCCCTCCAGAATTCAGAACTACTGAACCCCCTTTTTCTGACTGGGCTGATTCTCTTCCCACAGCAGTCTCAGCTCCCTCCATACCCTCCTTGCACCAAATCCCTGTGTTAAACCCAGATGCCCCTCCCATCTGGGATTGCTCTCTGTGGTTGCTTACTGGGGCCCTGGTCATGGCCTTGGATGCATATTTCCCTTCCCTTTCTCAGCTGGTCTCCTTTGGGAGGCCCCTTTGAGCAGCTATCCCAGTATTGCACTGGATGGCATCCTGGTGGTTGGTCCCACCAGGATGGGAGTCAGACTTTGTTAGTCTAGCCCCCCTCTCTTACAGGTTCATTCTGACCCAAGGATTCAGGGAAACATAGCTACATGGATGTTTTAGCCAGTAACTAATAGGAGATATGTGAGTCCACTAACACTTGATACCCTAGAGGATTGAGAAAGTTTGAGTTGCAAGTAAGGGCACCCATTTGGCTGCAGGGCACAACAGCCAAGGAAGCCTTAAGTTAGAAGAGTGCATTTGAAACTTAAAGGAAAATAATCCTGTGGGGTATTTGAGCATACACATCTTTAAGCGTTTCCCAGGGTTCCAAACAGGCTCCTCAAAGATGAGTGACATGGTATAGGTCATCAAGGTTTTTATCTTTCCTTAAGATTGATTATACCATTATATTCTTGTAGGAACTGTATAAAAATTGACAATTCTTTCCCCCTGGAAACCCAGGACCAAGAGCAGGATTCAAACCCTGACCCTGAATTCCTGCAGGCTGCTGGCCCTATGGACTAAGGGCCTGCCTGCCTGCCTGCCTGCGTTTTCCTGAGACCAAGCCTCTGCAAGCTGAAGCCCCTACTAAGTTCTGAAGCCAGAATACCAGAACAGGTTTGATTAGGATGGTGCCCAAGGAGGAGCCTCTCAAATTGCCTAATGGAGGCAGAGAAAGTTCTGTGAAATTCATGAACTTGAAGTCCTCTCAGGTAACCAATCAAATTCAACTTCCAAAGGAAAACACAGGCTTTAGGCCTGACCCCGTGACCACAGCCTAAAATCAAGAAATCAAGTGACCAATTTGAACATTCCAACCAATGAGAGAACACCCAGCTGAGGTGCCATTTTGCCGCTCCTACACCTGGGCCTCCTGGCCACCCTCCCGCATTTCCCCCAATATTTTGATGAAGCCCTTATGGAAAATACTAAGTTTGGAGCCAGGATGCTATATATGCCTATAGATTCTGCGCTTAAACCTTATTGCCATTTTTGAATAAAAGTTATGTTATTTTGGCTTACACAGCTACTGCCTTATTTTGCCTTTGCCATCTATCAAATTAGTACAAGATCTCCTGTTCCTCCACCCACAGTTTTCTGTCCTCCAGGTGTACCCTTTGGCCCCGTCCACTTCACCAAATACCCTTTGAAAACCAAATATAAGGACTACAACCCAGAAAAGATACTTGAACTTGATCCTTTAGCCTGCATACAATCAGCAGTTAGATACAACTGTCAAGGCCCGTGAATATTCTCAACACCCAAATTGTTTAGAGGAAAATTCAACTATCTTCCTGCTTACAAGCTCCACATAGAACCACCTGTGACCCCCAAGCCTATGCCTGCTTCCTCACCTGACCTCCCAACTGACCACACTGGCAAGCTTGTCAGGATTGACAATTCTTCCCCTCTGGAACCCAGGCCCAAGAGCGGGAATCAAACCCAGAACCTGGATCCCCCTGGGCCGCCAGGCCTATAGACCGCAGGACCGCCCACCTGCATTTTTCTGGGATTGAGCCCTGCAAGCTGATACTGAAGATGATGGCCCACGCAGTGAAACAGACCACGCCAAGGAAATTATTGCACCAAGTGGAATGCCAATTACAGCACCTAATGGAGGTGCCAAAGCGGCAACCATTAGCTTCATGAGTTTGAAGTCTACACCAGCAACCAATCAAGAGTCAACCCAAGGAAGAGGCACCGGCCTGCAACCTGACCCCATGACCACAACACTAGAGCAAGATAATCAGGTAGCTAAATTAGGAGTCTCAACCAATGAAAGAACTCCTGGGCTAAGTACCATTTTTCTGCCTTTAGAACCAAGTACCCAATTCCCCCAGCCCTGCCTTTCCCAATACCCTGATGATCCCCCCACAGAAAATGTTAAGTTTGGAGGTGGGGTGCTATATAGACCCAAGGACCCCGCGCTCCAAACTTATTGCCATTTTTGAATAAAGGTTATGTTTTTTTGGCTTATACAGCTACTACCCCATTTTGTATTTGCCTTCTACCAAATCAGTACAAGATCTCATGGCCCTCCTGCCTAGACGCATGCAGTTTTCCATCCACCAGGTGTACCCTTTAGGCCCGTTCATTTCACTGAATATCCCTTGAAGCCCAAATGCAAGGACTATACACCAGAGAAAATCCTCAAACTTTACCTGCTAGCCTGCATCAAATCCGCTATTAGATACAACCACCAAGGTTCGTGGATATTCTCTACACCAAAACTATTTAGAGGAAAATTCAATTACCTCCTGGCCTACAATATCTACATGGAACTGCATGTAACACCCAAACCAATGCCAGCTTCTTCACCCAACCTTTCAACCAACCATACCAGCAAGCTTTTTGGTATAGTGTACATCACCCTCACAGGGGTGATGGACACCATCATACTGGCCGCTGGCCCGTGGTTGCGGGTGGGGAAGTCTGCTTCATACCTTCTAAAGTTAGCTCCCCTCTTGTGGTGGGCATTGCCCGCAAAAAACCTGGCCCAAGTTACCCCTGAAAACAATGGGCCGGCCACCCAAGACTGGATCCCTGACAAAGCTGTTTGGAATTGTGTACATTACCCTCACAGGGGTGATTGACACTATAATCCCAGCTGCTGGCCTGTGGTCTTGGGTGGTAAAGTCCGTCTCCTACCTTTTTAAGTTAGCTCCTCTCTTGTGGTGGGCTTTGCCCGCAAAAAATCCGGCCCAAGTTACCCCTGAAAATGACAGGCTGGCTGCCCAAGACTGGATCCCTAACAAACTGAGTGCCAATGAGAAGATCATAAATCTCATTATCTAACACCACAGCAGAAAATAATATGAGAAGCTTTTTAAAACAAAGAGGCAATGCATATGTTGCGCTGGGAGTATGTGGCAACTCATATCTGTAATAGGGCGTGGAGTACTTGCTTGAATACTGTCATATATGAGGATATGATTAATGTTGTGGCAGAAGAACATATAGGAACAGGAATTGATAATTACTTTTGAGGGTTGGCTTCTGATCACACAGAAGCACTTTTAATAAGTCAAAAAGTATTTTATTATTATTAGGGGAAAAATATTTATACCCTCTTGGGGAGCGTCTTCCTGAGCTGTTGGCAATATCTTCTAGGACATTCCAACACACTCTTATTTTTGATAACTAGTGATCTAGGTTTGGCTTTTTTGAACACGCCAACCAATGAGATTTAATTTCTTCACTCAGCACAGGTGGTCCTTGCTGGCGTGAGGGTTTGGTATATTTTGGGGCCATTCATCCTACTTAATTTGTGTTCTCATGTTGGCTGCTTAGAAATACAGTCAATTTAGGAAATCGGAGACTATGGGGAATTGAACCCAGCGCCTTAGCTCTCAATGTAAAAGTAAGGCGGTGCTGTGGTGCCTGCAATATTTGCCAGGCGGCGCTTGACGTAAAAGTAGTTCAGCGCCTGTGTATTTTCTTAAGTGCTGCGGCAGCAAATTACATATCACTTAAGTGCCGCAGCGGCACTTATAATTGGCTAGTCTAAGGCTCAGGTCAGCAGACTACTACTGATCCAACATGCATATAATTTATACTACCAATTTATGTTATTTGGTAGCTGCAATTCATATCTACAAGCTCCGTGAAAATTAGTATCATTGTATTTTGTACTACTAATTTATGGATTTGGTTGTAGCAATCCCAATCTGTGGGCTCTGTCATAATTGGCATCATTGATTGGTAAAAATTCCCAACATATCCCCCATTTGATCAAGCACTACTTCCTTTCTTTCTCAGATGAACCCAACCAGCAACAACAACAACCGCCAAAGTATGCTTCAAGTATACAATGTCATGATGGCCACCATGGGCAATGCAGAGCGTAATGCCTTCCACAAGATGCCATACTCCATGAGAATTGCCTACCTCAACTGTCTTTGCTCTAGCAAGGAACAATTCCGCAAGCAAGACTGCGCCACCACCGTGGCTGGCTCTGTGCCTAACTCCGCTCCCAGCTCTGATACTGGTGACCTTTTGACAAGGATTCCATGTTTGATGAGCTTCCTCCTGTTCCTGGTATGCATCCTGTTGGTAATCCTTCTGGTACTTTGCGCCCATTCCTGTAGTGCCTGCCTTCCTCTGGTGAGCCTCCTGCCACCCTATTGTCAATGCTCTGCGCTCCGCAAAACTTGGACAAGATCCCAATGAAATATCCCAATCTGTTGAGAAAGTTTGGTTTTTGTCACCACAAGGAGACTATGTACAGCTTTGTGCAGGCAATGCACTATGACAAGGACGCCATGACCCCCATCTGTGCCGGGGAGCTATATAATGGCCAATATGATGCTTCTTGTTTGGCTGCTGAGGTGCGCCTTGGCCTACAGTCTGCTTCCTTGGCGCCTGGCCAGATCTCTGCTCAGCACACCTATATCATTGCCATCTGCAACAACTTCATAGATGAGGTGACTCAGATTTGGGCCCTGGAGCTTGCCACTGATCTGTCATTCCACTAGACCCTGGACCTTCCTATCCAGGCCAATACTAGTTAGCGCTTCTTGGCTACTTTTAAGGCCTCCCTGCAGGCAGTGAGTACTGGTGATGCCAGTCTTTATCTTCCCTTGTCTGCTGCTGCATGCCACTTTATGTGGTACACCCCCAATAGCTGCCAGCCTGGCCAGCCAGGGTACACTGGTTGCTTCCTGGAACATTATTGAGCTCTAGCCTACCAGCTCCAGGTCCCTTTGCCCCTGGCAAACTCCTACATGGAAGACGCCTTAATGGGCTTGTCAAAACAGCAGGCTTGACCCGCCAGCAAAGTTCCAAACAAGCAGATTTGTGACCCGCAATCCAATTACCTGGCCAGTCAAAGCCAGAATAGGAAGTCAACTCAAATTAACAAATCCAACAATATGAAAAGATGATGATCCTTTACAGTGGATACCTTGTTTTGGCGCTTGACTCATTACCAGGATCAAGCCACCCCCTTCTTCCATCCAACTGTGCAATCAACAATCATGTTCCTGCTATCCATTGATTCACTATGACTATATAATCACTATCTCACAATAAAGATTATTATATAGCTTCTAAATATTTTCCCCTTGTAACTCTGCTAAAACAGCACAGTTACAACATTGGTAGCACAGGTAGGCTCTCCATCCTACCTTATCTTGAAAAATTCTACCTGTTGCCCGCACGCGCCGCGGCCAACAAATCCTCGACAGAATTATGTCTGGCCTCCCACCTGAATGGACCCCGTACACCCCTGGTGCTGAGATACCCAATGGCTTTTTCCTGTATCAGAACACGGTGATTTCACTACCCGCCTTCAATGCCATGTCAGCACAAGGGTTCTTTCAGGCTCCCTCTTCCATTCCACAACCAACCAACCAACCAACAAAAACGCCATGCCTGCCTACGTAGCCCAAATACTGCAAAGCGCCACCTTGGAACCCTTTGCCGGGGCCAACAACAACAACACTGTCACATGGATCCAGTCTGCCCAGAGAAAGCTGGCCCAGATGGAATTCCCACAGCAATTTTGGATTGCAGAAATCTCCATCCACCTGACCCATGATGCTGGAACCTGGTGCAACAAGGGGCACAAGGAACACATCAACAAGAACTGGGATACCTTCAAGAAAGACTTCCTGGCAAGATTTGTGCTTAAGAATACAGCGCTCATGATAATACGCTAAGTAAAAAACCTTAACCCAGACAGGCACTGTGAAGGAACTCACCCGCACCTATAAGGAACTCCAACTTTGTGCACCATCTGACATGGCCTTTGACACCCCAGCCACACATCTCATGTACTACAATGCCCTCAAGTCACATGTGATGAGGCACATGAATCTGGAACAGGTGACCAACCTGCAGAGCCTGTATCACAAATTGGAGAAAGCGGAACAAACCTCCAACGCCCTTCATAAGGCAAAAACTGGAAAACAAGAAAGACCCAAAGATTCCCATCCAGGAAGGCGCTCCACTCAACCACCCCCTGGAGACAACGGGAATAACACCAACCATAAACCCACAGGTTCAAATGAACATGGAAGTGGGAACAATGTCCAGTCAAATTGTACCCATTTCTGTATCACTGCCATGCAAGGCAATCAAGACAAGGGAAAAGCCCGGGGAGAGCATTAAGCAAGCCAAGCTCTCCCTACACAACTCCTGACTTGCCCAATGATGAGTACCGACCCAAGGACGTGGACCAATGCCCAATGATTCAATTGCCCTTGGAAGACCTGGTACTGTACACCATTGCCAGACATCCCAATAAACTGATGTCCTATCCTTTCTGCTTTTGCAGTTACACAGTCTCAGCACTCCTGGATTTGGGTGCAGATTAAGCTCTAGTCAATAGCAGCTTTGTGGACAAGTTCAAGCTGGCTACTAATCCTTTGCAGATTAAAAATGTGGTCCTGGCTGACAAACATCACATTGCTATGACAAGGGAAAACTCCCCCCTTCTCTGTCATGCTTGAGAACCTCCACTCCACCATCCAAGATCCCGTCATTGACTTCCCAAAGTTTGACATTGTACTGGGGTTAGACTGGTTACAAAAGAATAATCCTCACGTAGACTGGGTAACCTCAGTGTTGACCATCAAGCATGAAGGCATCAACCACCAGATCTACCCTGACTCTGTGAACCAACTCCTATGCAACCATGTCTTTGTGCGCATCACAGAGACCCTGGACAAAAAGGAAAACCTGAAGGCAATTGACTGAAACTCCTGCCAGTACAAGATCATACACTTCAAAGATTACCAGGATACCTCCATGCCTCAGGACCGCAAAATTGTGGCCCACCATTCAGAAATCTTCAAAGAAGTGCTACCCAGGCTGCCCCCTGAGAAACACATCCAACACTCCATCCAACTCAAAGGGGCTGTCCCCAAAGCGCGCCCTATCTACAGGCTGACCCCAAACAAAGACAACACCCTACGCGCCTACCTCAAGGAGGCATTGGAGAAAGGACTTATCCGCCCCACACAATCTTCTTTTGGGGCCGCCCAGTTCTTTGTGGCCAAGAAGGACAGTACCCTGCATCTGGTCACAGACTACCAAGCCCTAAATGAGGTTACCATCAGGAATTGTTATCCACTACCACTGATTGACAACCTCTTTAACGCCTTGGGAGGAGCCACAGTCTTCTCCAAGATCAATCTGACTGCAGGCTACAACCAGATTTGCATCAAGGAGGAAGGCATCCCCAAAACAGCCTTCCACACTAAAAACAGCTCATATAAATGTGTGGTGCTCAACTTTGGCATGACCAATGCCCCGTCCACCTTTGTAACCTTCATGAACAAAGTGTTTGCACCCCACATAGGAAAACACGCCCTAGTGTACCTAGACCACATTATTGTCTACAGCCCCTTGGTGGAACAGCACCACAAAGATCTGGAAGCAGTCTTTGCAACCTTGGCACAACACAAACTGTTGGCCAAGCCCTCCAAGTGCCAGTTCTTCCATGAGCAACTACCCTTCTTGGGACACATAGTCTCAAAAGATGGCATCAAACCCAAAAGTCAAAAGATACAGGCCATATGAAAGATGCTGCTGCCCAAGGATAAGTTGGAACTCTGCACCTTCCTGGGGATGGTGGCCTACGTACACCGTTTCATACCTGACTGTGGCATTCTGACTGCTCCCTTATCTGCCATAACAGGCGCCAAAACCAAGTTTGTGTGGACCCCCCAACATGATCTCTGTTTTAGAAGCCTCAAGGAGAAGCTCACGACAGCTTCCTTCCTGCAATATCCAAAATATGACAGTGAATACCAAATGGAAACTGACGCCTCAGATGCATCCATTGGGGGAGTACTACAAATCAAAAATAATGATGATGACTTCCTGCCCATAGCTTATGAATTACAAAAATTGACAGATAGCAAGTGTCAATACCCTATCCATGACAAGCAACTGTTGGCTATTGTGCACTGTCTAATCAAATGGCGCTGTTACCTAGAACAGCAGGAATAATTCACAGCATTAGCTGACCACAAGTTGCTCATATATTTCAAAACCCAAGCAGATCTGTCTCACCACCAAGCCTGCTGGATGGAGCTCTTAGAGAGATTCAACATACTCATACAGTACAAGCCTGGGGCCAAGCTTGCCATGGCAGACGCCCTCTCCCGCCTATATGTCCGTGCCTCAAGAGGGGAAAATGGGCTTGTTCCAGACTGGACTCTCTTAGTACTACAAAAAATAGACAAGGGTTTCCCCCTGGCACAGCTGACATAACAAAAGAAACAGTTACCAAAAACAAACACCTATTTGCTGACGTATACGGGACTCTACACAGAAAAAATCTGATGGTACTACCATTTCCTATATCCCCACACATCAGCGGGTAGACACCATCCTACACTATCACAGAGACCTTGGAGATACCAAGAGCTTAAATCTATATGAGTTCCTTAAGCATAAGGCCTGGTGGCCAACCTTGTGTCAAGGGTCTGGATGTACAAGCATTCTGGCTACCGCCAACCTACTTAACATCCAGCCATTACCCAATTTAGTCCCCTTCCAATATACTGTTTGACATAAAAAGAATGATAACCAAGCAATATCACCTGACTGTCCTTGTATCCAGTGGCTCAAACCCATCTAGCACATGACCAATCCCTAGGTTTGATACAACTGAATCTCTGCCACAGCCCAATCTATATAAGTCAAAATATTATCCAATAAAAGATACTTCTCTTCTCTCCTAATTATATATTTGAAGCTTCCCCAAAAGGCGCTCCTTATCACTGGTAGCAGCTACGGTTTTTTGACCACATCCATGAAAGAGAAAATGACTGACCAAAACCTACCCACCTTTGCACACATACTCAACCAGGCCAAATCCCAGGATACCTGGAAAACATACTTCTGCGCCCACAACATTGACAAAGATATACCTAGTGGATGCACCGTATTTGAAGGTCTGGTCATGCCCAAAGCATGCACCAAGATAATTCAATACAGTCTCTCTCTCCAACCACAAACAAACACACAACCACCTATAACAGGTGAAGTTACTAACACCAAGTACATTGTTATTGACAAGTTCTTTGATAAAAACAAAGAAAACATCATCAACTGGCTAGACCACTCAGCCGCTAAACTCCGCGCCAGCCACATCCCCCACAAAAAATGGGTCCAGGAAGCCAGCAAACGCCTTTATAAGGCCGCAGCTAACTGGTTTGTCACCTGGGTTGGTTCACAAACTGACAACCAGCTTGATAACTGGGAAGAGTTCAAAGCAGACATCACACATAATTTATGCATTGCTGAATCCCTCCAAGACATTGCAATACAGCTCAGTGATCTTCCTCAGAAGACCACTATCGCAGCTTACGCCAACAAATTTGAGGAAATACATTGCAAGATCCAAAACACAGCACAAGCTGACAACGTAAATACCAGAGCATCATTCATCAACAGAATAGAACCCTATGTTGCTGCCCTCATCCGCCCAGAGGCCAACACCTCCATGCCTGCGCTCATTGCAGAAGCCAGGCGCACTGAAAAACGCGCCAACATGGAATATGCTGCATGCAATGACAATCAAGCCTCAAACATCAATGGCAGAGAAAACTCCAATGGCAATAAACGCCAAAATACCAATCATAGCAACAGAAACTCCAATTGCAACAATGGTGATTGCAGCCAAAGCGCAAACTGCTCCTGTCCCAAGAAAGAGGACACCACCAAGGTTAACAATGCTGCAGTAGCAACCTGCTATGAATCTGACCCCACATTCTCTCACCTCAAAGGTCTTGAAACAGAGGAGCAGGGAAAAGAGGAGGAGGAACAGGCTTAAGTGCCCCTGTCTCCTCCCAACTTGACAAGAAACTGTACCAAGGCACAAACTTTGCTACTTGCATCCTCCCTGTCCCGCAATCCTCCATTTTTATGAACTTAAAAATTAAAGATCACTCACAACTTCTTGTCTACCCATGCACTTACAAATCACATACACATAAAATTTTATTCAACTCTGGTGCACAACACACTATTATTAGAAAACCATTTGTATCCAAGTACAAAATACCAGTTGTCAAATCCAACTTCAAATACGCCAGAATGGCAGACAAATCAAAGGTTCTACTCAAAGGCAAAACAACTCCCTTCAGAATTGACCTCCAAGGCATACAAACGCCTATCAAAGGACTTTTCATTAACAACATAAAATAAAAAATTGTAGCAGGCATGGACTGGTTCACCCAAGTGAGCCCCAGCTTATGTTGGAAAACAAAGACCATGACCATTAAATGCAACGGAGTCAACTTCAACCTCCTCAAAGAACCAAATGATCTCATTCTAAGAGACACAGTATTTTTACAAGTCATAAACCAAGATGACTCAGAACATCTAACTAAAGATAGTATCCTCCACATAATGAGTTACACTGAGTTCAATAACATACAAACACAAAAGATCCAATGCCCAGAACTTGCGGCACTCCTAAATGAATACACTCACGTATTCAAAGAGGAACTCACAGAGCTACCCCCAAATGGGAGGTAAAACATGACATTGACTTATGCAAGGACATGCCTAAACCTGCACTCCTCTACAGACTCTCCCCCATGGAGACCCAAACCATCAAAACACACATTGAGGACAACCTAGCTAAAGGCTTCATCTGCCCGTCTGAATTCCCATGTGGGGCAGCAGTATTCTTTGTAAAGAAAAAGGAAGGCACTCTATGTCTAGTAACTGACTACACAGAACTAAATGCAAGCACAGTAAAGAATAAATACCCTCTTCCACTTATAGAGGATCTGTTTGTAAGACTCTCAGGTGCCAATTTTTCTCCAAAATTGACCTCACCTCAGGTTACAACCAAGTTGAAGTAAGGAAAAGGACATACCAAAAACCGTGTTCTGTACACAATTTGAATCCTTTGAGTGTAGAGTAATGAACTTTGGGATGAACAAAGCCCCTGAAAAGTTTGTCACCATGATGAACCAAGCACTAAACGGTCTCTCAAATACATTATGCTACCTTGACAATATCATCATATTCTCAAAAACAAAAGAGGAACACCTCACACATGTCCGCAAGACACTTAATCAACTCACAAAGCACAAACTTTATGCAAAAACAAGTAAGTGCCAATTTATGGAAAATGAACTACTGTTCTTGGGCCATATTGTCTCTGACAGTGGCATCAAAGCAGATACAGACAATATTAAAGCCATAAATAACATGCAATGCCCCACCTCCATTAAACAAGTTAGATGCTTTCTTGGTATGGTAGCTTACCTAAGGAAATACATCAAAGACTGCAGAAAACTAACCACACAAATTGATGACTTAACCAAGGTTAATGCCAAAAAGAAATTCATCTGGACACCAGAATGTGACAAGAATTTCCATTTATTAAAATAAGATCTGATCAAAGCATCAATCTTGCAATACCCTAACAATAATGGGTACTACAAGCTTGAGTCAGATGCCAGTGACACCGCCATTGGCGCAGTCCTGCGCATCTGACAGCCAGGGCAGCAAGACTTCCTGCCAGTATGTTACAAAAGCAGAAAACTAACTAATACTGAGCAGAGATACCCAATACATGATAAGGAAATGCTAGCAATTAATCACACATGCATGAAATGGAGATGTTATCTAGAAGGACATTTAAACGTCTGAGTACTAACTGACCATAAATCCTTAATCTATTTCAAAACTCAGAACACACTTGCACAGCAAAAAGACAAATTGATGTCCTTGCTGGAACAGCTTAACCTGAACATCCAGTACAAAAAGGGGGCAGATCTGGTCACGGCTGATGCTCTCTCTAGACTATGTCAGCCTAGAGAGGATCACCTTGACCACCTGGACCCTGACTGGCCTAACCTTTCAACTCTGAGTATAAAACCAAAGGGAAAGACCCCACAACATATCAACTGAACCACAATACATTTGTAAGAAACAAAAAGTATTTCCATGTATCAAATGGCACAGTATACTGAATTATCAATGACAAACACGTCCCGTACATTACACTTGCACAAAGAGTTGACACCATACTAAGACATCACCGCCTACTAGGCCACACAAAGGCTAACAACCTATACCTCACACTAAAAGAGATTTTATGGTGGCCCAACCTCAAACAGGATATAGTTGATGTTCTGAAAAAGTGCACAGTGTGCAAGAAGTACACCAGTACAAAGGCTCCTCAGCCAACGGTCAACTCAGTACCAGACCATGAACCATTCAAGGTTTGGGGACTGGATGTAGTGGGTCCCTTACCAGAAACAAAAACAAATCAACATTTCTTAATTGTAGCTATCAACTTTGCCACACGCTGGCCCACCTGCTAGGCAACAAAGGACCACAAAGCAGAAACCATCAACCATTTAATTAACAAAGCAGTCATAGCTAACTACAGCACTCCAGACTACATCATAACAGATGGAGCAACTGAGTTATCAGGCCACATAGTAAATGACAACTTAAAGTCCAAAAACATTAAACACTCCACAACCTCTCCATACAGGCCACAGGCCAACAGTAGAGTGAAACGCCTCAACGGCAGTCTTATCAGGACCCTAAAGAAAATAATGGATGGTAAAGCCAAAGACACATGGCACTATACGTGAAACATGCATTATTAGTATCCCAAGTCCGTACCAATCAAGGAACAGGAAATTCACTGTTTGAACTAACTTACAGGTACAAACCGGAAGTAATCACCTACAATAAACAGCCCTACATAAAGATCCCCCCAGGGAAACCTCCCACAGTAGAGCAAGCACCAAACCTACAACACATCCGCCTCAAAGCTAAAATAGCTGAAATGAAGAGGCTCAAGACACAAAAGGTAAACCCCATAGAGGAACCACTTCTCATCAACTCCCCTGTCTGAATTCTAGCTGGCAACAGAAAAAACTAGACTCAGTACACCCAGGACCAGAAAAGTCAACAAATACAGACCAGAGCACAACACTTATCTAGTAAAATTCCAAAGTGCCAAAAACCCAATTATCAAGAAATACCACAGAACCCGTCTCTGCCTCAGTAAAGGAGAGCACTCAACCAGACTGGTTCCAACTAGTAAAAGCTCCAGGAGCATCAGGCGGCAGCTGTGAAAATGAAGCCCCCTCCTGATGCACCAGAGTAACCCCTTAAGGGGGTGTCAAAGGTATGGATGTACAAGCATTCTGGCTACCGCCAACCTACTTAACATCCAGCCATTGACCAATTTAGTCCCCTTCCAATATACCGTTTGATATACCAAGAATGATAACCAAGCAATATCACCTGACTGTCCTTGTATCCAGTGGCTCAAAACCATCTAGCACATGACTAACCCCTAGGTTTGATCCAACTAAATCCCCGCCACAGCCAATTCTATATAAGTCTAAAGTATTATCCAATAAAATATACTTCTCTTCTTGCTTAATTCCATATTTGAAGCTTCCTCAAAAGGCGCTCCTTATCACTTGTATTGCAACGTTCAAGAAGTCCTAGACTAATGTGAGGTATGCAAAAAGTTTGCCAAAAGCAAAACCCCTCCAAAGTCAGTACTTCCCATCCAAACACAACTACCCTTGAAAGTGTGGGCCCTTGACATTGTTGGCCCCATGCCAGGAAAACACAATGATAAGAAATACATCATCACTGACATAGACTTCACTACAAGATGGCCAATAGCCCAAGAAGTAAGGGCGCACACTGGCAATGGCGTACAATAATTTATTGTCAAAGAGATAATCAGCAAGTTCAGAAAGCCAGAACTCCTGATAACCAACGGAGGGAAAGAATTGACCTCTGAAACCACCAATGTATACCTCGCAAAAAATGGGGTCAAACACACCGTAACAGCACCATACCACCCACAGGCCAATGGACATGTAGAGCAGCTTATTAGCAGCCTTATGCAAGCCTTGGCCAAGATCACCGCCAGGAGACCCAAAGACTGGTATAAGCAGCTACTAACTGCACTACTTGTGTGCCAAACGCAAGTGAACAGATTCACCAGAAAAAGCCCTTTTGAGTTGGTATACGGCACACAGCCAGATATCATTCAAGCATTGACAGGACCCAAACTGGAAATCCCAAGTGAAGTCCCCCCACGCTCAGACCCCCACGTTATAGAGACCAACAGCAAGCAAACAGAAAAAGAAAATGTGTGTCTGCAAAAAACCTTTGTCCCCATCCGTGACAGACATGAAATTGGGGACACAGTTTGGGTCATGAACGTTGATAAAAGCAAACTACAACCTGAGAAAGTAGGGCCAGCAATCATTCTAAAGGTAAACAACAATAACACTTACCTTGTGCAAGGTCTCAGGAAACACAAGCAAGACAAGACCCTACACCATGATTGCCTGAGACCCTCAAAGCAAGACAAAACAATGAGAAACCACCCTGCCTGCCACAGAACAACAATTAGTCTAGTACAGCGCCCAGGCTCCTGACAACCTCCCTGACAACCTACCCCCATAGGAGGCCAACCTTCAGTTGGGGGGTTTCAAAACAGCAGGCTTGACCTGCCAGCAAAGTTCCAAACAAGCAGGTTTGTGACCTGCAATCCAATTACCTGGCCACTCAAAGCCAGACTAGGAAGTCAACTCAAATTAACAAATCCAATAATATGAAAAGATGATGATCCCATACAATGGATACCTTGTTTTGGCGCTTGACTTATTATCAGGATCAAGCCACCCCCTTCTTCCATCCAACTGTGCAATCAACAATCATGTTCCTGCTATCCATTGATTCACTATGACTATATAATCACTATCTCACAATAAAGATTATTATCTAGCTTCTAAATATTTTTCCCCTTGTAACTCTGCTAAAACAGTACAGTTACAACAGACTGTTTGTCAATTGGGGCCGTGTTCTCTGCTTGAGGTGGTTGGGCTCACCTGGTGCCTGTAAGTCAGCTCTGCCTCCCGCTTTGCAACTGGACCTCCATGTTCCAGAACTCCCAGTTGGCCTGGGCGCAGATGTTGGTGATCTTGGCGCACGTGTGTTAGCGCCTCAACAACAATTGGTACCTTCTCCCTGCCCATGAGCGCCCAGTCATAAGTATCCAGTGCCCTGCCAAGCATCCTTGTCACACAGACCCTTCTTGCATTACTTGTTATGAATAAAATGCCAACAGTAGCTGTCAGTGCCTTTCTTTTGTGTTAAGTTTAGTGTTTATTTTTCTTTTTTCTCTTATTATCTTTTTATTTTAGTTTTTATCCTTCTTTATTTAATGTATCAGTTATTTTAGTATTTTTATCTTCTTTAGCTCTGATCATTTTTATTTATTCTTTGTTTGAGACAAGTTGCTTTCAATCTTTTCTTTTTGGTATTTTTGTAATCTCTTTTATTATTTATCTTTTCTTTTGTTCTTTATGTTTATTTTATCTGTGATATTGTTTTATTATGTTTTTCCTTTTTATTTCTTTTTTATTTATTTATTTTTCTTTATCATTTTATTTTAGTCTTTTCTGTTGAACTTTCTCAAAAATTTAGCGCTTACTTGGTTGACTAGGCGTCTATCCTTCACATCCTTAATAGTGTAGGCGTCTGTAGTTGTCTTGTAAATGATCTCAAAGGGTCCTATCCAGATGGCAGCGGGCTTGTGAGCTTGGCTATTACCATGGGTATTGTGAAATAGCATCCAATCTCCTATGGCAAATCAGGGAAGATTGAACAGTTTCTTGTTGTCCCTCTCCCAATCTCTTATCTTCTTAACCAGTGAGTTAGAATATGCCTCTGACTGCAGCTGTATGAGAGTGCAAGCCAGGCGTTTCTGGTACATGTGCGGAGGTTGGAGCCCTTGTTCTCCTAGGCATGAGTACAAGATGGGAGGTAGCACAGGATGTCTTCCATAAAGTAGTTGGAATGGTGACTTTCCTGTTGCTGAGTGTACAGCAATATTATAAGCAAACATGACTGCAGGCAAGAATGTGTTCCACTCTGCTGCTCTATCAACCGCCAGCTTCTGCAGGATACTTATAAGGGTACTGTTTGCTCTCTCAACCATCCTGTTTAACTCAGGGTGTTATGGCGTGAAGGATACACCTCTGATACCCATGAGCTCATTCAGTTTGGTTAACACATGAGACAAGAAGTTTGTTTTCTTGTCAGTGAGTATGACTTGTGGACAGCCATGTCTTAGTATAATGTTTTCTAAGACAAACTTAGCAGTGATGCCTGACCCCAGGTCTCTTACTGCCTTAGTCTCTAACCACTTTGTCAAGTGGTCAATGGCAACTATGATATATTTTATACGGTGGTTGCTAACAGGTAACAGTCCAACCACGTCAATGGATATGGTGTGCCAGGAAAAGTTAGGGCGCACCAGTTGATAGGTTGTCATCTTCTTGAATGGTCTCTCTTCTTGGCATTCCTTACAGCAACTGAGCGTCTTTTGTACATCAAACACTATTGCTTCCTAAAAATATACTGTTTTAAGTTGAGTCAGCGTCTTGCAGAAAGCCCCATGACCTACTGCTTTGTGGGCGCATACAATGAGGTTGATCTGTTCTGAGAGTCAGGGCATCACTCTTATCCCTTCAGTTGTCTTCTTAAAAATTCTACCATTCTTGATCTTGGTGTTCTCTAGAAGATGTTGTAGGATCCTCTGAACCTCTGGTGGCTCATCCTCAAATTAGCCATTCAGAATTTTGTCATATAGAAGGTCCAAGATGTCTGCTAGATGGGCTACTGTGAGAATTTGCAATAGACCATCTACATTATGATGTTTAGCCCCTGCTTGATGGGAGATCTCAAAGTTGTATGCTTGAAGTTTAAGTGCCCATTATGCCAATTGTCCTTCCGGTTCTTTTAGGTTTTGTAGCCAATGTAGTGATGCATGGTCTGTGATTACTTTGAAGTGTACCCCATGTAAGTATATTTGAAATTGTTTGTATGCATATATCACTGCCAAACATTCACGTTCCTTTATCGTATGATTGCGCTTGTGGATATTGAGAGTACAGCTACAATAGACAATATGATGTTCTTTGCCTTCAGCATCAACCTGTGATAGTACACTGCCAATTGAAGTTAAGGAAGCATCTGTGTGTACAATGAATTCTCAACTGAAGTTGGGGTATCAAATGATGGCTTGGTCCATGAGGCTGAGGTGGAGTATGTCAAACGCCTTCTAGCATGCTGGTGCCTATTCAAATTGAATGTCACTCTTCAAGAGATGGAAGAGAGCCTCCCCTTTCCTAGAGAAGTCCTTCACAAAGCAACAGTAATATCCAATCATACCAAGGAATACTTGCACATCTTGCTTGTTGGCAAGGACCTTCATCTTTTCTATAGCCTCAATTTTGGCAGGCTGAGGGCAGAGTCCTTGTGCATCCACTAAAAATCCTAGATACTCAAGTTGGTCTTTAAAGAAGTTGCATTTCTGAGGCTTGATCTTCAGATTTGCTGCCGCAAGACAACAAAAGACTTCTTCTAAGTGCTCCAAGTGTTCAGTGAACGTGCAAGAAAACATGTTGATGTCATCCAGGTAAACAAGTACACAACTCAACTTAAAGTCATGGAGCATATCTTCCATAGCCTGTTGAAACGTGGCTGGTGCATTGCACAGCCCTTGAGGTATACAGGTGGGTTGGTACAGCCCTTGGCTGGTAATGATGGCGCACTTCTCCTGCTCTTCAGGTGGAAGTTTGATCTGCCAGTAGCCTAAGATCAGGTCCATAGCAGAGAATAATTTTGCACCACCCAGGCAATCAAGAGCATCATCAATGCATGGAAGCAGATAGGAATCCTTCTTTGTGATGTTGTTCAATTTCCAGTAGTCAATCACAACACGGTTGGTCCCGTCCTTCTTTTTCACTATCAGCACTGGAGACAACCAAGGGCTCTTGGATGGTATCAACAATCCCAGCTGTACCAACCTCTCAATCTCTTCACTCACAGTAGCATCAGCTGCTCATGAGCATATGATAGGACGGATTCAGATGGGCCGTTTGTCCCCTGTGTCAATGTAATGAAGATTATTCTTGGTGCATCCCAGATCAAAGTTGTCCTCTGCAATATGGATCTATATTTCTCAAAGAGAGCCATTGCTGTGTCCTGTTGTTCTGTGGATAACCCAGCCAACTTTTCCCTGGGTATTACAGCACCAACTAATGGTGGCTGACTGTCAGAGGAGCCTAGTCCAAACTCCTCCAGGGTACAAAAGTCATGTATCCTGGTAACCTCTTCCACAGGTATAAGGTGAAGGTAGGCTACTACCTGGTGTCTTTGAAATCTAATTGGGCTTTATGTGAGGTTTGCCAAGAGCACCTTAATAGCACCATGCCCTGGTAGGATGAGGCCTGGGGCCACTAGGGGTTCTAGACGGGAACAGTTGTGAGGGGATTGTAGCTCACCATACAGTCCTTGGGGGGCACCAATATCCAGGCCAGTCTCAATCAGTACTTGGTGACCAGCCAGGATCTCAATAGGCAGATCAGAACAAAGTGGCAACCCTTTGTATTCCTCCAGTTAGTTAGATAGATGTCTAACCTTAAGGCTCAGCTTCTGGTACTGGATGGGTACTACTCCATTCTTGTATGCCAGATTGACGCTGGGTATGGTCTTGCCTGTGCCAGCATCCTTGTCACAACAGTAGTACAGTGGAATGGTTTGTCCTAAGATTTCAAAGGTGTCAGCGTCCAGATCAGTCCTGACTCTGTATTGCCTAATGAACAAGGTGCCAATCAGGATATCATAGTTGTCATTTGGAAAGACAATGGCAGGAGCCAATACTGCCAGAGAGCCAAAACGCAAAGGTAAGGTGCTGTATGCCCCTTATGCAGTGGTGACTTTCAGCCCAGCAATACCATATTATTCCCGGTGATCAATGGTTGGGGCTAGTCCCAGGCATTTTACCAGACACGTGGAGATAATATTGATAGGAGCACCCATATCAATGATGGCCCGTACTTTGATTTTGTTCACAAATATATCTGCATAAGTACATTCAGAATAGGAGGAAATTATTTTGTTTACTAAGTGTATGTCAAGATCATCTGCCATGGACAGAAACTCTAGGATGCTACCACACAGCTTGGGTTGGTGTGCTTTCATGGTGTTTATGGGTATGGCAATGTTTATCCCCTTCAAGTGCAAGGTGTCAGTAGAAGGACTGGGGGCTTTTTTGGGGACTTTGTCTAACAGCTGGCGGGTATAAGGCTTAGAAACAACTGCTTGGGCTTTGCCTTCAGCCCTTGCTTGGCTACATGTTTGCACTACGTGGACGTCTTCAACAATGACACAATGTAGGGCATTGCCTGAGTAGCCAATGTCTGGAACAAATAGCTCTGCCTTATCTGGGGAGTGGTCAGCACCATAGGGTAGTACCACCTGCCCTTCTGGAGCTTGTGGTAGGTAATCAGGCGGAACAGTAGGGACATTGATGGGGTTGTCTATAGTGGAGTGAGAGAGTCCTGTCTCTACTCCACTTGGGCTTTTCCCTGGATGGTAATGTCCTGAGGTGGCAGTATGTGAACACCTGTTTTAGAAGTGCAGGAGTTTTTGTAGTGCCCCTTACAATTACAGCAATGTTAAGTAACCTTGGACATGTCGGTCTTGGAAGCAAAGCACCCACTTCCTACTATACGGACAGGAGGAGTGGGTAAAGGTCTAGGCTTAACCAAGGCATTGGGGGCCCAAAGATATCCCTGCACTGACAGAGGTATCACACCATGCCATCAATAGAACAGTTGTCTTGGAATGCCGGCATCAAGGTACAATACAACACCTCATAAGGTTTGACAGCAGAACACAGGGCTATGTGTGCATCATGCACTATAAGGGATCCAGAGCCAGTAAGGACCTGCGCCTCTAAATAAAATTGATCTGAAAATTTGGCTATAGATTTGTATTTTCAGAATTGGATCATCAGGAATTCATTTTTTTGTTCTGTAACCCTGGCTATACTTCCAAATTTTGTATAATAGAGCTTGTTTAGCCGCGGCATAGGACCAGTCATTCTACAGCATGTGAGGGATGATGAGGTCAGTGCTAGCGGCGTCAAGCTGATTCAGAAGCGTGGTTTCTTTGTCTTGATTATTAGGTCCATACATCAACATTTTGAAGATTCTGATGAATGTATGGACGTTCCCCTTTGGGTCAAACTTGGGAAGGTTCATGGGTTTGAATCTGGGTGCATTTTTTTTGCGTTATGACAACTTAGAGGAGGAGGGGTGTCTCATTGGGCACGCGCAAAGAAGTTCTGCCAAGATGCTCCTGCAGAAGACTCTGAGCAATTAGGACAAGGAGTTTCTTCTGGGGTAAAAAGGACTACAAACACAGGTGGAAAGCTTTGTCTCCCTGAGAAAAGATGAGATGGCGTCATCTTTGTAGGCGGAGTTAGTTGGTTGACGTAGAGTAGTGCTCTCTCCAGATCTGTCATGAGGCACACACAAGGCAGAGAAGTGCGCCTGGTTACAATGGCATCTTCCTTCCTGGACCTCCAATCTAACTTCAGCCAATTGGGCTTCCAATTCTCTACATGGTGCCACGGAGGCAGTTGATAAGAGCTCCACAAAGCACCATTCCTTCTCTGTATTCTTCTAGAGTGAATTCTTGTGTGGTAGTATTCTCATTGACTTCCTGTACAGTGCTGCAGAGATTGTGAATCTCAGCTCAGAGGGCTGCCTGTTGTTGTTTGTTTCTCTTTTTTACTTTATTAATCTCTAGGAATGCATCATTGTTTGAGATGATCAGGCTGTCAATTTGGCGTCAAATCTCATCCATCTCAGGGACAGCAGTAGTAGTACCTTGGGCTGCAGGGGTCTGGCTGTCCAGGAGTAGTGCCTCTTCAATCTCCTTGCAGAACGTAGCCAATTTCTCTTACAATGCCATTTGTAGGTGGTTGTCATATTTCACAAAATTGTCCGTTAATTTGACAATCTTGGCCTCTGCAGCGTGGGCAAGGTCTTTAATTCTATTAAGTTCTGACTGGTTGGTCTGCAAGAAGTCATTGAATTCCTTGGTTAGGGCCTCCAGCTTGGAGCATGCATCTGCCAGTTTGGACGTGTAGCGGCCTGTTTCCTCCTAGTGGGTTGTTTTCCAACGGGCGGCATCCTCTACGTAATGTTCCACTGCCAGGATATGGCAAGTTACATCTCAGCACCAGGATTGTGAAGCCCCTCTTAGGTCTAAATCTCGCCCATAATGTTGGGCAGCTGAGTATTCAGCTGCTCTAAGAGAGCGTTGAGGCACTGTGAAGTCTGCACATGGTGTGCTGGATTCTGATGGGCATAGTTTTGGACTTCAGAAAAGCCAAGGTCCAGGCAGTGGACCAAAGCCGGCTGATACTCCCATTGGTGGTTGGAGTAAGCCAACAGATCTTGTAATTCCATGTGGTTGCAGGCCTGTACACCTAGCAGGTGTTGAATAGCAGGGTGAACAAAGTTCTGGATAAAATCACTGACCTGCTTAACATTGGGGAGTTGTTCTAGGCTTCCTGCTTTGGAATTTAGGAAGCTCCAGAAGAACGCCAGAAGTCTTTGGGTGTCAGGGTAGCAATGAAAGAGTGAGAATTCCATGCTGGTGGGTTTGTGGGCCAGTTGGTACCCAGTGCTCAAGTTTGAGGCCATATCAATAATAGTGGCATGTTCTACTTCAATAGGTCAATCAAGTGAAGCAATTGTCAGTTCAGCACACTTACTGTATGGGATAATTGGTAGGTTGTTCACATCAATGATTTCTTCTTCCTGGCAGAACCAGCAATCCCTTTCAATATCACTATTTTCCATCAGGGTGCCATTGTAGCGCTCATGGAACCCAGTGAGCAGAGGAGGGGGTGATACACTGTCTTCTTCCACAGGCAAGTACATGGGCCCCCTTTAGTGAGCACCATTTGTTGTGCTGGGAGTATGGGGGTAACTCATATCTGTAATAGGGCGCAGAGTACTTGGCTTGAATACTGTCATATGTGAGGATATGATTAGTATTGTGGCAGAAAAACCTATAGGAAGAGGAATTGATAATTACTTTTGAGGGTTGGCTTCTGATCACACAGAAGCACTTTTAATAAGTTAAAAAGTATTTTATTATTATTAGGGGAAAATATTTATACCCTCTTGGGGGGCGTCTTCCTGATCTGTTGGTAATATCTTCTAGGATATTCCAATATACTCTTATTTTGGATAATTAGGGATCTAGGTTTGGCTGTTTTGAAAATGCAGACCAATGAGATTTAATTGCTTCACCCAGCACAGGTGGTCCTTGCTGGTGTGGGGGTTTGGTATGTTTTGCGGCCATTCATCTTGCTTAATTTGTTTCCCCATGTTGGCTGCTTAGAAATATAGTCAATTTAGGAAATCTGAGATTATGGGGAATTAAACCCAGTGCCTCAGCGCTCAATGTAAAATTAAGGCGGCGCTGTGGTGCCTGCAATATTTGCCAGGCAACGCTGCGGCGCTTGCAATAATTTTCAGTTGGTGCTTGACGTAAAAGTAGTTTGGCGCCTTGGCGCCTAATCCAGTTGCTAGGTGATGCTTGAATATTTTCTTAAGTGCTACAGTGGCGCTTATCATTGGCTAGTCTACAGCTCAGGTCAGAAGACTACTACTGTTCCAATATGCATATAATTTATACTATCAATTTATGTTGTTTGGTAGCTGCAATTCATATCTGCAAGCTCTGTAATAATTAATATCATTGTATTTTGTACTAATAATTTTATGGATTTGATTGTAGCAATCTCAATCTGTGGGCTCCGTCATAATTGGCATCATTACTTGGTCAAAATTCCCAACAGCATAATAAGCCCCAATAAAGCGGGTGGTAGACAATTCTGCAGTCCCATAGCATTGATTGTAGGTCAATTCAGAGGAAAACTTAAGTTTCTTCATAAGTTTGGAAAATACTACATTGGCCAGAGATCCAGTATCCAGGATAGCTCTAATTTTGACCTTTTGCACAGCCACTTCTACTCTCATGGTACCTTAACAAAAAGAAGTTAGGATAGGTAAGATCTCTTGTGAGGCAGTAAGCTCTTTCTCTCATTTTTCTAGAGTGCAGCAAAGGGAAGATATCTCTTTATAGGCTACCTGAAGGGGCAGGGACACCTGCACATTTTGAAAGATAGCTTCTGAAAATTCTGCAGCCTCAGTGGATAAATCTATCAGCACAGGAGCACATTGAGCTTATGCAAGATAGGGAAAAAGCCACTAATCTCTAGAAGAAGAGGGATTAAGCGTAGTCTTAGGCGGGATAATAGTCTTTCCTGACCTCAACTTGTAGGGGACAGTGATAGCATCAGGAACTGCCAACCCAGAGTATCCATGTCCATCAGAATCATTCTATTCATCCTATTCAGATTCAGAATCACTGTAAATGGTGTGTAAGAGGTGTAGGATGAATGGAGTCTCTGTGCCAGAAGGAGGTAAAAGAAGTTAAGATATTGTGATAATGGTAGGAGACAGGGGAGTGTTATCAACAGAGAGCGTCTATGTCTCTAAGTTGACTGGGTTTTTTCTGATTGACTTCTGGCATCAGTCCTTTATATCTTATTATTGAAACTGAACCAATGATAGTTCAGTGTTTGATTGGTGAAGACAGCAGTCTAATAGAAAGGACAATAATGAATAGAATAAGATGATGTTTATTAATTTGTATTGTGACTAATATACTATATGGGGAAAGCCACTAGGCTACCAGGGGGTGGCATAGTGGTGTGTTCCATGTAAGGTTTAAAGCTGAGGAATAACTTTTGCGGGGATCAGCAGGTCAAATTGGTAGCGCTCCTAATTAGGAGGAAGTGCCTGCCATTTGACATTACCATCAGATTGGCTCATATTGTTAGACACGTCAAGGGGTGACTCATCAAGTGCCCCTGTGTATTGTAAGATATGTTAGCAGGAAAGTCTGGAAACTTGGTTGCAACACTCCCCCCTTGCCCCCTGCTTGTTGTCAGACACCAGGATTGGAGTTTGTGGGAGATCTGGGAAGGTCTGCACAAACAACCTTTGTGTGGGAATGGCGCGGCAGGGGTGCAAGCAATTGTGGTGGAGCGTCTTTGTGTTCTCTTGGGCATCTTCAAGTTGGTAAGTGTGATTTTCATAGACTGCAGCTATCTTGAAGAGCCCTAGGTGGTTGGGCTCTAGCTTGACCAAAATGGATTGAGGGTGTAGATGGGATCACCTACAGTGTATCTGGTTTCAAGGTGCTTTGTCCCTCCTTCAATTTGTTTGTGTTTGATTTCTTGGGCTTTGGCACACCATTGATTCAGGGATGGAGTTGTCAACAGGGGGGCTTTCTGGGAACCATAGATTGTGACTTCCCTTGTTTGACTGCCGTCAGACTGTCAGGTGTTCCAAAGGCCAAGGCGTTGGGTCTGAACCCAGTTCCTCTTTTGATTCTTGCTTGTAAAAAGAGTAGAGCAGTGGGCAGGTGTTCAGTCCACACGGTATTGGGGTGTTCCTGTGAGAGCTTGGCAATCAGTTGAACCAGTGAGCCATTTAATTGCTCTACGCAACCATTGACCTGGGGATGATAGGGTGTTGTGACTATTTGTTGGAGGGCATTATTAGCGCAGTACGCCTTCATGACATGTCCAACAAGCTTGGGGCCACCATCCGCAATGAGACGTTTGGGTTGCCCAAAGTGGGCCACAATTTCCTTGCCAATGAAGCAGGTGATGGTGGTGGCAGTGTGGTTAGTGGTTGCTCACACTACAGGCCAACAAGTAAAGTAATCAATTGCTGTGATGATATATTTCTTGCACAACTTGTCCTCTGGTAAGAGGCCAGCAATGTTGAGAGCCTACTGTTTGAAGGGTTCCATGGCTTTGATGGGGAGAACTGACTTAGGCAGGGCAGGTTTAGACGTGTTTTTTCACACAGGAAACACATCTCAAAGAGGTCTAAGATGTCCTGGCGCATGCAGGGCCACCAAACCTTGTGTTCATAATTTTGAAGAGGTTACATCCTCTGATATGACCCAAGGTGCAGTGGTAGTGCAGGATAGTGTCTCCTTGTTGTGTGATAGGAATATAAGGTGTCTTTTCACCTGTTTCTTCCTGATGGCAGACATTGCCAGTGTCAGTGGTGAACTGGCTTTTGTTTTCCTTCAGTTTGGAAATAGTCACAGAGTTGAGGCCCTTGTAGCAGGTAGCCTCAGGACAAAGAAGAGCATGCGTCAGTCTGGTTCTAAGCCGTTGTCTTCCATAATGGACACTACATATAATCCAGAGAGAGTGTCAGCTGTGACCAGCTCTTTCCCAGGTTTGCATTCAATGCGCAACTGGTACAGGGACATACGTTTGACCCATCCTGTCTGGCTTTGAGTTAAGTGGGACTGGGTAAAGAAATACTGAAGGGACTTGTGGTCTGTTAGGACCCAGGGTAGAAATGTGGCTCTTTCCAGGTAACAGTGCCATTTCTCAACACAGTGTACAATAGCTGCTAACTCTTTTTCATGTATGGGATAGCACTGTTCTGAGTCAATGAGTTTTATAAATTTGTAGGCCACAGGAAAGAAGACCCCTTCATCAGTTTCCACTCTTAGCACGCCTTCTATGGCCCTGTCAAAGGCGTTGGTTTTGAGTTCATACTGGCAATTTTGATTGGGGAATTGTAGTACAGGTGCAGTTGTAAGTCTTTGCTTCAACGTATCAAAGGCCTGGTCTCTGGAAGGTGTCCAATGGAAGCGTTGTTTGGTGTTTAGGAGTTCAGTGAGAGGTGCAATCAGTTTTCCTCAGTTGAGGATAAACTTCTGCACATAGGCAACCATGCCCAATAATGTACGCACCTGACCCACATTGGTAGGGGGTGGCATGCTTGTGATTGTCTTGATTTTGGAAGGGTAAGGCTTTATTCCTTGGGTGTAGATAGTGTTCCCCAGGAATAAAAGCTCTGTCTAGAGCAAATTAACATTTAGAAGGCTTGGCCTTTAACTGATGTTTACAAAGAGTGTTGAGTACAGCACAGAGGTATTGGAGGTGTGCTTTTTGGTATTGGCTGAAGACAATAAAGTTGTCAAGATACACAACAACACACTTTTTAATCAGGTCCTCAAAAGCTTTGTTCATCAATATGGTAAAGGTGGAGGGAGCATTGGTCATTCCAAAGTTCATGTCTCAACACTTAAACAATCCGTAGCGTGTGCAAGAGGCAGTTTTTGCCTCATCCCCAGGCGCAATGCAGAACTGGTTGTACCCTGTGGTAAGATAAATCTTACTCAAGACCTTCACATCTGTGAGTGTATCACACAGGTTGTCAATTAGCAGCAAGGGGTACTTGTTCTTGACTGTCACCTAGTTTAGAGCGCAGCAGTTGGTTATAAGACAAAAGGAACTATCTTTCTTGGCTACAAAGAAGACTGTAGCCCCATGTGGGGAGAGGGAGGGAAGGATGAAGCCCTTATCAAGTGTGTCCACAAAGTGTTGGCAAAGAGTTTTTCCTCCTTGGGCGTCAAACAATAGAGAGATTGTGCCTTGGGAAAAGACCCTTGTAACTGGACAGCATGTTATATCTCTCTTGGAGGGGCAGTTGATCTAGAGCTTTTCTAAATATGTCATTGTACTCTTCAAGAAGTGATCCTAGTGCTGGAGGTAATGGTGTGTTAGAGGGGGGAGATGTTGTGGGTTCAGAGAAAATGACTTCCACTGAACACTAGTTGAAGTCCAGTTTCCTCCCTTGAAGTTTTAGGAGCAAGTTTCTGTGAGACAGACAAACACAGTGTTGTGAAGCAGTTTGTTCATCTTGACAGGGTAGATCTGGAAGCCCACCCCATTCTGGTTGAGTGTGATCACAGAGGTGTCCCAGTTGATATAGGGTCGGTTGTAGCAAAGCCAGTCAAAGCCAGCAATGACATTGTGGCTGAGACCTGCCATAATTAGCCCAGAGAGCTTAACCTGGATGTTCCCCATTATCACAGAAAAGGTTACTGTCTCATGGGTGATGGCCACCCTACAGGAGTCAGTCACGTGCACTGCCTTAAAGCAACTGGGTACTCAGTCAAGCTGCTAGGAGTATGTGAATTCCTGGTTGACCATGGTATGATTGGCCCCAGTGTCTACCAAAAGATTGTGGGTGTTCCCACAGAAACAAAAAGGTAGGCCAAGCTGGTGATTTTATTTAAAGAATGACTGGCTTGGAAGGCAGGGTTGTTACTGTGAACTTGGAATGGATTGAGAGTCTTGACATTGTGCACATGGTAATCACAGGGGTTATTTGCAAGGAGAGATTGAGAGTGGGGGTTGGGTGGGGTTGCATAACCTCTTGTATCTACAACCCCCAGGCTTTTCCTGAGTGCTCAATCTGGGCCAACTGAAGCTTCCCCTTGCAGGGGCATTTGGCCCTATTTTCCTGCTGACAAGATTGGCGGTGGCCTACTTGGTTGTGGGCGCTGCCAGGTGTAGGACAAGGTTGGGAGGGAGCATCATTGGATCTTTGGAATTCTATTGAGGCCTGGTTATTGGCCTCTACAATAGCCTTGTAGCAATCATTGATGGAGGTGTAGCATTCTACAGGGACCTATTTACAGATGTGGGGCTTTAACCCCATTGATAACAAGGGTGAGTAGCATTGCATTCTTATCAGTGATGGCTTTGGGAGTGGCGGCAAGCGCTTGTTGCCAGGTACTCAGGGACGCTGCCTGTCTGCTTGATGGCAATTAGAGGGGTTTCTACTACAATGGGCAAGAAAGTTTTGCTGTAACAGGATCTGGCGGTGTCCCTGAAGGTGGTCCAAGTAACTTTTTGTTCTTGACTGGCCCAGTTGCTTAACCACACTGCAGCAGGCCCTGTGAGGCGCCCAGAAGCAATGGCAACTCACATGGGCTCAGGTACTTGGAAGATGCAAAGGCAGGTTTTTGTGGAGTGGAGCCAACTGAAAATTTTAGCCCCTTCCACACCACCCATGAAGGACTCAAGTTGGAGGTCCACCTACGTTGAGAGAGGTCCAACTGTGGTGACGTGGCGCTTGTGTCACGTTGCCCTAGGTAAAGACAATTGTAAATGCTTGTGAGTACCAAATGGTCTGGATAGATAATGTATCCCTATGGGATGTCTCCATCAGGGATAAGGAGGAAGGTTTCCTGATGTGGAGTAGCCATACAATCTGTACTCTGTCCTTTCTTGGGGAAATTTTCTTTTAGGTATGTTTTGAACCTACTGCTGATACCACTGTTGCAACTGACCCAATGATAGTTCAGCATTTGATAGGGGAAGACAACAGTACAATAGAAAATACAAGAATTCATAGAATAAGATAGGGTTTATTAATTGGTATTGCTACTAATATTCTATACAAGGAGAGTCACAAAGCCACCAGGAGGTGGCACAGTGGTGGTTTTCATGTAAGGTTTGAGCCCGGGGAATAACTTGCGTGGGGATCAGCAGAGTCAAATTGGCAGCGCTTCTAATTTGAAAAATTGCCCGCAATTTGACCTTGTCTTCAAACTGATCCATGTTGTTAGATAGATCATGGGGTAAATCATTGAGAGCCCCTATGATGGTATATATGGAAGCAGTCTTGCAGGCAAGGGTTGATTTGACTTCAAATAAAGACGCTATGCTGAAGATTGACAATGTGTTGTTGGTTTGTTTCAGGTAGAGGCCTA